>BCIL01000001.1:635438-805048 GCA_001599955.1 Cystobasidium pallidum
TATTTGATGAGCTGTCAGACGACACATAGTAGCGACCCGACCTCCTTTGATGAGCTGTCAGACAACATATAGTGGCAACTGGACGTCCTTTGATGGGCTGTCAGACCTTCCCGATCCGTCCGACGTTATTTAAAGAGTTGTCAGACGACATATACAGTCAGCTCTCTGGTGAAGCGACATATACAGTCAGCTCTCTGGTGAAGCGACATATACAGTCAGCTCATTGGTGAAGCAATATAAAGAGAAAGTCTGGGCATCTACCGACGATTCTTGGGTCATGAACCTATTTCTGCTAGTACTTTCCACCAAATATCAGACTACGAGTATACAATGTGGGGCAAGCACAATAGCAACATGGCACAACAAGGTCAAGCGGTTGGTTCTGACGCAAGAGTAGCATCCGTGACTTGGTTATGATGCTTTGTATTGACTTCAGTTACTCAATCACTTTCACATATGATTGCTCAGGGTGACACCCGGCCGAGGCAAGCCTACAAACAACATGATGGTGATAATATATGCAACGATATGTACTATCATCGAGCCATACCGATTGCATGACCTGCTACAAACTTGGTGCGGATGCTAGTCTACCAACTCAAAGCTGTGCTCTGCCAGCATGTCTGTCTGAACGCGAACAAGCTAACGGACTGACGTATTTATGCAAAACTCAGGGCGGAGCACAAGTAAACAAATGTAGGATTACGGTTACGTACGATGTGTACCTATTGACGCCCTATAACCATTCATCTTTACTCGCCCCGCACGTAGCATCTCTTGGAGTCTTCTAGGCTGGGAGAACAGGCTGGCTTGTCCGTTTGCGATTGCGATTGAGCTGACTTTAACGTCCGTATGGTCAACCATCGGATGTCCCTCCCCTGACCTTGCTTGTGCGATCAGGGATCGAGTGTGCTCAAGGAGCACACCTTGGCTATTCCTGCTGCTCTGGCATGAATGAAGCATTTATCCCAGATACCGCTTCTCATCTCCGTATCACGCCCCATTGCTGACGGATAACGCTACGCACGCGGTCGAGGAGGACACCCTTCTGCCAAAGAAGAAGAAGAATCGGCCTACAAGGCTGCGATGCAGCCTGAGGAGGGCGGCCCGATGCCAGCAAGGCAATCGCAGGGCGAGTCCTAAGCTTTCAGTTTCCTAGAAAGCAATTCCTCCATCAACTTGTAATGTTCTGTTTTCTGTTTGAGCGTATGTCTCCTCTGCCTTGCAGTTTGAGCTGCTCTGTACAATCTGCTGTATCTGGCAAGGGATCACGTGCACATCAGCGTGCGGCATGGACCGATAGGAGGGGAAGGGGAGGAGTACTCTTCTAGCTTCAGCTGCTCGTCCAGCCTAACAATCTTTGCTTTGCCTCTCTCGCTTGCACGAAGGCCCTCAATCTGCTCGATGACAGCTTGGAGGATGGTCTGGTCAAGGTGTCTCTGTCTGTTTGCAAATAGGGTGGCGCTTGAGAACAGAAAGTCAACCGGGTTGGATGGGTGAGCAGAGACGCCAAGCAGGAGCGATGGATAGCCGCATAGCCCACTTCACATGCGCGACTGCCCTCTCCACCTGCTTGTACTCTGCCTGGGCACATGCCAGCTCTTCCTGCTCGGGGACCCACAGCGGGCGTTGGAGTGCGTCTATCTGATCTCGGATGAACGAGCGCAAGGATGTGTCGATGTGCATGTCGTCGGCGTCCACACGCTCTGCCTGCGTCCGTACGCTGTCTGGCTTCTTATGCTTCTTCGGGGCCATGCTGCATGCATGCAGACAAGTGCTGGTGATCGAGATGTCGGAGATGGTGGCGTCGGAGAGAGCGAGAATTCCAGGAAAAACAAACGTCGATGGCTGGGGATAAATGCGAAGCCAGAGCTACGTGCGTGGACACACTCGAGCCAGCACACACTGCTGGATCACGACAGACCTGCCCGCATCAGACAACCTGCATTCTGCTCCTCCTCCTCACCCGATCCGGCATGATATTCGCCACCAGCACTCCCGCACCGCGCCGCTGTCAAGTGGCCTGACGAGCTGCGAGACTTCTCTGGTCTGCTCCAATCCGCATCACTCTGCACAGCATACGACTTGATACATCCAGCATACACTTGACAGCTTACGATATAGGCCGTCCACCTCCGCGCCAGTCGACCGCCTCGACTCGCCCGCTGGCTCTGCCCTGTCAGTGAATAATTGTCAGTCAGCAGAAATAGACACAACAGGCTCGCCGGTCTTGAGGAACCTTTCTACACACACAACCGACAGAAGAACCCCATCACCACTCTCATTACACAACGTACACGTACCCACGCCATCACCCATCATCAGACTCGCCATGACCTCCATCTCCACCGCAACCAAGCGAAAGCCGTCCTCGAAACGCATCTACACCCTCACCGATGTCGAGCGACACAACACGCGCCAATCCTGCTGGATCGTGCACAACAACACAGTCTACGATGTGACTGCGTTCGTCGGAGATCATCCCGGCGGTGACGACCTCATCCTCGACTGGGCAGGAAAGGACGTGACGGAAATCATGGACGACCCCGTGGAGCACGCCCATTCAGACTCTGCCTACGACTTGCTCACCGAATACGCAGTCGGAGTGCTCATGACAGGCCAATCCATAGTCGACGAGAATGCTGAAATAGGAGAAGACTTCCAACCCGAAAATACCGACTCGTCGGAAGATTTCCAAAAGAATGCTTTCTTGGACCTGGATAAGCCTCTGATCTTGCAGGTCTGGTATTCGAACTGGAGCAAAGACTACTATCTACAGCAAGTCCATCAGCCGCGCCATCTACCTCAGCCCGCCCGCCTGTTCGGTCCTTGGTATCTAGAAATGTTCACACGGACGCAATGGTGGATCGTCCCTCTCATCTGGGGACCTATCACTTTAGGCTTCCTTTACAAATCCTACACTGGTCTAGTGAACAACTCTGGGTTTTCGCCGACAGCAGCTATCATCCCTACCATCCTATGCTTCCTGTTTGGCAATCTCTTCTGGACCTTTATCGAATATTTCATGCATAGATTCCTATTCCACATCGACGATTATTTACCAGATCATCAATTCGCTCTCCTACTTCATTTCCTCTTACATGGGATCCATCATTACCTACCGATGGATCGATTACGCCTTGTCATGCCTCCCATTCTATTCGCTGCATTATCGGGGCCCTTCCTGAAGCTTGCGCACGCTCTCTTCCCTGCTCCTTATGCCAATGGCATAATCGCAGGCAGTTATACTATGTACATCTGCTATGACTGCATGCATTACGTGAGTCGTCACTTCGCATTTATTAAGTCGGAATAACTTGCTAATCCTACACTTGCGCAAATATTAGGCACTTCATCATACAAAGATGCCCCAATACCTGAAGCAGATGAAGGTATATCATCTACAACATCACTGGAAGGTTAGTCCACCATCAAGCCTTCATCTGCTTTCTGGTTTCTCCATGATCAGACAGCGCGATGCCCGTTACTGACTTGTTCCTCCACTTAGAATTACGAGCTAGGTTTCGGAGTCACATCGAAGCTCTGGGATATCATCCTCGGTACCGAACTGAAGTAATCTCCGTTTGAATATGTTTATTTACAAACCCTAGTCCATCAAAGTCCATTAAGTTTCGTTATTTTCTCTCACTCCCTTTGCGAAAAATGCATACCACTCTTAGCAGCAACTCCCTGTAGTCTCTTCTTCGCAACTACTTGAAGATTTCGGTACCTCGATATTCCGAGTATCCTTCCTATTTTCGGTTCTTCTTCCATACTCTTGTTTTACCAGACATGTTCCAGTTGTGTCAATAATTTCCAGTATTACATTCCCCTCACCACTTGACGTGCGTGGTTTCCCAAGCTACAATGTGTGTATGCGTAATTTATTACTATCAAGAAATCCTATCGTATGTTAAAGATGACAGGACCCGTTGCAAGACCCGCCTTTTTGCCACTGAGATAATTATAAGCCCAGAGGGTTCCGGACCATTGTTTCGTGAAGAACTGGAACTGTAGGATGAGGCATACTCTCAGGCTTCTCCCTTCTACTGCACTCCTGTTCTATGTGCATGCTCCACATTTCTCCTGATATCACAGCCCGATCATTGTGGTACATGGCTGATCAAACGTGCCCTGTCACCCTCGACTCCAGCACAACGTCTGCTGCAGAGACCAACCACGATCTCCCTCGCGCGTTATGTGGACCTCATCGGCGTTATTTCGGCTGCGAAAGCTCTAACCGAGTCGCATTGACGAGCTGGACACCAACTCTTGCAGAAAGAGGCAAGCGCGACTGCACGCGGCTTGGACAATACCATACTCCCAACAGACGATAATTCTGTTCATTCGTAATGTCGCGTAGCGGCTTCAATAGCGGTACCAGCAAAGCTGTCGGGACTGGCTCGCTTTCAGCAGCTGTATCATCACTCGTTCGAGCGCAGTACGGCCTGCCGGGTACAGCTACGCAAGCAGAAACGACGACAGATCTCGATAAGCATGTTGCGGATTTGTTGCTTCTCGAAGCTAAAGAAAGAGAAGCGAGATCAAAAGCCTCGAACAGTTTAACTTCTTGGTATTTCTCAGATGATGAAGATGGGGGTAGCGGTGAAGGAAAACAGTACAAGACAAAAACGAACAAGAGGTTCTTGAAGAATATATTAAAAGGTGTTGAAGAACATAATGCTCCTTTAAGAAGAAGAGAAGGATCCGATACACTGGAGGAAATTAGAGCTAGAGAAAGGAAAGCCAGAGAATCACGATTAGGTGTGAGGGATTCTGAAAGATTAGGGAAAAGAGATGGATCCGTTGCGTCTCCTTCTTCGTCTAATTCCACTGCTGCTGCTACTGTTCCCACCTCTTCAAGTCGCGGTAGAGGTACAGGACCTGGATTCGCGGCTAGAATGCTTGCGAATGGTTTGAGCGGCGCACTGAGGGCTAGAGAGAGTAAAACGCGAGAAGATAAGCAGATCAGAAGCGCGGTTGAGGATGCCAGGGCAAGAGCTGAGAGGGATGAAAGAAGCAGCGGTGTTGATGGCTTCTCTGAGAAGGGAGATTTGCCGCACCAGTCGCGCCGCGACGTAAAAGGCAAAGGTGTAGAAAGTAAGCAGCAAGAGGAGACTGATCAGTATAGAGACAGAGGCTCTAGGCGACATAGGAATAGATCTGTGGATAGAGGTGACCATTCTCCCAATTCCTTACATCCTCATTCTCCACACAAAGGCTCTAGCCACTATTCAGAGTCGCAGGAGCGATCGCGAAAGCGTAGGTCGCGGTAAGTTGTTCTTCAGCCTTCTACGTATGCAATTGCCGGATACTGAGTGTTTGCTTACCAGCTCTCGGAGTCACTCCCCTCGACGCAGAGGGCGTGAAGATGACGAAAGGCGAAGTCCAAGGAGGGAAAGCAGTTGTAGAACAAGTAGCACGCATGACCGTAGCAAAGAATATGGGACTAGGAGGCGTGAAAGATTACACTCGCGGGAGCGGATGGACAGGGACCGAAGCAAGCGACACCGCCGTAGGAACTCCTCCAAAGATTCGCTGTCGTCGCTGTCGGATCATCTTTCTGAAGCCTCGTCAGATACTTTTATCGACTATACCGGAGCTGATGATGCAGTCGGCACCTCTACCAAAAGTGCGACAGGCAGCAAGATGGATAAATATTTCTCGTCGAGTTATAATCCCGCCTTAGATATCAATGTTGGCGATCTGGAAGATCCGAAAACCGGTCTAATCGGAGAAGGAAATTTCTCAGAATGGGATAAGATGCTGCATACTCTTAAACAGCGTAAGGAGGACAAAGTTTTCGGGGTGACGAGAGCCAGAGAAGAGGAGAGAGAGCGACAGTTGCGAAAGTTGGAGCGTAGACGTAAGAGGGAAGAGAGGGAGCTTAGACATGCTGTAAAGCACAAAGAGAAGAAGAAGAAGAAGCGGAAATATCGCAGCGACAGTGGAAGTTGCAGTGATGATAGCATTGGAGCAAGGGAAAGTACGAAGAGCAAGATCAGGAAATCTGTAGAACCTGGAACTGTCGTTATCGATGGGTTTGAGTATGGCAAAAAGGGCTCCACTAGAGCTTGGGATATGGGCAAAGAATAAGACATGCTGCATAGCTCCTCTCTATATTCATAATAATACGTCAGTGTACAGCGAATACACCCTATCGACCTTTTGCCACTGAATCATGTGCAGGCTGGGACACAAGCTTTGGGCAGTTCCTTGAAACACACGAGACCTAGACCTTCAACGTGCAGCTGAGATCCTATTGTTGCAGTGGTACTTGATGCATGGTTCTGAAACACTCTTACATATATTCGGTTAGTTACAACCTTTTCTACTGAAAGGCGGCCTTGGGAAATCCCTTGGTGTTTCAGCCGCAGTCAGGTTGTAACTCCACCCCTTGGAATCTGTTATCGAACACAAGCAATCGCCTTCGCGTAGCTATCAAGCTCCACACGAATTCGCACCTTGCTTGACAGACTGCATACATTAAAGACCACTAAATCGCAAGCCACAGCCGTCGATTGACTTGCGAATAGCACGGTCCAAGTACCACGCAAGACAAGCATGGGCAGATGAGGCAGTATAACGGTAGCTCCAGCCAAGCCTCCATCTAATACTCGGGAGGATTCAGCCATGTCAGACTCAGGGAAAGGTCTGTCGACCAAGGGAGCAGATTTCTTCCTCGTCAAGTAAGCTGAAAACAATGTATCCCATTGCAAGTCGTCTTGCTAATTGGGCGGGCCCGCTGATAGGTTTTGGACACAAATGCTGGAGAACCCAGACTGTAGACATGTTTGCGAATGGGCACCTGATGGGAGACACCTTGTCATATACGACCCAGATGCTCTGATGGCCGAAATCAAAGCCCGAGGGGTGTGCAAGCAGAAAGACTATGATAGTTTCGCAAGGCAGCTGAGGGTAGGTCTGCATATGAGCGTATGATGAAAATGTCTATATATTGAAGATTCGGTTTTTTATCCAGATATACCGATGGGGTCGAGTGAAGGCGGACGAATGTGGCATCTCCCCACTTCCGCCTACAGTCAAGGTCTGGCGGCATCCTAGACTAGTACGCGACCTCGCAACAAAACGATATGCACAAGCCAATCTGATTTTGCCCTTGTTTGCTGCAGAATCGTAGTTCGCCATTGGTAGAGGTTGCCAACGTCACTCGCAATGCACCACCAAAACCTAACAAAGCCGCCATAGCAGCGGGACTGCCAGAGAAGAACGACTCCAAGCCTCGCAACAAAGCTAGCGAGATCTATCAAGGCAGTCGTTCTGGCTCTCAGAATGAGGATGAGGACATGTCCGAACAGCAGGCTTTCGAACCTTCAATGTCGACAGCTACAAGTCAACAAGCTTTCCCGACAACCGTTCCACCTTCTACATCTAGGGGCGGAGATATACCAGTACACCACAATGGACAACAACAGCTTCCCCCGGTGCCGAAATTGCCTCCGCTCATGCCTCCACAGATTGGAGTGGGGATGGAGAGGCCAATGCAGAAGGGAGCTTCCACGTTCAATCGACAGCCGTATCAGACTATGACTTCTACCAGCAAATCAAACAAATCAAACCTCAAGAAGAAACAGCCTTTGCCTGTGGTTGCCCCGACAAAGCCAGCTTTTGACGTTGAGACTAGCATATTCGATCCAAACAACAACTTCGGAGTCACTTCTGCTAGTGTCTTTGGTTTACACCGCTCGTTAGCTGGGTCGAGCGCCAATCAGGGTACGAACGATGATAGCAGTGATTCAAGCATGAGCTCAGACGATGAATTCGATAATTTGTTCCTCAATACTGCTGCCAACGGAGGTAGCGCTGGAAACGCTAGCTCGCTCGCAAATCGGGCCATTCTGAACTCGGCTATGCTGAAGATATCTTACATGTCTGCTTTGACAGCTCCTCAAGTGTCGGAAGCTTTTCTCAGCAAAGTTGATTACGGCAACGAAGCCATAGAGCATGCAGCGCAAAACCCTGCTAATTATGATCGGCTGCCTTGGTCGGGTCCTGCAAATATGGCAGCGGACATCGTCAACGGTCAGAACGAAAACTTAACGCACGATGATACGCTTGCGTCGCTTGAATCTAGGTTGCAGAGTATTTCGGCCAGTCTTAGCGTGACAGACGCCGCTGTAGCTCAGCACGCCAGCTAGGCTGCGCGACGGAAGTCTGTAAATCCTGCTGGTCATATATTATATATCCACTGTAGCTTTAATACTTGTAGCTCCGTCATATCAGTCCGCTGTTGTTGTCGTCATTTCGGTCTGAGTGCGAAGACGATTAACCACTCAATTCACCAACACGTGACATGGCTTGCATTGCTCCTTCACGCATTTAGACTCCTTCCCAACCCGTTTCTGCACGCAGATGCTGGTCAGATGCAATACGCAGGGCTGCCTGTGGTGCGGGCATCAACACACGGCGCTGTAGTGCCGCTCAGCAATCCAGAAGAATGGCCGGTTGTCCTGCGGTCGTACCAAGGTGTCATTGTCCGCTACAACCGCGGCCAGCGAGCCTTGACTGTCGAGACCCGCAATTCCCTGGGACTCGTAGCAGGCCGCGGCAGCAGCAGCAGCCCTCCGCTGGCGACTTCACATGGGCGAGACAATGCGGCATGTCCATTCTGCAAAAGGCCGCTGCATGAAAGCAGCAGCGCTGGCGTTGGCGGCAGCAGGAGCAACTCCGGCGGCGATGGTGGCTTAGGTCACGGCTTCTATAACAACTTCGGCAGCAGTGTTCCCCGACTGGCAGACAGACAGTCGCCTGGAGACTTCAGCACAGATTACTTCCAACTGCTGTCTGAAGCTCATCAGAATTCCCCCAGCTTTGCAACCCCAGAACCGTCCAGACCTGGAACACCTGTCTTTGCCGAAATCAACCTGAACGCTGGCCTGGACGAATCGGCTTTTTCAGAAGGCTATTATCAGAAGTTCTTCAACGAGCTAGGTCTGCTCGGTAGAGGGATGTCTGGATCTGTCTACCTGTGTCAACACGTCCTCAATGGGAATCCTATTGGCCTATTCGCTTGCAAGAAGATACCGGTATGGTGGCGTTGATAATGGAAAGCGCTCGATGGCAAGTCCGGCTAAAGTGCCTTTCCCGTTCTAATGCAGGTCGGAAACAACTCGCGTTCGCTCATGAAAGCCTTGAAGGAGATCACGCAGCTAGAATCCCTTCGACATCCGAACATCGTGGCTGTTCACCACGTCTGGCTTGAAACGGCTGCGCCAGCATTGGGACCTCCGGTACCCTGCCTGTTCGCTCTCATGGACTATGCACACGACGGCAGGTCAGTCGACTGTCTCTATCTATCTCCCTTAAACAAGTCATTCTTGCTAATTGGCATTGTTTTCTCGTTTTTATAGTCTCGATAAATACATTAGGTCTAGAGGTGGCCTGCGAGAGTCTGGCGCGGATAGTGGCACAGATGCAGACGCATTGAAACGGAAAGCACGTATGCGTCGACAGAGCAGAAATGCGGGAAGCAACCCAGATTCTAGACCGATACATTTGCTCAATAAAGAGGAGATACTTAGCCTCTTTTCTGATATCGCGGCGGGTCTCGCTTTTCTGCATGAGCACAATATGCTGCACTTGGATATCAAGGCCGAAAACATATTACTTCATCGTGCCGATGGAGATGAGTCTTACGTGTAAGTGCTGACGCCGGGAGAAAGCAGTCTACCAAAGTGCTAATGAATAGACTTGCTAGGCCGACAGCAATGTTGAGCGACTTTGGGTCTGCTGAGACAAGAAATGCAGTAAACCGTAATCAGAGGAGGGGTACGACCGGTACTCTGGATTATTTGGCGCCGGAATCCTTCCTAGTGTCACAGGACGGTAGACCTAGACAGCATACGGCCGGGCTGGATATTTGGGCGATGGGTCTCGTCCTGCATCTTCTCATGTTCTTCCGACTACCGTATGATAACAGTGAAGACATAGATGAGCTCACCGAAGAGATCAAAGCATACGGCGGGTATGTACATCACCTTGGTCTGGAGAGTTTGCTGTTTCAATTTTGTCTCATTCCCTGGCGGCCTTTGCAGATTTGATCGACGTACTTCACGACATGCACGGCGCGACCTTCCGCATGATTTTCTAGATCTCCTCGAGTCGCTAATCAATATCAATCCATTTGAGAGGCCGACTGCAGCTGATGTGTTCCAGCGAGTTCGCGAGATGCGGGGGCAGGATAAATGGCATAACAGGTCTCGCAGGCCTGCTTCGAATACCAAGTTTTCGGAAGTGTCCTCAGAAGCGCTTGTTCCCAGGCAGGCAACTCCTCCACAAAGTACAAGGAGATTGACTTCTCCCGTGATCAAGACAAAAGTACGTCTTTGTTTACCGCTACCTTATCCGGAAGTTCATAATCTGACGTTCAGTACAAGACTTTACCAAGCACTAGTCAGCAGTGGGCGACAACAGTTTACAAAGCTGGGAAAGCGAAAACGAATGAGCTTCAGACAGTTGGATTTCTGGCGATTCGAACTTCCTTCCTGTCGTATCTGCGGACAACCAGCTATAGTACTCTCGGAGCGCCGTCGAGTCCGAACAGTCTGCCAGTCGCAACGCTCGCTCTCCTCTTCGCGATCTCCGCCGTCGAGGTGGTGAACAACATTTCATTGACTGTGTCTTGCATAACCACGTTGGCTTTGGGTATTGTAGCATATTTCATACCCCGGTCAGTCTTTCTGGGTTGATGTAGCATAATAAAGCTTGCCATTTGTCTTCTGGATCGTCACAATCTTTCGGTGTGAGGTAAATATTGCTGGGGGATTTGCATTGCCATTAAAACATGAACGAGTGAAGTGTTTATACAGAGTGTGCTACAAGAATAAAAGTACGACAACCTGGGTCTCCTGGGACTATTATAAGAATGCTGTTTGCGATCTTCTGCCCATGTCAATGATTTTCCAGCCACCTGTCTCTTCGTTTTCTAATTCTTCTTCGATCCGTGTCATGACCGCGACATATCCACATTGCTCGATGCGGTTTTCGTCGCCTACAGCGATTTCCCCGGTCTTGGGATCTCGGAAAGTAATGATTTCTTGTGTACGGAAGGAGATAACGAACACATTCACGTCGTTCTCCAAAACTTTGACAGCTTGTATCTGTTTCGAGGAGGTTATTTAGTACTTTTGTACAATCTCGGGTTGTTTGCGAATATATCACTTACATCAACTCCTCTGATGTCCAGCACTCGGGAGTCGCTGATTAGACCTTTCTGGATATAGGGCTGGATAGTTGCCGTGAGGACGTTGTAAGTCTGTGTGGAAAGCAACGTGGAGTATGCTCAGTATGTTCAGTAGTGATCAGTCAATAGACGGATTGTGCAGACTTACGGCTTCTGAACACCACTGTCGGAGAGTCTTGATATCTGCACTAACGAACGCGTCTACCACTTCGGGGATGATGTACTCTCGTAGTTCGCGAAGGAAGGATTCCATTTGGAAATCGGGATCTAGAGTCTTCATATATCTAACAACTCTTGCAGTTTCATTTTCTTCGATGAACCACCGGTGCATCGTATTTGTAAAGCCTCTTGACATAGAAACGAATGCATTGTCTGATTCGCGATATGATTCGCCCACTTCGTTGAGCCACTTCTGAACCGACACGGGTAATCGCGAGCGGACAGACGTCGATGTTTCTGGTTCACTGGAGGCATTTGCGTGCAAGACTATGTTTTCTCCTGCTTCCGGATTTTCAGGAACTCGCAAGCGGGTCTTGGCGAATCCGTCTTTGCCCAGTTGCTTCAATCGCGCCTCACGACGTCTCCTTCTGGCCTCCTTCTCTACGAAGCCACCGTATCGGGTATTGCTGCCAACGTCCTCAAGTGCTTCGGAAACGCTGGAAGCTACTATCTTGTACGTCTCGGTTTCTCGTACAGGAGCCGAGGCATCATATGCGACCTTTCCTGCTCGGGCAAGCTACGCATTTGGCGTTGTGAGCTATGGCCGTTCCCCTGACGGTATAACAACTTGGCTTACAGCTTCCTTACTTCCCCGGTAGATACTCGATTCCTCGACTCGACGAACAGCTTCTGCCACTGCATCGCCAACATGACCTCCTTGTTTTTGCAACGCTTCGGCGGCGGCTCGTAGACGCGGATTCTCTTTAATTGATGCTGTCAACTACAGGACATAAGTACAGGGGATCAGTTGCTTGTCAGCATGCTATCATGCATATGCGTGATCGTAAAATTGTCAACTGCTTACCCTTGCTTTCTCATAGGCGGCCTTCATTTTCTTCATCGCTTCGCTATCCATCGCCTTCGTCGTCTCTCCCTGTAACTGTCTGATGTTCTCATTCATCTCTCGGGATTTCTGCAGCTCCTCTCTAAGAACGTCTACGAATACTGAAAAAGGCGACTTGCCAGCCTGTCCGCGGTCTTCATTCGTTTGCTTCTTGCTCTTCTGCTCCTTTTTGCTACTTCCTTCGCCATTGCCCTCAGCTTCAGCATACAGCCATCTCGGGCTACTGCTGAATGCTCTTGCTGCGGGCTTCCATGCTAAACCTGCCGCCTTTTCACTTCGGCCCAGCGACGGGGCAGCAAAATTATGTGTTCTTGGGAGTGCCCGGCGACAACCTGCTCGGAAAGAACATGCCTGTAGCGAGCGAGTACGCTGAGATAGTCCTTGTCGAATCATATCGTTCTTGCTCGATTTGATAACTTTGTTCGCTTCTTGCGGAGGGTTTACAACGATGATTGACTGATAATGCGAAAAAGATCCAGCGCGAGGCGATCGGGTATTTCGGAGGAACCGCCACCACCCAACACTGCATAGTACTACATTCTACATATGGCGGTACACTACTCCTCCTTACGGGCATGATCGCGTCTTCAACAAAGCCTCACAACCGCAGACAGCCTAGGGATAGCGATTCAGTGGCATACCTACTGCACTCTTTCAGCAGGTCCAGTTTATTGGCGATATGGTCGCCGGCTTGTAATTCTTGCAGACTGATGAGGTTAGATATGTTCGTTTCGCTGTTATAGAACTGTTCGGGTTCTGTCCTTGCCAGCGACTCCAACAAGTCGATACCCTGCGCACGGGAAACAGCACCCAGTGAGGCGGCGTTGTGAGCGGAAGGGGGAAGATGGAGGAAACCGAGAGATCAGCCTATCGACAGCTTGCAGACTTCGAAAGAACAGATGCTTGCCTCCTGAACCTTTTCGCTATACAAGCAGCAAGCAGAAAGAGTGACTTTCGCATATCTGTTGTTGTCGCTGGACATGAACCAACCTCGCGCCGTGTCCTCAGCTGCTTTGTACTCTCCATCGCACAATAGCTTGGCCACCTCCATGGATTTATACTCGTCAGATGTCTCGTCCACACATTTGAGTTGGTCGAGAATCGAATTTGCCAGTTGCATGTCTCCAATCGTCATGGCAAGCATGCACACGGCGCTGATCATCGTCGTGTCCTTCCCCTGCCCTGCTTCAGCAATGCTGTGGAGCAGATCCATAGCCTGGCCTGTTTCCCCTAGAGTGTACAGTACGTTGACCATAGCTATAGCAGTTGTTCGAAGCCTTGTGACCCAGTGTGATGCTCGCGTACGTCGATATTCCAGCTTGCATCCCCAGGAGATCTCCTGCAAATGTGTGAGCACGACATACTGATCATCGTTCAGATATGCCGGAAGGACGGCCTGCAGGAGGACGAGGTTGAAAGGGATATATGATTCGAAGATTGGTTCTTCTGATTGTCCTGCTACGTGAGAGGGCAGTGTATACAATTGTGGCAGCGTACCGAAGAGGGCGTTGGCTTCGCTGACCAGCATATTTAAACGTTGTAGGCGCCGCAAACATTGTAGGCGAATAGCCCACTTCGAAAGGACAGCTTCAACGTCTTGCAACGTATTACTGCGTGTGCCCCGCTGGTCCAAGATCTCTTCTGCCATTCGGTTCGCGAGAGCTTGCCATCGTCCTTCGGTCTGTTCAATTTAACTAAGCTCTGCGTCTCCACTAAGATTGTTTGTCCGTGGTGAAAGAAGTCATACAATCAGAGAATCTGTAGTATCAGCGGGTTTTGCTCGGTAATTTCTCGGCTGTGGTCTTGCTTGTAGAGGCAGGAATCTTGCTAGCAATGGTGTGAATGGGTCACTATCGGCAAGCGGGTGGCTCGAGAACAATACTTCTGAAGTCAGAGCCTGCATCAAGTCATCTTCAGGCGACAGGGCCATTGCTATCCTGCCGATTGGTGGTATGCAGTCGCCTATGAAGCAAGCGTGCGCATTAAGGAGCCTGGACGTAACCGCCTACACAATGATCGAATTGCTTATTCTATTCCAGTGACAATCCAACGTGCATTGTCTCGACCAATACTCCCAAGAGGCTAACAGGCAGAAGATATCCCTCTCCGCCCGTTTGCGCTGTGCTGCGGCAATCCCTGGCCGTTGCATGCGCCTGCGTGCGTGCACGTGAGCCCACAGCAGTATTCCGGTCCGAGTGCGCAAGTTCGCACATGAGGAGACACCGAGCAGCAGTTCATCTCAAGCTTCGGCGTTGATAACCAGATATCCTGGTCCTGCTATGAACTTTAACAGTATACGCAGAGTTGTCTCTGGGAAAAAGTGAGCTTTTCAGGGCGACGCTCATAAGCAAACAATCTGAAGCATCCCATAGGTCAAGATTCGTGACCGACCAAGGCGTAGAGCTGGACCTGTGCTGTAAGTGCTGGGGTGCGAACCAAGCTACGGCGAGCGACTCTGCTTACCACTCCGCTACAGACGTCACCGACCGCATTATCATCTGGTAGGTTATAGCCGCAGAAGCCTACGCGTTGGTTCGGTTGGCTCAGACGTACGCTTCTTAGCGGCCTTCCCGCTCATGGCATCGAGGCGTTGTACCGCAATGACCGGCACACCGTTCGCGAATTCCTGACGACTCGGTACGGGCGACATTATCGAATCTTCAATTTCTGTCCTCGTTTCGAAAACGCATATGATGCAGCTTATTTCAATCATCAAGTTTCTCGCTATCCCTTTCCGGATCATCACCCTCCACCATTGAGCATGATACCCTTGGCGGTGCGAAGGATGCACGACTGGATGCTTGAGGATGAGCGAAACGTCATTGTAATACACTGTAAGGCTGGCAAGGGAAGAAGCGGCACAATGTGCTGTTGCTATCTATTGTCTCTTCCTAGTCTGCCTTCACCACCGCGACTGCCTCAGAATATATCTGCGAAGGTCAAAGCTGCTCGAGCGAAGTCAATATCCGGGTCAACTTCCGCCAAGTCCTCAAGGTCGAGCGTAATAGCTCCCGAGGAATCTGATAGTGAAGATAACGCCGGCGCGCCACCGAGGTCTCAGAGTGGGGGTGCAGCGTAAGTAAATCTGACACTCATTAATTCTGAACCATCGTGCTCCGTGATTCTTATGCCCTGCTTGATACAGACTGGACTTAGAGGGTATCAGGGGAGATGCAAGGCACGAATCCGGTCGAGCAAAGATGAGGGAACTCGTGGAGAATCTGGCTTCTTCTGGTGACGAACAGGCGCTACAGGCAGAAGGCGATGAGGAAGAAGGCGACGAAGCAGCAGCGACGAAGGAGGCTTCCGGCATAGCAGCAAAGCTGAATGAAGTCTTCGATCTTCACACTACCCAGCGAATGAATCCGAAGGCAATCACCGGGCAAGGTAGACAGCAAGGTGCGAACATGGACTCGCCTAAAAAGCAAGTGCGAGGCGTTTCGATACCATCTCAACGTCGTTTCGTCGGCTATTGGACCCGGGTCCTTAGTAAACAGGATCCACGTCCCCTTGACCTGCTAGCACCGCCAAATCCCTCAGGGTCACAACGTAGCAGGCGGCAGGTATATGTCACTGGAGCGCGGATATACATGCCCGAGCGAATGCCGGGCTTTCCCGGTTTATTCAACCAGAAAACGGTCAGTGTTCATCTGGGTCGGTACAAGACCAGCTTCGTTGACAAGCTTGAGAGAACGGATCTGGACTTGCGGGAAATGCGCCGTTTAGAAAAACGACTCAAACGTGAAGGCAAGCTGGGACCCGAACATGCGGAAAAGCTTGCTCACTTGAAAGAGGCTTGGACTAGCTGGAATGATGATGAGTGGGACGACAAGGCCAAAATGTTCGAAGGTGAAGGATCATTAGGGGAGGGCGTTGCGGAAGGGGCTTGCGGCCGCACAGCGGAAGCACTATATGATGGTTACAGGTCTCTCCAGCCCAAGGCTGATGGGAATCATCATGCAAAAGGGCTTTTGGTAGACGCCGATCGTGAAATTCAATTCAAAATACTAATAGGAGAGTCTGGCAAAAAACATGCACTACTCCCTGACCCTGTAAGTCTCTGCTTGTTGGGCAGCATTCGGATTCAGCCTGAAATTATTGGGCTATCTAGGGAAGTCTAGGCTACATATGGCTCATTCCGTCATTCCACTTTGAAAGCAACGCCAATCTGACTGCACAGGCATCGGTCAAGTGTACTGTCTCGCTAGACAGTACTGAGATTGACTTCTACAAGAGCCAGAGCGGCATTGAGAGGCTTGAGATCGATTTGGAATTGAAAGTATGAGGCGTAACCGGTTGTGCAGGCGACTAGTTTAGAGTACAATGTGGAACATGCAAGAACAAATATCCAGCAAATCTAATACTTCAGGCCGATCTCTGATTGTTACAGACTCATATGCGCTGATCTGAACCGCACAGTTACTCGTTTACTTCGGTTGAGACTGAAAGAAATCCTCCCACTCTCGAACGACCTGCTTCATAGCTGATCGCATGACCGGGGTGGTCGGCAACAATATAGGTCCTTGATCGTGCGAAGATCTATCAATGCCCTCATCAGGCGTCACAGATTCCACCCACCGCAACTCGAGTATGCGGGCTAATGCCAAAAGTGCGATCAGCATACCATCCGCTTGTCCCCGCGAAGTGACTCACCTCTGACCAGCCCATCCACCACACTGGCACCCATCTCCCTACATAACGGGAAATACGACAGGTACTTCTCCCTTAGCAAGCTCTTGCATACGGCAAGCAAATCTTGGGGAGTAAAATCATGCGACGGTCCAGAGGACTTCTCACCGTCCGCTGAGGGCTCGACTGAGCGCAAGGGCGAGTATATGCCAAATCCTGCAGCTTGGCCATCTGTTTCTTCCCCTTCTGGCGCTGAGAATGACGATGAGGCATGAATGAGCTGGAGATTCAGTAAAGCATGCGCTTGTGCGTAATGGGATGATTGTGTAGCTGGAAGGTGTAGATCAGCGGTGCCCTTGTCAATCTTCCCACATACTCACGGGATAGCTTGCCATCGGTATTGACGTAGTCGGCTACATAGTCACTGATATGGGCCAGCTTTCCACCAAAAACCGGGTATAGCTCATCAAAGTTCAACGCTGATCGCAACTGTTCCGGCACCTCGGGCAGAAGGTGCTTCTCAAAATACCGCTTTACTTCGTCCCTCGAGGCATCGCCGACCGACATAATCTTGCAATGTTGCATAATGTTGAGTTGACGGAGCCAATGCATGTAGAAAGGATCGCTTGTAGCGTGTATGACATGTATGAGTCGATCCTATAGAACCGTTTGAGTCGCGGATGGTAGCTAAAGCACATGTGGCATACCTGTTTAGTTAGGACCAGCATAGCATCCAATATACATTTCATGGCTTTCCGATCGCGAATGAGCAGAGGCAGACGGTGAGCTTCGTCAAAGAAAATAACGGGAACGAGTTTCTCGGGCTTTTTGGGCTGCCCTTGCGAACCACTGTTCATCGCTTGTTTTGTATCTGCCACACCGCTTGTAATGTTCGGGCCCGTGTAACCTTGTGGCTCCTGGGCATCTTTGTGTGCCTCTGCAACGTTGATGGACCTTTCTTGCTTGAGCGTGTGAGGTTTCTCCTCGACTTCTGCAGATTCTTCCTTCTCGTCTCCGGCGATTTGCGCAGGTTCGAAACTCCAGTATTTGAGTAGCGCGCTTTGACTTTGTCAAGATGCGAGTTACAGGGAAGCAGTGATCAGTAATTTGCAAGGAGCGGACCTAGACGTCGGCTCACAATAGCTCGAGAACATGTGCAACATCGGAGGTCTTCACTTCTCCGCCTTTGTCAACGCGCTTTTCTACCGCCAAGCGATCATGCTAAAGGGGCGAATCAGACTGACTGCTACTGGGAGTATTAACAGCACCGCACCTGCGTAGATTATGGCCTACCTTGAACGCATACGATTCCTTTTCAAAGTCCTCGTATCCCTCCAGCCTCTTCGAAAGCTCGATGAAATATTGCTCCATCTGACTCGCCAGAGCGAAATATAGACTTGGAAGATCGGCAAACCCAGCTATTCGACTGCTCATGGCAAGTTTAGTTATTTGCAACTTGGCTGGCTGCCAGCTACTCACAGGTCAAAATGCAATACATGGTATTCTGGCTGGGTCAAGACCTGCCGACACAGAGCGGTCTTGCCGACGCTATTTCGATGACTCAGATGGGTTGAAGCTACTGCTGTATTTCAGACATTGCATACCTGGATGCTCCGAACAGGACTGTAAACGAGGGAACGCCACTGAGAGCTCTTTCTATTGCTGTCAACTCGGCTGTACGCTCAAAGAAACCAGGCAAAGGTGAAAAGGTGTGCTTGGGTGGCATTTGTGACCGTTCTTTGATATCCTGCGAGATATATCGAATCGAGGTAGTTCAGCAAGAGCGTTGTCCCCTTGCCACAAGACAGTCCAACTCCACGGACCCGTATATCTTGTCGAGCCTCTTCGAGGAGCTTCCGCGACTCCGTCAGGTTGCGTACAACCTCACTAGGCTAATTACATGGAGTGCTCAGTAGAGAATGCACAGTACACGCATGTTGTGATTACCTACATTGGCTAGAACGCTGTGATACACCCAGTAGGGGCCGATCAGCTGCGTGACAGGCAGATCAGCATTCATGTCAAACATTCGCCTACCTAACAATTTCGCCCATCCCGAAGAAGGACCGGCGTCTTAGCCATCTGTCTTGGATATTGTGAACTGCTCGTTCACGAGCAACTGTTCGTGATTGCGACTTGCGTGTTATCAGGGTCGTCATGGCCCGCCGCTTCGTGATCGCAGAGCTCTTAACTTCATGCAGGAGAGCCAGGCGACATTGCGCACATGCGCTTTGGCTCGAGCGTATGTAGCTCATGGCCACCGAGCTGCTGGTCTGCCTCAAGAGGATGGCTCGTATTGCTGCATGGAGCTGGCGTAAACCGGAGCAACCTTGGTCGTGGCCAACATCGTCAACAAGGTTGCGGTACCACTACCACAATAATGATTGCCCGTCTGACGATCGCCCACGAAAAATGGTGCTTTAACAATGCACACGGAAGGCAGACCAGGACATTCGTGTCAACGCAGGCTTTGATCTTACCGCCGTTGCTAGAGGGACCGCCGTCGCCTTTCTGGCGATTGCCGGAGAAGACGCCACCGAACCCGGTGCCGGTTCGACGGGTATATCCCCCTAGTCCTGGAGCGCTTGAGGTGGAATGCGATATGCTTAAGATACAATAACCCGCGAGTGGACTCCCAAGGGTATATAGATGAAGATAAGTAACAACTTCAGGGATCGATGCTACTTCATCCTACCATAGTGACGTGGTCGTAGTCTTTCCAGCGCCTACAGTGGGCTTGTCCAGTGTGACTTGCGGCGACCTGGGCGGGGCCATACCTGTTGCGATACTCGGTTTGTGCGTACCTTGCGCCGCATACAGTAGGCCTATAACTTGCGCATGATGCCACCAGCGGTTACACTACGGGTACATATGAACCCGGACGCAATCTTCATATCCTTGAAAGCATACATCCTACATCGTGCTTTGAATTAGATATCCATGCCCTGAGATCATTGTAGATTGCGCTTTTATACCCTAAGAGCACATTTCCCAGATGTTTTACTTGAAGTGCAGATACATACCATTTACAACGGCTTCAACAGCTCCAAGCTGACCAACGATTGCCCTCTTTCTCAATCACTTAGCGTACTTTTCCGTCCATTCTCTGCTGACTCGTTGAGCATCAAGAAGGTTGTCCTTGTAGTGCTGGGCGCATTCATTATTCAATGGGTCATCCTAGCGCAGAGCACAAACTGAGTATGTTGCAGACGCGTTTCCAACTGTGTGTTACAGGACTTACCGGGTTTGGGGCGGAAAGCAAAGCTTGGATCGAAAGTAGAACCGTTCTGATTTGCAACGCAGGCGACCATTTGTCTAGATCGTAGGAAAGTCGTTAGTCACGCTGTTCAGCTACTCTGAACCACTTCGCCGTGTGGCTCTCCCCACCTTTGAGGATATCGAGGCAGATGCGTCCGAGCTTGTCTACAAATGGCCAACCTGTCAGCTCTCTACATACCTATGCTACTTCAGAATGCATTGTCTTACCAATGTTTGGGTGATAAATCTTTGTCATGAAGCTGTAGGGTAAACATAACAACCTATAAGTCGCTATTGATGATGACCATTGGTGACATGGCATGCAACTGACCGAACTTTAGGCGCGCCCATAGGGTATTCTTCAGGTAGAAACAGCTCTAACTTAAACTTGCCGCCCTCGAAAGCCGAGTCACTTGGTCCATCGATGACTACATCGAAGTAGCGAAGGTTATCGTCGTGAGGTATCGCTGAAATGCCAGGCGGCGAATCGGCCACAAGTCTTTCGGTTTCCTATAAGGCCGTTATAACTGGGTATCAGCATCCAGTACAGCTCTGCCGTACCTATGCGGCTAGCTTGCCTTGATAATGCGTTTCGGCAGCGCAGCTGAGGTTGAGGGTGGCATGCTCCCCAGGTGTTGTCAGTGTGCAACCGTATTAGATGAAACGAATCGTGCCCGTGGAAGTCCTGCCAGAGCTATAGCGTGGGTTGCGCTACCTCGTGACTGTGCTTCCAAAGGTGTTTCTTAAGTGCAGTTGTAGCTGTATCGCCGGCGTGGTGGAGCAAAGGCAAGTATGCTTGCTTGCGGCGTGTGTGCCTCGAGCTGCTGCTGGCTGTGAACGGCGTCATCGAGGTTGACTGAACGCCAACTGCAAGTCAAAGCGGCAGAAGCAGCTATGCCCTCATCGAGTTCGCTCAACAGCGAAGAGAAGGCAAAGATCAAGAAGGCTATTCAGTCTGGAAAGGTGCGAATGCTATGTTATAGCGTAGCCTCAGGTGCCACCGGCCATGGCGGAGCAGTTGATCGCGCAGGATTAGATATGGGCCCACATGTTGATGCTAATTATTGACGCGAGTGCCCTTTACCTGTCTAGATCGTAGCTGGTGCTCCAGCAAGAATCTACTATGCTTGGCCTAACCCAAATGCCTGGAGCTACGGAGGCGTCGAAGGTGCGCTCGTTTTCGGTGTTCAAGACAATGGATACTGGTTTCGTCTGGTAGATTTAGCTGTAAAGGACCTCGTTCAGCATGTCGGAAGTGTGATCTATATGCTGATAAATGCTGTTTTACAGGGTACAAGAGGGGTAATTTGGGAGCACGAGTTCTACGAGGACTTCGAATGGTACCAGGACCGAACGTTCTTCTATTCTTTCCCAGGAGACGTGAGTCCACATAAACGCGAACGGACTGCTTACTGAAGCTCGGAGTCTGCCTAGGAATGCATGATTGGCATCGCTTTCTCCGATGAGAGCGAGGCGTCGGCTCTCAATAAGAAGGTCTTAAACCGCAAGAAGTATGCAGGTAAGTCATGTTCCCTTGATAAACTTTGACTTCTCACCGATCAAAGTACCCTCGCTTGAACAGCAAAAACGTCTCGGGCCAAACGCAACTCCGGCATCGGTTTGCCCTCCATGCCAAGCATCAACCTGTCACCCAGCAGTAAAGACAAGGAGCCAAAAGAGAAGAAGAAAAAGAAAGGCTTTTTCAGCAAATCTCTCATTTCTGCACCTTCAGCCTTTAAACATATAGCACACATGGGATTTGATTCGGAGAAAGGCTTCACCGCCGAGAATGTGGATCCTTCATGGGAGCGCTTGCTTACACAGCTCCAGGGAATGGGGATATCAAAATCGCAAATCGAGGAGAACAAAGACTTCATTAAGGACTTTTTACGGGAGGCAGAGGCTGGCAATAGCCCTCAAGCACCTCCCCCGCCGCCCCCTTCAACGCAAGCACCGAGAGGGAAGAGAAAACAAGCACCTCCCGCCCCCAAAAGCAGAACAGTAGGGGACGATGCAGACGATAGTCCACCTTTGGCACCATCTCACCTGCCACCCCCACCGCCTGGCCTTGGGCTGTCCACTCCATCCCGCCCGAACGTGCCCCCGCCCCCGCCGCCACGTAAGTTTCTGGGCAAGCTTACTAGTTGAAGCATGACGTCGTGATAGATACTGACGTTCTTGTCATTAATGTTAGCTGGCGCGGCAGATAGGCCTTCGACCGCACCACCACCACCTCCTCGTGAGTCCAGATCGCGTTGATCAGCGCGCCGCTCTAATACATACCCTGTGTAGCTCCACCACCAGGTAGAGCTCCAGCGGCACCGGCCGCTCCACCGCCTCCACCCCCACCCCCTGCCGCTATTGGTAAAAGCGCGCCTCCAGCTCCTCCTCCGCCTCCCCCACCTTCGTCCGCCCGTAAGTATGTCGTCAGCGTATGCCTGTTCAGCTAGCTAATCCAACTCCCTCTAGCACCACACCCTGTTGGCGGGCCCCCSCCCCCMCCCCGTGAGTCATTGTTGATTTGGCTTGTGTCTTGAGGCATACTGGGCTCTGACGTGCTTCTCTCTCCAATAATCGCAAACTCCCGGCAGCTCCGCCTTCTATGCCAAGCCGAGGACCTGCTCCGCGTACGTACTAGCTGAGTTTCGCATAAGAACCAATGTCACTAACCACGCACGTGCCGCAGCTCCACCTCCGCCACCCTCGGGCCGTGCTGCACCTCCACCACCTATACCGCCCACGCCCGCAACCGGAGAAGCACCTATATCTACCCCTCCAGGAGGGCGTGCTGATCTACTGGCATCCATTCGTGGAGCGGGCGTGGGCAAATTACGTCACGTTGACGACGACGTTACTCCCTCATCCTCGACGTCCCGAGCTGACACGCCAAGTAGCGCTGCTCCTGCGGATGGAGCGAATCTGGCTTCTGCTCTTGCAGCTGCACTTACCGTTCGCCGGGCGGGCACTGGTGATAGCGACGACGAAGATGATAGCGATGATGAATGGGATGATTAGACATCTCTCGCCGGCTTAGTTCTTCAATAAACCTATATGTCATTGTAGCTATAGAATCCTCCTATTACCCCTCCTGCAAGCATGTTGTTCCACTGAATGTATTGGCAATTGTATGTAGACCTGCACACTGAGATACCCATCCAAGTAGCACAGAATCTGCAATGATGCAATGAGGCAGCGTGCTGCAGTGTCTGAGGTCTGTCTGGTCCGTAAGTTAAGGCACTCTGGAAGAAAGCAGTATCATCGGACCTGTCTGATAGGCTTATTAGGGTCCCGTGAACCAGAACTTCGCAAGAACGTGTAAATAAATCTATATTATCGTCAAAGATGAACAGACATAAAGGCGAATTGGTACTCATTGAACATTCGCCGTGGTCTGGCGAGAATATCTACAGGAAGCCAACAACATTGGCATTTCCCTTCGTTTAGAATTGGATACTATAGCTATGAAACGAAGAGCACAAAATCCCCTTCCACCATGTCCAGTGTGAAGGCAGCTAGATACAATTGTGCGTCATGCCTTATGTACTTGACGCTGGACACGGTATACCTGGCAATCATGGGCTCGTGTGCGCATGGCGGGCAGTTGATCAATAGAGCATGGGATCGATAGGTGCCAGAGATGGAGTGCCTGGAATATAGCCATCAGTAATAGTCTCCAGTAGCCGCAGCGTTTTAACATACTGAGTCTTCTCAGCCTGATGCTGCCGGGTGGCACATTGAGGGCCGCGAGCTCAGCGTAGGCCGTATCAAACTCCGGCCGGTCCATTAGGGGGTCGTACAGAGGTGCCGCCATGCGCGGGGTCTTGAATCCCGCACGATCAGCTGATGCGGAGAGTGGGGTAGGCGGACAGAAACTCACGGCACCCATTATCGGGTCCAAACCACGTGGCGCCACGTACGGTGTGCTACCGAGGAAAGGCGTGCCCATCGACAAATGCGTAGATGGCACATAAGGCATGTCATTCAGATATGGGGATCTTCCCATGTATGATGGCGAATCTATCATCGTCAACGCCCTTGTGCGGAGACCCGGATTTAAGCTTAGTGTAGCCATGTCATCCAGTGCCTGTCGTTGCTATATTCCATAGGTAGCTCAGTCGGAGGACTACTGAGGAACAAAAGCAAGCTACCTACAGCAAGAACTTGCTGCTGTTGCAACCTACGCCGTCGTATTTGTTGTGCTACTGCCATTTCCCGTCGGGCTTGCATGTGACCGGCGGTATACGCCGGATCAAGATGAGGCGAAATGCCGATGCCAGGCAAACTTGCGCCAGCCATGAGGGGAGCGCCATACGCATGGCGAGCATGAGCGGATATGATAGGAGCACTTAAAGGCGGGGTATACATGATGTCATACGGCGTACGAGCGTATGGGCTGCCGTACCCATACATGCTGGCGGCGATGTGGGCACGACGAGCATCACGAACTCCCTGGCTGGCTACGTCCGCCACTTCGTCCAGAAGTCTCGTCTCATTCTTGATTTGACCATGCAGTCTATCTTGATATGCTTCCAGCCGGTGTGTCGCGTACTCTAAACGCTGCTCTTCCGGCGACTTTGCGTTCCTGTGTCGCGTAGACGAGCATGGTTCAGGGAAGGTTGCACCAGGTCAGACAGGCAGTGCGCAACGATGGAAAAATCATCGCGAGCCCACCAGCTTCTTGCCCGCACGCCCCAGGAGACCATTGCAGTCCGAAGATGTCTGTCTGACTCTCCTGGAACAGGAAAGGAGAGATGCGCAACGCCTTTCTGTCAGCTTTCGCCTGATTCTAACGCTTGTACCAGGAGCCCCATCACCCCGGCGTCGAGGGACAGTCTGACGAAGCTGTCTTGTTAGGTTGCGTCACGAGGCGATGCAACAACCAAATAGCAGCAGGCAGTAGCCGCTTCTTGGCAGGTGCCGATATATCGGCTTCTCCTTGAAAAGCGTGTCCTCGATACAACGCGTGGCTTGCACAGACGACCTTAGCAGTGCAAACATCAGTCCTCATCGAAGCTTTTGGCGGGTGAGCCATTCTTGAGCTAGGGCGGAGTTGTTGGCTCATCGGTATCATGCTCTTGCGCGCCATGTCAATTATTCCGTTGCATGATGTGGAACGAGTCTGCTGTGCGCGCATGTCTGCCAGGCTTACCACAACAGTATTATCTATCGAAAGAAGGACTCGCAAGATACGTTTGGGACTGGAAAGCTCCCACAAGTGGCTTGAGGAAGTTAGTAATTGTTGCGCCCGCAAGATTGGTGATCGATTTGATAGTCACGCACATACAACGGATGTCTCCAGTCATTTCCGATATACAATTTGCACCACAGCAGTAATCCCTCGCCCACCAGAGAATGTCTGGCTCAGTACTCACCCTGCCAAATATCTCAAACTCGTCGTATGCAGCTTCTAGCCTCCTCGTCCAGGCCTATGTCGCTCCACATCTGCCGGGCCTTCAGGTCGAGCAGGGCAGCGAGGTGAGCTCCTCATTCTATGTGGCCGGGGTTACCAGCCGTCCGGTTCGTAATAGAAGGTCTTTCACTAACATGCATCGCATGGAACGTATGGTATAGCTCAGCTTGAAAACGTCGTCTGCTAATGCAGCACAGGGCGGCCAGAGCTTCTTGCCAATTTTCAAGACATTGTTACAGGAAGCCGGGCAGGTTGATGTAGCTTTCGGAGCACATAAAGAAGAGTCCGAAGAGCGAAAGAACATCGAGAAGTGGATCGAAGCATCTACTAGTGGTCAAGAGGTTCCCTTAAAGGAGCTGGATGAGCAGCTCAAGAACAAGACTTACATTGCTGGCAACAAGCTGACAGCAGCAGATGTCGCGGTCTTTGGCGCGTTGCATACTTACATTGTATGCGGAGTGAATTGCTCCAAACACTGTTTGAACCACGCTGATAACTGCCCTTATGTACGCAGGCCCAGGCTTCGCATGATGACCGCCTTTCACACGCTAATGTTACACGGCACTTCGACCTAATCCAGAACACATCTTTCGTCACTTCTGCAGCAAGCAAAGTCTCACCAAACCTTGTGTCCCGCGACGTGGTGCCCATTGACCATGACAATGTTCCTCTAGTGGAACGCAAATACGAGTCATCCAAGAAAGACAAGAAGGAAAAGGCAGCGGCCGCAGGAGGCGAAGCAAGTAAAGATGGACAGGTGTCTACCAAAGAAAAGAAGAAGAAAGGAGATGCAGCTCCGGCTCAGTCTGCAGCTCCTGCCGACGCAGTCATCGCAGCTGTGGCTGCTGGAGAAGGTGCAGCACCGGGCTCGCAACCCGCCCAAGGAAAGAAAGACAAGAAGGCAAAGAAGGAAGGCGCAGGTAATGCCGAGGGTGCTGAAGGCGGAAAGCCTAAGAAGGAGAAAGGAGGTGGTGGTGGCGGAAAGGCCCCTGCAGAGGCTGAGCCTATTACCCCAGGTCTTATCGACATGAGAGTTGGCAGAATTGTCGATGGTAAGTCTATGCTGCCACACTGTCTGACGCACTTGCTGAATGCACCCCCGTTAACGTTGCAGTCAAGAAGCATCCTGATGCCGACTCACTTTACGTTGAGCAAATAGACATCGGGGAGGCCGAACCCCGCACAGTTGTTTCCGGCCTCGTCAACTATATTGTGAGCATCTCAAGAAGTCTTAAGTGGTGCAGCTTTCTAAACCTTCATTTTCGGCAGCCTATAGAGGAAATGCAAGGCAAGATGCTTGTTGCCGTGTGCAACCTGAAGCCAGCAAGCATGCGAGGTATCAAGTCTTTTGCAATGGTACTGGCGGTGAGTCGTCTCTGACTTGGAACCCTGCCCATATGCCTGCTAAGATGACGTGTCTATTGTTCAGGCTACTTCACCAGACGGCAAAGAAGGCATGGGCTCAGTTGAGCTGGTCGCCCCGCCCGAGGGTAGTGTGCCGGGTGACCGTGTCTACTTTGAAGGCTTCGAGTCCGTCAAGGCATTAGAGCAGTTGCCACCAAAGAAGAAGATCTTTGAAACTATCCAACCGGGTTTCACCACGCTGGATTCCAGAGAAGCAGCTTGGGTTGATCCGACAGATAAATCTAAAGTTGCAAAGATTAGAACCGAAAAGGGTGTCTGCAAAGCACCCAACTTTGTCGGAGCCTCGTTGTCTTAGATACTGTAATCTGGCTCCAGAAGTCAGCCTCAGGCGCAATCAAGTCAATGTCGCACCCCTCCATATTTGTAGCCCCAACCGTACGCCATCCCTTTCTTTACTCAGCTATAGGAGATCTACTTGCCTCGACTGCATACGTGCGAATAGTCCGAGGTAGAGGGTCCAGAAACCCGAACCCTAGTCATGGTTCATATCTTTCTGTTAGGTTGGCCACCACTACGAAGGTGGCCTG
Source organism: Cystobasidium pallidum (assembly GCA_001599955.1). NCBI lineage: Eukaryota > Fungi > Basidiomycota > Cystobasidiomycetes > Cystobasidiales > Cystobasidiaceae > Cystobasidium > Cystobasidium pallidum. Next base: position 662,954 of record BCIL01000001.1, read on the forward strand.
TGATGCTATGAGACGGTAATGATTATCATCAGGTATGTATCAGGATATGGTCTGCCCACAGTACTGACGTTTACATGCCAAGGAGAACTTGCAGATGTCATGTGATGTCATTCCAGAGCTCCAAACTCTACTAATGTCTGGTGATGGGTTCGAGTGACAGCAGCGCCCAGCAACTGACTCGTCCTGCATGCTGACGTATACCAGCTTCTGCAGCAACAGCAGTGTCTTTGTATTCATATTCAAGAACGAAGGGCAGGACACGATGAATACAAGAACGAAGGGCAGGACACGATGCACAAGGTGCATATGCTTGCAATGTAGGTTGTTTGTGAAATAATCTTGGCAGCTGCAGCTGCTGATGACTTCTCCCTGCAGTTAAACGCGGTATCTCGTCTGGCTGGTGAAGGACTGGACAATGACACTGCCAGGTACGTCGCCTACTGGCTCTACCATCTCCTACGCTTGATGCATACTGAGCTGATACGCTTGTTTGTATCTCATGTCTTCAGCTTTGCTACGACTACGATGATTGACATCAAGCTGGATCTTCAAGACACGCTCGCGAAGCGACGGCATGGCTTCCTCAACCAAGATATGCAGCAGCAAGTCTACGCGCTGCTTTCTCCAGTTACGAGGTGCCTACCCTTAAGCGTACCATGTCAAGACTCGATGTACATATTGGTCACGATAGAATGGTCGCCTAGGGTACGTCCATGTTCTGCCCATCTCTAATTCGGGCTTAACCACTGAACTTCCACATACTTTATCCACTGTATCCAGGTCTCCCATTTGGTTTTGAAGACACGCCATTTTCTCTTTCTTCAATGTGTTTAGATTGGGAGCGGATAGCAAGTAATTAAAGTCGCGTTGAGCGGCGAGGCGTAGTTGGCTGCTTGTTGATCTACTTGCGAGCGAGACTGGGCACTAACTTTGATTTTCTTTCTCAATTGCTTCCAGACAGCTCGGAAGAGATGCCATCAACAGTAACGATTTTCTCTTGCATGGCTTTATATGTTGTTATGCAGCGCTCCGCTTGCATTCTAGCTATTCTTAAATGTGATCGTATAGTATGCGAAGAGTTGGCTATCGCTTCCGCTTGCGGGCAACTTTCAAGCTAGTACAGCAAAATGTTCAGGTCCATTGCCCGGTATTCTCACAGAAGGGCATATCGTCAAGACATGTACGTACCAGTCGCCTGATTCTCCTTAATTCAGCGGTATATTCCAGGTCAACGCCTTTTACTTCGGCAATTGCTTGCGGAAGACCGCCCAATGCAGGGGTCAGCAAGATTAGAAAGATGGCCAAGACGGCCATAGCCAAAGCTACTATAGCTAGTGTGTTCTTCTCAGTTCCAGCTAGGGCGGCGGGAGGAGCAGCCATCGTTTCTGGGATTTCAGGCGATCAACAGCTGGCTTGGAGGACGGAGTTTGAGTAAAATCACGATGCAAGAGTTGTCTTGCAAGCATTTTGTCAGGAATCGGACAATCAGGAGTTCCTCTACCATGCATTGAGCCCCTTGCTTGCCTTGCCAAGTCACAGGAGGGACGTTAGCCTGGGGCCCCCTGGCTGGGATCGAAATCGCGGCTGCCCCTCGCCTGAGGCGCGTGGCCTCGCGCATCTGAGGATTGCCAGTGGGCGCATCCTTATTACTCTCGTTCTTGTATTTCTTCTTCAATCGTTTCCAGGTCCTGCATCATTGGGATATCGCACCGCAAACATCACAGTTATTTCATCCCAGGCTTTCCTGCCGCAGGCCAGGACGCTCCTCACGGTCTCTCCCAGGAACACAGCTTGCTCCGGCGTATTGTTTTGGACCGCTTCATTGTTTCTTTATCCTGGGCTTTCGTTTGGCCTTCTGTTGTTTTGCCGTTGCTGCTGTTGCCCCTTTTTTGGTCGTTGCCTTCACCTTTGAGGCAGTGGATGGGCTTGAAGTATTATTTTTATTACCCTCGCTAACCCTTTCATGAGTTACGATCTGATGTGACGAATCACTTGATCCAATATTAATAGCGAGAGTAGTTAATTCACTAATAAAGCATGGCCTAGGCTTCTGTTCCATGGATGTTGCCTGACCGGGAGTATAGGGGTAAGATGCAGTCATTCACCAACAAATTCAGGCGCTGATAGGGACGAGGTAGAAGTTGAAAATCACCAAATGCCCGAGAGGCATGATCGCAGGGCAATAATATGTTTGCGCGATGATGTAAACTTACGTAAACCTACGGTATGATAGAGTGGAGTTCGAGACGAGATGGATGTCGGCTGCCGGCAAGTCAATTGATCGATGATGCATCATATCGAGGAGCTATGCTGTTCATGCCCTGATGTCGTTGATCATGATGCCAGACGGACTATCGTCGCCCCCCTCATTTTGCTCCCCCGGGTTAGGTTTAGTAGTGGTTTCTCGCTGTGTTGTTGTGCCTGCGCGTGCCTTGATAGGCGTCGTCATAATGGGCGTGTACTTGTAGATGTTGGCCACTCCCCTATAGGACAGGTATCATATCATACATAGGTCGTCCGTTTCTCTCTCGCTCAGGGTGCTTGATTACAACACTCCCCATTGTTCATCCATTAAATTGCTTCGCGTGCTGCAGAGTTACCGTAACTCAAGGTTTCCCGACAGGCCCTCGCACGCCCGCCCTCTGGACTTCCAAGAGCGTGGCGAAATCCGTCTGAATCGGAGGCACGCGGCGGACACAGCAAAGCGCAGAGCCAGGCGGACTGGAGAGCCGGAAAGCATTTTCATCAAGGAGTCGACTTTCATTCGTGAAGTACCGTACATATACAGCATTGCCCACCACCTGCTGTGGTTATCGAGGGTGTTGGTCGACGTTCTCCCATCCAAAGGCCGGTACACCAGCTTTCACCTCGCCTCACACCGGCACCATTGTTCAAGCTCGAAAGCAAGGAGGAACGACGCATAGGGTCGCGCTCTGTTGTCTCATTCATCCGCATCCTTCCAGATGCTGGCCCAACAATAGCATCCACCCGCACACACTGGGCCCTACGGCATCCAATCCGCTATCGCTGCCCTCCCACACGCGCCGTCTGCAAAAGCAAAGCAAAACACCGCGCGACTACTATTCACGCAGGCGGGCTAGAGGAGCATGGCCTTTCTCTCGTCCTCGCCGCCGTGCGCGCCGTCACAGCCAGCAGCATGGCACACATCGAATGTCTTCGGTGATGTGGATCCATCTGCGTCCCAGCGCTGTCCTCCCTCGTCTCCATTCGGGCCTTCGCTGAAGCCACCTCGCCCTGCAGGCGGGCTCTTTGGAGCGCAGCAGCCTCGCAGGACAACGAGCAGCGGCAGCGAAGGGAGCCACTGCAGCCGCAGAAGCGGCCAGCTGTCTCCCTCCTTCGACCAGACCTTCCAGTCCAGCATGTAAGTCCTTCCTTGTTCTTGCTACCCTCTCGATGAGGCTTCCTCTGACACGCTCCCCTGTTCCTTTTGTCGCTCTGCGATTCTGCAGGAACATCTCCGTGACCGACATACAGCCCGAAGAAGAGGCGCAAGAACAACATTCTTCACCAGGGGATGCTCACTCGGGGCATCTCCAGCCAACCCATCAGTCGGCTGCTTCCGCTTCTCCCTGTGCGATGGAAGTCTCTCCGCTTCCTTCGCAGCCTGCCCAGGTCTATTTCTCCCAACAAGCCATGCAACTTCCTTCGTATCACCCTCAGATTCTTTCTCCCATTACGAGCACTCATCAACGTACACTAACATCAGACACCTCCTCTCGTCCGACTGAAAACTCTCCCCATATCCACAAATCCTTCGATCAATCCTTCTTCGCCAAGCTTGCGAGCCATGGCTCAAATCCAACTTTGTTGTCCAGATCCAGAAACCGCTCCGCAGACTTACCCCTATCAAGCAAGAATGTCAATGTTCCAACCTCGTCAACTTCATCCTTCTTTAGCGACAAGGCAGCGCCGGTTCTGCCACGGAAGAAACCGTACTGCCTCTTAAGGACATCCTCAGCCCGGCCGGTTTTGCACTCCTCGAACTCATCCTCGGCTGCTGCTACCTCCGATTCTGATGGGTCACGCAGTCCTTTCAAGCTTTCGCCTAGACCTAGTGCATTCTTGGAAAGAGCACATTCGGACTCGACGCTCGCATTCGGCGGGACGTTCCCGAAAATTACTCAGGATAGTAGGAAACCTAGCCATCTGGGAAGAGAAACCAGTACAGCTAGGCCTTCATTGGTAGCCTACGGCTCGTCTGCAAGCCAAGGACGGAAAATAAGTGGAAGGTGGGTAATGCAATGTTAGGCTGGAGCTAATGAGGCAATCCGTCAAGCAGGAAGTGTTACTGACAGTCGCTCTGTCCGTCTGCCCCGTCTGCCATATAGTGCAAGAGTACGCAGTGCATTGCCTAAGGAATGGCAGCCAAAGGGAGACCTTAAGCCACCGCCCTTACCCCATGCTCATTCTGCGCCTCTCGTCAAACCCGCTGACTGGGCTACATTGGAGCATAAAGCCAATGTCAATCAATCTGTCCATCCTAACACATTCAGGTTGCCTCATATCTCATCAACAAACTCCTACGCTTTATCGCATACACAGTCGGACTCGTTTGTGCCTACCCGCAAATCGCTAGTTTCATCTGACAATCCTACGTCGAAACTCGCTCAGGTTTACACGAACCTGAGCAGCCCAACAGGCATGGATATCGATTCATCTTCGCCTCACCATCTGCAACAAGCCTCTCAGCAGGGTATGGCAGGATCACCCGGTCTTGGTGATTTATTCGAAGCGGATGGAGGCATGGAATGCCCAGCTTCTTCATCTTCTCCTGCTTCTGCTTCAGCATCCTCGCCACCGCCTGACCAGCCAATCCAGATCATGAACCGAAAGAGAGGCATCCAAGATGCAGATTCCAGCTTCAACTCACAGCTTTCTTCATCTCCTGTTCCTTGCGCCGCGTCTGGCGCTATTTTACCTGGTTCATCCCCTGCTCCCCTCGGAACCCACAATCCTGGATCAATAGGTAAAGGCCATCCACCCAGACTATTACATCGGGCTACTTCGGCACTTTCACTCGGTGCCGCTTCTAGAAGGCGTGGTTCGGGCAAACTCCAGAGTAACAGTACTGGCAGCGCCTCCACCTCCTCTAGCTTTTTGGCCACGTTGGCTGCTGCTGCCAGTGAGAATGACGAGTTTTACACTGCATTCTCGGAAGCCGCCGCTCGACCCGGCTACCAGCAACGACACACACTGGCCTTATCAGGATCTACTCTTCTTTCCAGAGATAATTCCGGATCCTCCCGACATCGAAAAATGTCCAGAGGTGCGGATGGAAAACCTCATTTGCTAAAATCGGGTAGAAGATCCTATTCTATGTGCGATTCGGAATTCTATGCTTCTCCTCCTCTAGGCCAGAATGATGCTCCTGATCAAATCGATTATTTCGGCCAAGCAGCGCAGCCAGCTGGACTTTCACAGAAGACCGTTGGAGCAGCTCAGCATCAGCAACAACAACAACCGGATGAGGAACTGGAAGAAGTACTTCATGAAGATGTCCTTTCCCCTCCCAGGAAAGCGCTTGCTCCTCTGAATAGCTACCAGCCTAGTCCTGAAGCTAGTTTTACCTGTGGTTTCGGTCACAAGGAAGCTCAGGGCAAGATCTTGCCATGTTTTCCCGTGAAAGAGGATGGTCTTATGCGTATTACAGCCGATACGCTCAACGATTTGTTAGCTGGATCATACGATGATCATATTGATCAGTACGTTATCATTGACTGCCGATTCGAATATGAATATCAAGGTGGTCATGTCGAAGGTGCTATCAACCTTGGAACGGAAAAGAGCGTGGAGAAGTTCTTGCTCGAAGCTGGCTCGGATGGAAACCATCTCTACGAGACTCCCAATGAAATGCCGGCTCCTTCGAAGAGTGGGGAAGTCGATCAAACTGGCAATAGCAAAAAGACTATCCTGGTCTTTCATTGTGAATTCTCGGCCAAGAGAGCTCCTACGTTGGCGAAGTACTTGCGAAGCAGGGATAGGGCTTTGAACCACGCCGCTTATCCTTCAGTTCACTTTCCAGAACTGTATATTCTTCAAGGTGGCTATGCAGAATGCTGGAAACGATATCCCGATAGATGCGAGCCGAGAGGTTATACTCCCATGGATGATCCCAGACATTTAGCTGCTAGAGCTAATGATCTCGGTGAGATGAGGAAAAAGCGAATGGGCGTGAGAGCTAAATCCTATACCTTTGGTGAGGGAATGTTTGCGAATAAACAGCAAATGCAAATCCCTAGCAAACACTCATCGGGAATTAACTTCAAGCCAACCTCATCATCTGGTCTCGCCTCGTCATCTTTTACCGCTGCATCTGTGACTGCTGCTGCCAGTGGTCCAACATCATCTTCATCTTTAAATGGGGCAGTAGGCAAGACTCGAAGCTCTTTGAGTGCCAATATTTTTAATGTCCTCAATACCAAACTCAGCATCCATGAAGAGGAACACGATGATGAGGATTATGCAGCTGGATCATCCGCTGAGTTGGAAGGTGAACGCGACCATAGCTTCTCAAATACTCGACATGGCAATGCTGTCGTTGTTGAACACGACAACAACAGTAGTCCGTGTGGCCCGATGCTTGGGGCAGGAGCTAGCCTTGCTCTAGGTGGGATGTCTCTCGGGGATAGCCCTTGTCAAAGCTCCAAGCCCTCGAAACTCGCTAGACCGGGTATGATGCCCCTCCAAGCAACTTCGACCGCTAGAGGCCTCTTCAAGCCAAGAGGAATGCAGAGAGCTTCTACTACTATTGGAGCCAACTTTCTATCTCAATAAAACTCCCGGTCGGAATGGAAATCTCCGCACTATATTATGCTTCTGCTACGTCCTACTCTTTACAGTATCACGCCTTCAATGCTTACGACCTCGAAACGATTTCGGAAAACACGAAATGTTGTAGCTGCACATACGGGAAGTCTGAACTACTTCACCTCCTTTTATCTCCCAGTCCAACAAGGAAAAAACTACTCATCGTACTACATGTAAGAACACCAGCATTGTCGTTCCCCCAAACATCGATTTCCGGCTCCATTCCCGCAAACGATATCGCATCTTTTTCTTTCGCTTCTTTTTATTTTCGTCAATCTCAGTGATCACGAACAGTTACGAAAGACTGCCGTTACGATTATTAGCATATATTACTTGCTTACATTTCATGTTTATGCTTTTTCTATTGGTTACTGTGGCAATCCTATACAGGACAACTTCTTGAGTAGCTGCAGCGTCAGCGTCGTGATTATTGATCCTTGCAACCATTTGTCTGCATAAACCTGTTTCGATTTGATAGTCTGCCGGCCAAGAGATGGAGGCACTCGGTTAAGGATCCGTAATGGCCGATCGCCTGCTCCTTCATGGCTGCTTCCTGGCCTGGCTTGATCTAGTCTGACAGGCTTCTTATCCACCTATTTCTTCTGATCAACCATGTCGGGACCATTACACAAGGCACTTCCGCCTACGCTCAAAGAGCTTCGCATTCTTTGCTGCCAGCAGTCACAGCCATCCGCCGGTGCCAGGTGAGTAACCGCGCCCTGTATTGTACATCCACGAGGCTATTGTGAACAGCCATTGAGCGCGGACGAGACTAGACAACAGCTAACATATCACTCTTGACTTGTTTCGCACCTCCCATAAATACAGAGCATTCGTCGAAAAATCCTACCTCGGCATCAAGGCAAAGAACCCTGACCTACCCATTCTGATTCGAGAAGCGCTGGGCACACCACCGAGAGCATTCGCACGATTTGGTGGGTCCGAATGCCATCCGTGTTGCTTCAAGTAGATCAGCAATCTAGAAGCTGATTGCAATGCCATTTCCTTGTCTTTCAGAGAAAGGTCTAGAGAAGCAAGTCTCGCTTGAGGGCGCAGCCGATGCAACAGAAGTCGAGAAGAGGATAGCGGGCATGCTATAAGCGATGTAAGATGGCTAGTCATATGTAAAATATATGGTACAGACTGCTGGTTGGTAGTAATGGCATCCCTCGTCACGATACATGGCGTTCCGGTCGTGGCTTCAGCCAATCCCTGTCGCTCTATCTGCTTGCCAGGGTTGCAGTCAGCTTGCCTTAAGGTGGCTAGAGACGAACATAGTCTGCACCACACATCACACGAGCTCAAGGAAGCATTCAAGGGGGCATGGATATCACGGATGTCAATTGCGATAACTTTCGTGCCGGCATTGCACCTGTTCGGCAGCCTAGCCTGCATAGAGTGTGGTGGCGCCATGCATCTCCCCATGCAGTGAAGCAGGTCGAAGCGGTCCTTTCTAACACAGCATACTAGCTGTAGTGGTAAATGTCACCTTGCACATCGAACCTACACTTTCTGGAATACCTGTCGGCCCAGCTTGCCAGACGGTGATCGAGGTCGAGAACATCCACCTTGCGGCAAAGGCATTTCCACTATCTAGACACCCCCGGCTCTAACACACAACCACCCTGCTTCGATGCGTATGCTTCCTGTTACACTCTCATGACACTGCCATGGACGATGACCTGCTGTTCGAAGGAGAGCAGCATCGATTCTCGCCTGACCGGCGGTGGGCTGGTAGTCCTCCAGCATGCAGCCAGCAAGACGATGGCTACCGCATCACCTGGGGACCTTCCATGAACAGCATCCTGGTGAATTGTAGTGTGAATGCATTGCAATCCACGAGCAAGACGAAGTCCAGCAGTCTGCTTGCAAACATCAAGCGCTCTTCCGCCAGCGCTGGTTTTCCCAGTCCAACCCGCCCTGCAACTTCCACAAGCAAGATCAATCTGCGAAGCAACCCCACCGCCTGCCAGAACAGCGTTTCCGACACATCTGCCGATACATCAGCCAGCAGTGTCTCGTCGTCTTCAACCTCTGCAAGCCGACTTTCAAAGCGTCGCAGGCGTCTCCTGCCTTCCTCGTCAACGTCCACGCTCGACTTCGATGTTTCTGCGCGCAACAATACTAGTCACGGGCCTCGATCGCTGTCTGCAGACGAGACTACATCTGATGTGACAGAAATGCTAGGTGAACTGGCAAGACGTTTGCAGGCAAATCGAAATGCGGCAACTGAGCAGGAGAATAATGCAAGGTTGCCGCTTTCGAACGAGGAGAATCTGCATCCAGGGCGAGCGGATGCAGCGCAGTCGAACAATGCAAAGGGAAAACAGAGGGAGAAGGTTGCAACTTCACCGGCAGTGAGTACCGTTATGGAAGAAAGCATGAGTCAGGGCATGGCTGGCATGCTCCTGGATCCCAGAAAATTGGGCAGCCGTCGTCGCGCCTCCAAACCTGCCTCGGAATCAAGCGGACATCACGATGAAAGTTGTAAGAATAGCTTAGAAATCCAGCGCACTCCATGTAGGTCATGTCCTCGGTAGCTGAGCGATTGGATCCTGATCTTGTCTCTGTCTAGGCTCCGTCATGCTCGGAAGGTCAACGCTAGAAGATTCGGGCTATAATTCGCGAGGGCCGAGCGGCGTCAAAGTCAGAGATGGCAATTATCGGCAACGTATCCCAGAAACACCGAAGGAATCTGCTCGTTCGCAGCGAGCTCCAGAGCAGAAGGCTGTTCCTGCCACTGCAACCTTCGGCAAGAGTGCGGAAGAGACCGAGCAGGATGGAGTCGCTTCACCAGCACGGCGCAGGGATGCATCCGCGACCTTCAAGAATAAGCTGGAAGTCGAGGACGATCTTTGGGGCGAGAACGACAAGTCGCTAGAGATGGCGATGAGTCAGATGGATATACCGGATCCACCTTCATCACAGCAAGGAACGCGAAGCCAGAGTGCCATGACCCTGAGTATACTACCGCCGCCGCCGAGACTACAACAGCCATCACATGAACCAGAAGCACTAGGCTGGCAGGGCTTCAAAAGCAGGGATAAGAGAAGCAGGGATATACCTTCAGAGTCGAGTGGCGCGAGTTCATCCAAGCTGAGCTCCAAGCCCTTGGTTGCGTCCCAATCTAAGCTCTGCCAGCCTACCAAGATGGCTTCAGATCATGCTATCGATGGCTCATCGGCTCCGCCAGCTGATAGAGCACAGCATAGACCTCTGTCGAAGTCTGCCTCTACCTCATCGGATAAGGTCAAGCTAGGCTCTGCTAGGCCGGTAATGGCGCCAGCGCGTTCATGCGGATCTAATATTATGGCTGCTCCGGGTCTCGCGAAAAAGTTCAAGTGTCCGACAGTCACCAATACGGCAGCTGCGAAAGCAGAACAGGAGAAGAAGGCAGCCGCCGCTGCAAAACTCGTAAAAGCAGCTGGTCAACCATTGCCAGCGGATGAAGCTTGGATGGAGGATATGGACTGGAATGTTGATGACTCGTTTTGAGGACAGCTATCTTTGAGGACAGCTATAAGATAGCTGCTCCTCAAATAAAATATACCGCATAAATGTGTACCGTTATATCGTTCCTTTCCTTTGCTTTCCGGACTAGCATCTCGTCGCTTCCCTGGCACGTGATTTGCAGGAGGTCTATCCCCAACTATTGTTGTTATAGCTTATACACCTTGAAGAAGCGGCTCGTACTGTAAACAAAGGATGTAATAGATAGTGCTCCTGCTGTAGGCTTGTAGCCTGCTTTGATAACGTGGGTCACCGAGCGTCGGAACTCTCGCCACTCTCGTGTTTATTGACCGCGAAGAAGGCGATCGACTTCTGCACCTTTCCCCGAAAGAACACTTCAGGCTGGACGGCAGAACCTGCTCGTCTTTTCGCCTAGACAAACTGCGTCTTGCTACATATTATGCCCGCTGTCGACGAGGATGCCGAATTTGAGCTGCTGGACATCATCTTTGCTGAAATAGACGAGGCGACATTGAGCGGGCTCACCCGTGGCAAGCCTACAACATTGCCCAGAAGCAGCAATAACAATAACAATCGCAAGTCTGCCATCCGAGTCAATCAGACACCCGCAACGACTACAAAGCAATGCTCGCCGCGCCCGCACAGAAGGCCATTGAGTGCTGTCCGAGGTAATGGCCCTGCGAAACAGCAAACAAGTGGAAAGGTGGCCATTTCAAGGTTACCGCAATCACGATCTCTAGTCGAACATACAACAAGCAGATCTCCAATATCGAAGGAAGATGGGAAGGCCACCAAGCCAACAGATGCTTGCCTTCCCTTCATCGGGAAATCAAGGAAGCTGTCGCCGCGTCGAGTATCTGTTGCCAAGCCGCAGCAGAAGGTCCAGGCATTGAAAAGGCCAAAGGTCGAAGACGACCTACTCGCGGGAATTGACTGGTCTGATGACGATGCCCTATCGCAACCTAAGCTGCCGATACGAACTAGAGTGGCGGATAAAGGTAAAGGGAGGGCTTTCTCATCGTCTCAGCTTGGGTCGCAAGCTCTTCTACTCGGCAACTCCAGGGGTGACCCAGATTATGTGGGTGATGAATGAGGCTTTCTCACCTATCTGAGTGGCTAACTCTTTCCGCACAGATTCCCTTCTCAAAGCGATTCACAAGATGTATCGTTCTAAGTGTCACTGAAAAAGTTGTGAAGGATTTCAGACGAGAAAAGGTCAGTAGGTTGCGGAATTCGAGAACTACACTAGCTGATGTAGGCATGTCCTTTAGACCGTCATAGTCGAGGTGGATCGCTCTAAGGAGTGTCGAAGGCTTCTTCTGTTCGATGAGTGGGCAACTACCCAAGTGGGCAAAGGTACTCGTGTTCAGCTCCTTTCAGCTCCTTTCCGAAGCCGACTGACATTGCATAACTAACTTCTTGTTTAGGCGACATTGTAAACGTCATTGGCGACTTCGTGAACGAAAAGAAGGCGATACCGGCTGCTTCGTGCAGTTCTGCTGGCATTGAAGATGATCTACCTACATGCACGCTGTCATATTCGTCAAACAATCTCCTTGTATTGCATCCCGACACCTTGATCTCGGCAACGCGAGCCAGTGATGCGCACTTCTGCCGCCGCAAAGCAGTCCTGCAGGAGAAAGTACGCTCCTCTAGCGACTCCAGTCCCGAAATTGTCTACGGCAATCTGCTTCATGAGCTCTTCCAGAGCTGTTTCCTCGCCATGACAGATCAGAGTGAATCCAGCGTAGAGGCGAAGATCGCCGAGGCATTCGGTCCTGCCAGGCGCGAGGCTGAAATCGACAGACTGCTCAAAGTTCCGAAGAATATCGAGAGTCTCTTTACGATCCACGTAGAGCTTGACGAAGCGAGAAACCACCTGCGTGAGAAAAGCGCAACGCTTGCAGGTTTTGCAAAGCAGTACATCGGTCAGCGCCCAAAGGTGAGCTTCTTATATAATTCTTGGAGCACGCACAACAATACTGATGATACACCCGACTAGCCTGATTCCTTTCTATCCGATCCCCGCGCAATGAACGCCGACGTATCCAGCTTGTCTCGTGTAGCAATCTCTAGCGTTCACGACATAGAAGAGGATGTCTGGTCGCCGCGTCTAGGGCTCAAAGGCAAGATTGACGCATCCGTACAGACAGTTATAAAGGCTCCTGCGATTCCTGCTGGGCCGGCAGGAAAGGAAGATCATCTGGTTATGCCGTTTGAGATTAAGACTGGCCGCAGCACAAGCGTTATGCAGCATCGGGCACAGACTATGCTGTATACACAGATGATGGCCGATAGATATGGTAAGCTACCTCGACCACACCAGGCATTTTTGGCACTGATCTATGATTTCTTGTAGACCGGACTATCGATTCAGGGCTTCTCTATTACACGCAGACCAATACCCTTATCCGAGTGGAGCCCATCCGAAACGAATTGCGAGGCTTGGTCATTGGGCGCAATGACTTGGCACAATACTTGACACCAAACTCACTTGGTAAAGACTCTTCCGGAGTCGGGACCGACGGCAACGATTCTCTGGGGGATATATCAACCGTCGATCCGCCAGCCAGCTCTCCGGAAGGTGTAGACATGAAGCATGACCCTGCTACAACTGAAGAAGATGAACTGTGGGCGGGTATGGAAGTGGACCTCAATAGTCAGCCTTCAATGGACAAAGCTGTGCATGCCATTCTGCCACCCGCCATCGACGACATGAAAGCTTGCAAGAAATGTTATGCTGCAGAGGCCTGTACCTTGTACAGGAGGGCCGTCGAGAAAGTCAAGTTCATCGCATCTGATGATGATCCACTTCAACAAACCTATCATGACCGGATAGGGCACCTTACCGACGCTCACAGCGACTTTTTTCAGTGCTGGGAGAAGCTAATCAGTCTCGAGGAAAGGGAGATGCTGCGATTCAAGAAAGAGATCTGGACGATGGCGGCGCCCGAGCGAGAAGCGCATGGACGGTGCCTCTCCAACATGATTGTCGACCCCCGCTTTTCACCAGAACGATATCGCTTGAAGGCGACATCAAACTATCGCTATACCTACCGCCTGAAAAGGTCCGACCAGGCCATGGTGCAGCTGTCCACGCAAGTTATCCCCTATTCTCAATCCGGCGGCGATTCAACGCAGATAGACTATTCCAGTAGACCTTTGACGAGCGGACACATGTCTGTCGGAGATCCAGTCGTTGTCAGCATGGAACCTTCGGTTCTCGCATTGGCTAGGGGATATATACTCGATCTGAAAGCAGATTACGTCGAACTTGGACTCGACCATTCTCTCTCTACACTGCCTGGTGGTACTCCTACAACACAGAATGCTATATTCCGCGTTGACAAAGACGAGTTGCAAGCCGGCATGGGTCGAATAAGAGAAAATCTGGCAAATCTTTTCTACGCAAATGGCGATTTTAGGAGGCGGGATTTGGTCGTGGACTTGCAGAAACCTCGGTATAACGACCCGGACTACAAGCCACTGTCCGGTACTGAACGGAAATCCGCAAAGCTCAACGAGGACCAATTGGGCGCAATAGACAAGGTGCTCAAGACTCAAGATTATGCCCTTATTCTTGGAATGCCCGGAACAGGCAAGACCACCACTATCGCGCACATTATAAAAGCCCTCACCGCAAGAGGTAAAAGCGTACTGCTAACAAGTTATACGCATTCTGCAGTAGACAACATCTTGATGAAAATTAAGGACTTGGATATAAACATTCTTCGTCTTGGACAGACTAATAGGGTGTGTATTGCTTGCCGGACTGCGCCCAGATTTCGCTGATCAAGGCTTGACAGGTAATGCCCGCTTTGGCCCATCTTACGCTTGGAGCCCAAGAAACACCAGCAAGCATCGCTCAGCTCGAGCAGCGCTTGTTCGCACCTCAGGTAATAGCTACCACTGCTCTTGGAATAGATCACCCAATCTTCGCTCGCCGGAAATTCGACTACTGCATAGTCGATGAAGCCTCACAGATAACACTCCCTACATGCCTTGGACCTCTCCGCTATGCGGAACGGTTTGTCCTTGTTGGTGATCACAAGCAACTTCCACCACTGGTGAGTGATACATTTCGAACGATTTTAGGAGGAATGCGCATCATTCTGAACATGTCACAACCAGGTCAAAAATCCACTGGCGCGCAAAGAAGGCCTCGAAATCAGCTTATTCCGCAGACTCTCTGAAGCTCACCCCGAAGCGATGGTATACCTCAGACATCAGTATCGCATGAATGCAGACATAATGGCGATCTCTAATCGCTTGGTATACGACAATACGCTGATTTGCGGAACACCTGAACTGGCAAATCAAAGTATGACCATTTTGCCTCCTAGCGGGTCTTGGAGCAACCTATGCACGGATGGGTGTGTCGATGGTTCTGACGGCTGCTGGCTTGGCGAGGTACTCAACCCTAAGTGAGTGGCGCACTTTGACCTGTCTTCAATCCGTATGCTCATCATGCTCTTCAGACGCAACGTTGTTTTCGTCGACACCGATACAATACCAGCACGTGAAGAAAGGCTTGGCAGGCTGGTACAAAACACTGTAGAAGCCCAGCTTGTGCATCAAGTATGTTTATGCCAATCTTCAGGAATGGTTTCCAGCTGATGTACCTCGCGCCGATTCCCCAAGACTGTTCAAGCATTGCTTCGATGCAACGTGTCTGAGGATCAAATAGGTGCAATCGCATTATACAGACAGCAGATCAAGCGTTTGCAAGAACTCCTACGGGAACGGAAAGGCGTGGAAATATTGACCGCCGACAGAAGTCAAGGGCGAGACAAAGACTGTATTGTTATGAGCTTGACACGGTCAAACGCTGATAAACAGGTAATAGCCGAGGAATCCCAGTTCACGCTGAGGCAAGTCGGGCTAAATCAATGGTTCAATAGGTCGGCGATCTCATAAGGGACTGGAGACGTCTCAATGTCTGCTTCACACGTTCCCGCTACAAGCTTGTAATTTTCGGTTCCCGGTCGACATTAGAGGAGACGCCGCATATGCAAGAATTCTTCACTTTGGTCGATGAAAAGAGATGGATGTATCAGATACCTGCGGGTTCCCGGATAGAACATTCCTTCGACCATGTGCCTCTTCACCCTAGCGGGCACGGACTTGAGAAAGTTCATGCAACAGTCTCGTGCGCAGCTCGGACTTGTGAAAGACCACAATCTACTGCTTCCCTGTTATTAGGCAGAGACCGGGGAAGTAAGCGATCAGCGAGCACTGCTCCATCGGCGGCGCGACATGAATCGGCGATCTTGTGCGATAATAGTGGCTTGGGGCAATGCGCGTCGCTGTCATCGAGTCCCGAGGAACGTCCGAACAAGCTTCGAAAGGTGGTGACTGCGGACAGCAAGCTTTCGAAGAGATCTTTGGGTAATCGGAATGCTCTTCATGGTAACAGGCATATTCTTCAAGATATCATAAATTCGCAGTAAGAAGACCAATCATGAACGCGAACAGATTAGATCCCTACCAGTTACACTCATGAAGTGAAATCCCTTCTTCTGCTACCCCGACTGCTTGGAATGCCTTGGAATTTGCTTTCCTTATCTTGGGTTTGGGCATTTCTATTGCGCTGCTGCAACCCGAAGCACTTTAGCGATTTATCTCGGTGAATAGGATTGAACTTGTGCGGGACGAGCTATAGTTTTCAGGGGTAATCTCCAAGATGTCAATTATGAGACAATTGTCGCAATACTCCTGCATGTTATGCGCGCTGCCACGTGCATCAACCCTTTGACCAGCAGCAGTAATATGGCCAGAGCAAGGTTGATGCTCTTTGGAATGAATGCAATAAATATGCGTGATAGAGCAGATTACTGGTGGCACTGCTGCTGCCACGTGTTCAGCTGTCGTCGATCATGGCATCATTTAAGCGTTGCTTGCTAAAACGCATCTACCGTACCGGCAACGGATGACTGTTTTTGCTTCTTTTGAGGCCATGTCAGGCAGGTGGGGGATCTTCGCACCATCGTGTCAAGCTGCTAATGTGGGTGTGGTCCTGTTAGGTAAACCCTAAAATGACAAGGCCGTAAGGCTAACGCGTCATTGGATAGCCTCGCCTTGACACCATACTCTCCGTACGGATTCGATCAGTTGGCGCCCCAAATGCATGCGTACTATAATAGTATGTAGTATTGTGCATACGCATGATCGGTATCTGCCGAGGCAAAGATCTGCAACATTTGTGAAAATTGATCAAAAGCTTCGCCAGATCGTCAGGGGCGAAACTTTCGTGTGCAGCATTTTTATTTAATTTTATGCACCAGCGAAATGGTTATATTTATTGACTTCTGTACGGCTCTGACGGCTCTGATAGGTAAACAGGGATCGTATTCATACGAAAGCTAACGTCGATGCAGTTCTGATTTGCAGTTGTTCGGGAGATCAGTTGTTCGGCAGACCGAAAGAAGCCGAAAATGTAAAATTCGGATGGATGACGGGTCATTATTGTAGGCCGGCTGCTGCTGCCAACTATGCATGTCAGCAAGCTTCACCGGACAATGGTCTCCGAATTCAGCAAAGGGTAATAGGTGAGGCTAGGACCGTGACGGTCTCCAGCAACACCTGCGCCTGATGCATGGCCTTGCAACCGTCTGTCAGTCTTTAGCGTAGTGGTCACTTGAGTGGCCGCAGCAGATTGCCCGAGTATCAGCCTCAACAAGCCCAGCTCTGACAGCACGGGTCTCTGACAGAAGCGACAGCGACAGCGACAGCTTCAGCTTGGGCCGTGGCCCAATCCTCGGTGTGGGTCGGTGGCGCTTCTGACCATTGCAGAAGTCGACAGCGCGAGCAATCCAATCCAAGGCAGCAGACACACCAGACAGGCATGCAGAATGTACACAGCTCGCCAGGCACAAGGAGCCGTGCCCCGTTCTGGCAGAACGGCAGCACCAGCACCCCCAAGCATCCCACTGCGCAAGTTTCGCTGGGCAGCTGGGTTCCTTCCAGCCCCGGTGGCAACGCCACGTTCGGGATCTGCGACACAGGCGCCTTCGACGACATGATGGACTACTTCTGCGACCCGGACGGCGCGAGCATCCACCTGGCTGGGCGGGCAGCGTCTGGGACGCCCTCGGCAGGCCTGGCGGACATGTCCTGCGACTCTGCAGATCCGCCACCGCTGCCGGCTGCAGCACGAAACGGCAGCAGCAAACGCTGGGCGGGCAGCGACGGAGCGTCTGCCGCTTTCGCCAACAGCTGCCCGGCGTTCAAGCTGCCCCTGCGCGAGGTCTGGACGAGCAGTGCTGCTCGTGCTGCGGACCACGAGCCAGCCGACCGTGTCTCTCCGACCTGTCCGCTCGCTGTCCCCGCTGGAGGATCGTCACCGTCGCAGCACGCCCGCACCGCGGCAGAGTGCAGTATCCGTCCAGCAGCAGCCGCATGCAGCTGCCGGCCGCAGTCCAGGTCGAGTGCAGCAGCCCCAGCAGCCAGCCGCCAGCCGGACCTTTCTGCCTGCACACCTGCGCCCGCGCCCGCCATGGAGCTCGCTGGCTCGTCTGGCGGGCGGAGCGACGCTGCCGATCATTCGCCCGGCGGCAGCAGCATCGGTGCAGGCAGTCGATGCCCAGGCGAGCAGTGCCGCGACCATGCACAGGCGCTGGATGCGGATCCCCGCATCGGCCCTCAAGCTTCCTCCGCCTGCCGCACGCCTCAGCAACCGTCTTCTGCAGATCTCCCCGGACCCCAAGCCCCCCTGTCGCCCTATGCCCAGCTGCAGCTCTCCCTGCAGCAGTTTCAGCAGCAGTATTTCGCTGCCTCGCCTCCGCCCGCACACGTCCCTGCTGGGGCATATCCGGATCATGGCAATTCTAGCTACCAGCCGGAACAGCTAATGTACAGCGCCGCCATTCCAGGCCCCGCCCCGCACCCAGCGTCTGGAATTTACGAGGCTACAAATGGTGCAGGTACATCGAGACCTGCTTCCGCCATCTCTCAGCAGTCGTACGGCTCGAGTGGGTCGCACTGCCCTTGGTCCGCACAGGAACCTGGCAGCGAGTGGCACTTGCGAACCGCCGCCCCCGCCGATCCACCGTCCCAGTATATCCCTGACCATGCAGATCACCAGCCGAATCAGAATGGGACAGTCCACCGCACCATGTCGACTCCCGACGTCCAAGCGTCACTGTACCGGCCTCGAAGCCATTCTCACCATGATCAAGGCCTCGGAGTCAGTCAGTCGCTCGATCCGCAGTCCCTTCCAACCAGCTACACAAGCCTACCAGCGCAACGGCACAACGTCCATCCGTCGACGTCACTACCGGCATGGAGCCAGCTTTCAGAATCATACGCCACGGCGCCCAAACCTCAGGTCTCTCCGTCACCCTTCCAAACACACAGCTACTGGCACTCGGATGCACAAGCTCACGTTAACCGGCAGAGTGCAGCTTCCTTGACGGTGCAAATCCCAGCTGGAGTGGCTCCTTCGACTGTGTCAATGGATCACTATTCACAGAGCCCCCAGTCTTTTAGCAGCCATCCGTATCCGCCAAACGTTCAAGGTACGGCAGGTGTCTATCCAGATTCCTCCTCCCTTTATGCGGCAAGCCCCGGTAACTCCGGAAGTCCATCCTTCTGCTCAACTACAGCTAGTCTGGGGGGAAACAGCAGGCGATCGTCCGGTTTCAGCACCAACTTCCAGCATGATGGACCGGCTTCGGCTTGCACCGACACCAGCAGCTATAGCCAAGCTCAAGCGCAGAATGGCTACTCTGTCCCACCAGTACAGAGCTCATATGCACAGAGCCACTATGCAGGATATCCCAATGGCTCTATCCAGATTGCACTTTCGCAAAGCAACGGACTTTCGACCTGCTCGAATGGAAGCTTGATGCCGACATCTTTCGACTTCGCCTTCGACCGTCTGCCATTGCATTTCGACTACTCCCAGCCTGGTAATCCCCAGCCTATTACCCGACCCGGGGCACCACCAAAGAAAGCTGCTAGCAAAAAACAGGCGTCAACTTTTCCGACCGGCCCTTCTTTCGAGAATGCCGCTTACAGGGACTCTGTTATTGAAGACCGATCCGGTGACTGTCACAATCAAGCAGCGAACGGGTCTGCTATGCATCATGCATCGGATAGCTCTGAAAGTGGCGGCTCGAATTACTTCAGTAAAGGGCAAAAGCGCAGAAGACCTGGTCCAACGCCTGTTTCTCAAGGGACTGAAAGCACCCCTGTCACGTCAGGTGTGTCCTCAGGATCGTCAAATCGAGCAAAAGTTGGTGCACCCCTTCCCGATGGTCTGCCAACCGCCGAAGGCAGCGAGAGTCGGTGGCAGAACGCCGCTGTGTCCAATATGAACGAAAGATTACGTAAACACCGGGAAGCGCTACCTCAACTTGCCAAGTTACAGCTCGACAACACTAGCATCACCGCGCAGGAAAAGGTACAAACACATTTGCAAGGTATGTCGGCATGTGACGGAATCATGTCGCCTTCGTCTAGCAACTGCCAGGAAAAGCAATCACCAACCGGAACCGGGACGACCAATGGCACTGCCACTTTGGAGCAGCAGCAAGATACTGCTCCGGTTCAACACAGGGGCGTAAATGGCCGCAGGCTGTACGAGTGCAAGATTTGCAGAAGAAGTTAGTTCTAGTGCCTCATGTGATTCAAGAGACCCGAATATCCCCATCTGACTGATCTGGGTTCTGTTTCTCTCCCACCAGAATATCCGAGACCATCTGCCTTAATAGTTCACGAGCGTATCCATTCCGGAGAAAAACCCTTTGTCTGCGAATTTTGCGGTCGACCTTTCACCGTAGCTTCAAACCTGAGAAGGCATCAGAAGATACACGCAAAAGAGACTGCAAAGCCAACGCGCCAGACGAAGGACGAGGTAAGCATAGATTACTTGTTTCGGCCATTTGCGCGGAAATCTGAACCTGATCGAGTTACTTTATCAAGGCCGGTACTGGGTCAGCAAGTCATAGTTCAGGCAACTCCACGATCAAAGGACCACCTCACACTAAAGCCCGTCTTGAAAAAGACAATGGAATCTGCGAGAATGGGTTGGGAAAGAAGGGTCAAGCTGGGCTTGAGAAAATGGAGGACGGATCTTCCGCGGGCGGCCTCAGCACAGTTTCCGACGGTAGTGAAGCATTATCTTTCGACGACCGCTCAGAAACTGGGTCACCTATCGAAAGTCATTTCGATCCGCCATCGCAAATGAGCAGTGACTCTGCTTCCAGAGCGATGCAGGCACCACGTGGTCAGGGCCCAACAGAACGCCAAACAGAGGAAGTCCGTTTTCAGCAAGATCCAGAGAGGATAAGGCAGTGGTCGAAAGGGTAGTCACGTAGTACCAAGTGTGATTTAATGTAGGACTTTTGGTAGGCCCCTTGTCAGCGTATGTTGTTGCTCCAATAACGAGGACGTGCCTTGTTTAGATGTTGCATGCAGTCGATCAGTGACCGAAGTATTTTTCAAATATGCTTAGCTCTTTCTTCTGCCTAAAAGTACAAATGTCCTCGTAACGATATTATAAGACGTCTATGAACGTGAGATCCTGATCTCGCAGATACGCAAATACAGTTTTACTGTACGACAATCCGAAGTTTTACCTAAGAACCTACGTTCTCCCGAAGTCTCGACAAAGGAGATTGCAGAGCTTTCTATGTAACTCTATATCCACATGGCGAGTGTAGCTACGCGTACAGCTTTACGGAGTTGATTAGCCAGTAGGCCTTATTGAAATTGTCGGCGTTGGCTACTGTTGCCGCCAGAGTGCCAGTGCAGCCATTGTTCCAGAAGGTAGCGCCAGCCCAGTCTCCCATCAAGGTGGTGTTGATGCTACAGATAGCGAAAAATGCAAAGGGTTTCAGCCTCGGCAATTGAGGAACGAAGTTTGAGGTGAAACAGCTCAAGCTCAACATACATGATCATCTGTTCTTCATCGAAATAGCTATCCATATCGCAAGTTGAGCTCTCAAAGGTAGCCTTGGGAGTGCCGAACTCGGACATGTTGGGCGAACCGCTCCTGATACTAGCTGGTGCATCGTTGACATTCCAGAACCAGATCTGAAAGCACATGCATAAGCTGGTGAAAAAAAATAGCTGCCGCCTCTATCTTTATGACTCACCTTGATACCGGAGTCATCCATGAATGATGCGTAAAACCCACCACCCGCTGCGTTGAAATCCTAAACGCAGGCACAGCCACTCCTCAGCGTAGTCGGGGTACTTTTGGAATAACTGTATGATACTCACCGGTCCGTAGCTGTTGTCAGCACGGTCTTTGTAGGAGCAACCAGGCTGGTACTGGCAGTCTTCGGTCAACGCTAGACTAGATGAAGAAGATTGGCCCGACATGCTACATCCCGGAGTAGTGTGTAGGGTGTATGTATTGCCTGCAACACTGTTCACACCCTCCAAAATGTCGATCTCGCCGCCTGCTGGCCATGCGCGCTTCGCACCCTATTAAAGGTAGAGGTCATTATCAGTGCGTGCCCTCGCCGTTCCTGTGGAATACCACATACGATAGACCAGAGCGCTGGCCATGTTCCACATCCTTCTGGTATGTGGTTCTATCAGATGAAGCTAGCATCAGAAAGTATCAAATTAGCCAGCCAAAGGAACTGCTTACGATATCGGCTACAAGCAGCTGTCCTTTCTTCCAATGAGTAGGAGATGAGATCCTGACGGAGTTCTAGAAGGTTTGCTCAGTTTACAACCCTGAGCTGGTTAGTCGTGACTACTCACCCTCTTCCCGTTGACCAAATCGCCAGTGGAGACCGACATCTTGAACATACCATCTTGATTGCCAATGAGGTTTTGTGACTGGGCGTCGGATTTTGAGATGTAGTTGACATCACCATGGGTTGGATCGCTGTATGTAAAGAAATCCCAAGATTGGAACTGCAAGTGAATAGCAAGTCAGAAGATGCCCCTCAGCAAGCTCAGGATGGCGCTAAGCGTGTACGCAACTCACGTCATCTCCGGACCAAGAGGTGACTACTGACATGCCGCTTCCTCCGGAAGAGGTGGGGCTCGTCGTTGCTGGCGCAGCGCTGGAAGTCGTAGCTGCAGACGAAGATGAAGCTTCCGATGAAGTCGAAGAGGATGATTCGTCGTCGACAGAAACTTCCATCTGCAGGGACGTACGTCCGTTGGAGAGGGCATCCGAAGAGGCTTTGTTGCTTAAGGGTTGTCTGGAATCCGACGTTGCTCCCTGTCCGTGGCCCTGACGGATATAGCTGGTGGCGGGAATAACAGTCACGTTGCCCGTGGACGCGTCGGTGATCCGGAAGCTGACAGAGCCGCTGTTGCTTTTGGAGGAAGAGTCCTGCTCCCTCTTGCAAGGATTGTTGTCGCTGTCGTTCCCTGGCTGACCGCGGCGACGATGCATGCGCGACTGGCGGGCGTGGTGTTGTCGAACGCTGTCGCTGCCCAGTGTGGTCGAAAGCACCTCGCCAGCGAGGGCAAGCACGGTCAGCAGGATTGTCGGCTGCGTGTACATAGTGAAGCAGAGATCTGGGGCGCGCAGTAACGTAGAGATGGATCCAGTGCTAGAACGTAATGAACGTGTACAGCTCCTTCAAGGAGTTGCGTAGCTTTGGCTTGTCAAAAGCTGGTGTCTCGTCAAGAGCGACGTGTGTGGTTTTCGTGGTGCGTGATGCGGTGGACGCAGGAAGGTGAAGAGCGAAGAGTTTGAGGAAAAGGAGAGCGATGACTGTGCGCGAGTCTCTACTCACCTGCTCGCGGCTCCACAGTGTGAACAAGATATGCACGCCTCCTTCGCGGCGATATGCGTCCATTTACACGGCTTCACCGGGCAAGGCACGCAGAAATCGAGACAATCAATTACCAGAGGCGCGCAGGCCACCAGCACAAAAGCACACCCGGGGAATAACAAAAGAATCTGGATGACATACATGCCACGCAAGCTCAAGATCCACAAGACAACTCAAACCCCGCTTCGAGAAACTGCGATGGCGTCGCTCTTTGTCCGTCTGTGTCTTGTTCGGTTGCGGCGGCAATACAAAGAAATACTGGCCGCACTTTTGTCGCGTGCAGGGAGTCGCGAGACACATATGGAGGGAAAGCCGAGGCAGCTCACCGGAAGACCTCTGCATACAGATCACAGTCATGGTGTACGAACATATATTACACCCGTTCATGTGTGAATCATCCTGGCGGGACCTTAGCACGCCGACCATAGAAGCAGAACAACACGAGAGGCACGCCGCTATTTTTGGCTAACAGGGCAATGAGGCGTCTCCTGAACAGCGAACAGCGCCAGACAAATGACGGTCGACCCTCCGCAAGCGAGCACATGGCAGAGTACTGGATACCTTTCGGGCACAGCTTACGCAACTGTAGTCAGTAGAGCTTTATTCGTCAGTGTCTTAAGCTTCCTCTGGGATCGATGTCCCGCCTGTTCACGATTGTGCTTTCTTGGCTTGTATGCAGCTTGTCTAGACAATACAATATGATAGCCAATTATGCTTGGAATGATACACCGAACTTCTTGGCTTCTGCCATGCCTCCACCAGCGTAACCCGTCCCTTCCCGCTTGATAGCTACAACGGGCTTTTTCTTCTCAGCCAGTAGCACTGTATCGCAATGAGCACATTGAGGTGGGGAGGACTTCTTCACCAGCGTTTCCACGCATGTTCCCTGGTGATTGGGTGTTAGTACATCGACCATGCTCGCCAAGAAGCATGCACTGCTCACGCATAGAACATGGCCGCAGGGCTTCAGTACGAAGCTGGCGACGTTATTAGACAGCGTCTTGCGGCAGGATGGGCAGGTATATTCAGGCTCGGTTGAGGATCCTGTTGAGCTAGACGCGCCGTTGGTCGCTTCTGGTGCGGCATGGAAGTTGACTGTCGTTAACGATTTCAGGCTAACATAGAACAGTGAATAAGCACGTGCTCGCTGTACACGGGATCTGCAGATTTCAGGACCTACCTGAACGGGTGTGGCGGATCATTGGCTCTACATAAAGTCTGCAATTTTACTTCGGAGATCTTTGTGGGCGCGGCATTGGGGGTCAGACTTGGCTATGGGGAGAATTCACATGTGTCAGCTCAACATTACCAGCGGTACGCTATGGCCACCGAGCCGCACTCACCAGCCAGAAATTGGGTAGTTTGGCCTTGCGCTTTTCTGCTTGTTCCCGTTCAATATCCAACATAGCCTTCTCTTCGTGCTCCAACTGTAACCTTGCTACTTCCTGCTCGTCTAGAGCAAATTTGCGCTTGGTGCCGCGTTCACCGATGCTTTCGATACTCACGGCGTCAACCCTGCTGCTATTCAAAGCATCCAAAGCCGAGGTTCCCGCTCCTGACTGAAGCTTCTCAAAGTCTCGTAAGACTCTCTCGCGAGCTAGCTGGCGCGCTGTCTGGCGCTCTTGCTCCTCCTCTTCGCGCATCCGTTCGAGCAGCTTCTCCTGCCGTTTGATTTCCTTCTTCTGGCCCAACAGGGAAGTTATAGCACATTCCTGGGAGCGAAAGCATTTGTCATCATAAGCGCCAATGGTTTCCGCAGTATTAGCTTCTCCTGACGCACTTGACAGAAGATATGACCTTCATCGCACATGCGTGGATCCCGAGCACGCCGTAGGCAGAGTGAGCAAGCATCAAAATTACGCAGGGAGTCTCGCCCGAGGCGCATTTTGCGACTTCCATATTGTGTTTCGTTCCTCTCGGCATAGGAGAATACTGGCTGTGAACACGAAGGAGCGTATGCATAGCCGAGGACAACGTAGGATGATCGGGGTGAGCAAACGGTAGCTTGACTTCACTCCGGAGTACGAGGACTGACTGCAGCTGTTCGATTCTGCAAAGGCAAAGCATGTCAGCAGTCGATGCAGTGCCCTATTTCAGCGCGACCTACCTTGCTATGTTTCGTCATTGCGCTGGCATCGGAGTTGGGAGTCTGCAGGTCTGGAAGACTCTAGCGGCTCTTCTGCTGGTTAAGGCGGTTTCTTGGTGGCAATGCCTATTTGCATATGTACTGAAATAGCGCTCGTATAATGTATCAAGCTCTCGAATTACGAAACGCGTGCAAATCTTATCAAGCTGTCTAATTACTGATTAGCTTGGTATTATGCATTGGATATTGATATCAACAAGGAAAATTATAATAAAAGGTATATGTAGGGAAGGACTCGACTCCTCGTCGCACAGTTTAAACATATGTGGGAGAATTTACTTCTTGGATGCAATATCTTTACCACTGCCTCCACGGTGGCTCTCTACCTCCGCCAAGGTGTCTTGCTGACTGCCCTCACTAGCTGAGGCTTGACGGTGATTCCTCGTCCGCAAGCTTTCGGTGTCCCTCTCAGCTTCCTCCAGTATGGCATCCTCTTGTACTGGCGCATCAAGGGCGGCTTCTAGGTCCTCCTCATTCTCAGCTTGCCTGGAAGGGGCTTCCTTCTTTTCTGCAACTTGACCGCTGGCCATCATGGCAGCTAGTAGCTTGTCGGCTCTAACGGTCCACGTGCACTTTGCTCTCACTCTTGCACCGTACTTGTAGAAGAGGTAGGGGAAGGGCAGGCATGCGAGCGCTAAAAAGCCCGGGACCTGAAGAAGCGCGGAAGTCAGCTATTGCAAATCATGCCATTGCAGTTGCAACAGAAGGACGTACAGCGGACGCCCAGTGGATTCCCAGATTTCGATACATAGGTCCCGTAAAGAGGGGGAAGGCTAGAAACGCAAGTATCTATCAGCATCCCGAAGGAGCCCGGCTTCTTCGGAAAAACCTTTCTAGCTTACCTGTGCCGAACAAACTTCTTAGTACGGAGTTGCCTGCAAGCACGCTCGCAGCGAAGATGGTATAAACCTGGGTGTCGGAAGCTGGTCAGCGCTATCCAGTTCAGTGCGGTACCAGGAGGGTAACACACCTCCACTAGATAGTTCATCAACGACAGGAAAAGCAGAAGCATGGCGAAGCCGAATGGTACACCGCTGGATATTGAAGGATCAGAAAGCATTCCTGTCATTACCTGATTAGCACTCACGATAAGATAGGAACGATCCAATGGACTTCAGGGCCACAGGTGGCAGCAACTGTTAAGAGGGAAATGAGCTTCTTACTGCCACTGGACGAGAATCAATGCAGTGTTTACTTACACCAGGCGAGACCAACGATGAGGAGCGGTGCACCAAGAAGTGAGGGCTGCAAGCGTGTCTCGGGTGGCGCACGTCCTCCGGCAGCTTTGGCAATTCGGATGTATCGAGGATTGGTGACAAAAATAGTCCAAGCCACACCTGCCATCATGCCGACGAGGAGACCAAGGAAAGCGAGACCACCAATACCGGGACTCCACCCTCGCGTTTGTTGGAAGACCTGTGCAACAGTTCGTCAATTATGGAATAGTTCCAAGAGGTAGTTGTTACACATACTATAGGGAAGGCTGCGAATAGCATGTATAGTGTGCCCTGTTGATAGTGTTTCGTTTAGACGAAGGTCGAGACCATACGCAAAAACAAAGCTTACGTAGATGATGGCCATGTAGATACTAATGACCATAACGATGGGTTCTTGAAACAATAATAGCCACGGCATGCTGAGTTGAGTCAAGAAGACACGGCCAACATCGAGCTCCTTCTCCGCGTCCATCGGCGCGCGGTAATATTTGCCGGTAATTTTGGACAATCTTGCAGCTCGCTGCCTTAGTAGTGCAGGAGCGTACGTTTCGGGCACTGTAGTGTCGATCAGTCAGTTTGGTACGTTGTCGCACATATTGCTCCACGTACCGCAAAAGAAAGCGACGACTGTAAGAATACCAGTAAAGATGCCGAGGAATCCTTGCACCCATCTCCAGCCGGCCGCCTTTTGGTAGCATTAGCCAACAATGTATCATATTCATGATCTCAAGAATAGCTTACTTCGCCAAGGAAACCTCCAGTGATTGGACCAAGGGCTGGACCACTGCAGCATACGTGAGGGTCAGTTGTAGTTGACGGGAAGGCTGGAATGTGGGAAGTCCTTACAGGAACGGCGCGGCAGCGAACAAAGCAGTAGCTAAATCAACAAGTCAGCTGGACATTCGATCAAGAAGCCCTATCAGCAATAACTCACCAAGACCCCGCATATTAGCAGAGAACATGTCGCTGATGGTACCTCCGGAGTTTCTGCAACGTAATGTAGTGTCAGTCAGTGTGATTATCTTCTAGAATACGGTTTTGCTGGGGCTTACGCCAAAGGTGAAGAACCAAATGCTCCAGCCAAAAAGCGGAAGACGATGAGAGCCGCCATGTTAGGCGAGGCAGCAGCTACGGCGTTCCAGATGGTGAACATGATGTAGGAAAACTATCTTGCAGAGATCAGTACACACTTGTGCCCCGGAGAATGTATATCTACTCACGATTAACACAGGCCTTCTGCCGAATACTTCTGATAAAGGTGCCCAGATGAGGGGACCCAAGGCAAAACCCAGCACGAAAAGCGAGACGCCTAGGAGGTGACTGATCAATTAAATAAACATCCACGCGTAGTCGGGCAATCTTACCGAGAATGATGACTTCCTCGCTTTGCACGTTGAAATCGGCACGGATGGACGCTACAGCTCCACTATACGCGGAACTTGCTAATGCTACGGCGAGCGTTACAATAGCGCTTATCATAGTAACGCTCCATTTGTACACATTGCTGTAGGTTTGCGGATTCTCAGGATCTTCTGGCAGCCAGGTGATCTGCAGTGTGAAACGTCAGCAAATGAATCCTTGAGGGTGCATTTGACCTGATATTCACGATGAAAGGCTTCTCCTTGCTACCGTCTCCGCGATACTCCTGTGGGAAGATAAAGACATGATATGCTTCAGCTCGAATGCTGGCAGGCAAAGCAGAAGGCAGTTGCAAGTTCTGCCGCCACTGGAAAGACTCACCTGTCGCAGGATGTGCGGAAAGGGAGTTACCCGGGGCCGCCAGGGGCGTTTTTTCAGAGAATACCGCTCGGGGCTGTCTACACCTTCGGCTACTTGCATGCTCGTGAGCCTGCGAGGCAGGCTTCCCTGGCCTTTCTCTGCATTGTTGTTCGACGTCGCCATTATGATGGCTATTGTCCGCCTTGCGATCGCTTTGCTTGAGGTAGTGATGGAGCGCTTGAGATGAACCGATAGTAGTTATCCAAGAACTGCGCGGATGGAAGTCAAGTGGTGTAAGAGAAAGCCGTCTGTGGTCAAAGACAGAGTGTTTTGTCGCTGCGAGACTTACCAACTCGATACAAATGCTGATGAGTTTTCTATGCCTCGGAGATAGGTCACTGGCAGCTCGAGACTGGTAAGCGGATTCTCGTAAAGTTCAATTTTCATCCGGCAAATGCGCGAGCGTGTCTGAATTTAGCCACGATGGCAGGCAAAGCACACAAAAGGCCGGCATCTAAGAAAAATATAGAGCAAGATGACATAAGCCAAAACACGACCATGCTCATGTCCAGCAACTGCTCATCACATTGAACTACCGCACACGCGTTAACGACTCGCTGCCTATTGTTGTGAGTTGTCTGCCGAAGTTGCACCCGGGCTTGCGGGCACTTTTCGGACCGATCTGCCTCGCCACTGCGCGTCTCCTTCAAAGCGGTCTTCAACCGGCAACCATTTAAGAGGGAGCACAAAAGAGTCAAAGGCTGCAATAAACGCTTTCCTTTCGCCAAGTTCCTTTGACAAGGGTCGACCAGGCCAGCCCGTCCGCCATCTCGCACTTCTATAACACCTCGCCAGACCCGAGTTTTGTATTGCAAACGAAGTATTCTCTAGCATTTGCCACAGTAAATCATCTGTACGACTGACCCTTTAGCCCCTTGCAGTTCAGAGATTCGATACAGCAGAAACACTCGATACAAAGCTTTTGCTCTGAATGAACTTTTATCAGGCTGAACAGTCCAACGGCTTACCCGCCACGCCGATTGTCGTGTCGGTTTTGTGACTGGTGCGTGGCCATGGTTGCTAGAGGGCGTTTCGGATAGGATGCAGGATAGCCTTTCGGATAGCCAGAGCTACTCTGGGCTGATCTACCTGGAGGCGCCGCCCTCACGGTAGCGGTAGACGGCAATTTCATGTTGGGTTGGTAGGGGACGACCGCAGCTTGTCTAGTAGGTCCAAATACGGCCCGCGGCGGCTGCGTTAGGACTGCTGGCTTCTTTGATGTGTAATCGCCTCCGGGAAACTGCTGTCTCGCATAGTTCAGAATGCGTTGTTGATCTTTTTTGAAGACGACGCTAAACGTGACCTGCATTGACATACCGAGAGAAGCAGAGGATACGGCTGTGTCAATCTTTGTGCTAATTCGATAAAACATCGGTGCAGCGGATATAAGAGCCCTTACGTAGCAGTCACCACTGCAAAGCACATTGTGATAGTTCCCTCTAATTTTCGCTTTGTCTCCTGAGATATCCATCAAGACCGTAGACTGAGGAAGGCCAACAACTTTGCGATTGCAAACCAGACAACGATGGCCGCCTGTCGCCGCTGTGAAGCTGAAAATCTGTTCGCAACTGAGCTTGCCCTCTAGATAGAATTGACCCACTCCCAGCTTTGCGAATCTAGTGCCTTCTTTGCTGCTTGTGAAGTATCGTAACTTCAGTTTGTCTGCTTTGAGAGCGTCATCTGCTAACCGGGAAGTGAGCTCTTGCTGTGAATTTGAACTGGGATTTCGTAATTTTCCTGCAGTATGAGATGCCATGGATCGCGAAGGGCGCGTGCCATCATTCTGTCGCGGCCTAGCAGTAGCAGCGGATTCAATGCTTGGATGAGTCCCACGATGCACCAGTGTAACTGAACTATTATTCCAACTCTCCGGGTATGGCCTTGCTTGTTGCATGCCTGGGTGAGGCTTGGGTTGTTCCGTCTGAACGAGTGTATGCTGAGCAGATCTGCCCTCGGATCTACCCTGAGCTTTAGATGTTGAGGACTCGCCGCACATGCATGAGTTGCTGGCGGCGCGTCCCGACACACCCGAACCTTTCGTATATCCGCGTTACTTGCTAAAATGGACCCGGGGGCTTCTTGTGCTTGATATCAAGACCCGAGACCTTTCGATACAGACCAGCTGCCTAGTGGAACCTTGCGCAAGGCCTTGCGGACAGGATAAAGTCTGGCGACTATATCGACTCGACCCGAGCAGATTAAGATCTTGCCAACCAGTTTGCTCTACAACGTTGGGTGACCGGAAGGGATACAGGTATGTTGTTGCGGGCAACACGATGATTTGGGTTAGATTCATACAGGAACCGTCTTAGACTGGTCTATGTGTTCAAGCCCAGGATATCGGGGCGCGTATAAACATGGGGTCTCTATCTTGCTGGGCTGTCTTTATCTTGCTGGGCTATGGCACATCCTGCACCAGGCAGAGTATCGTGGAAGCTATGGACGTCGACAATGGGTGAGTCAGGACCTGCAGAAAGTAAGGCTATGGACTTGATGTGTTATCAGTTCAACGAAGTCAACGCGTATTGAGCGAGACCGCTGACAAGCAAGCAAGGGCGCGAGGTGATGGTCTGGCATGTAGAGCAGCATGCCTTTATGCAGCTCAGTGGGTTTGGTGTGCCTCTCACTGATCAGAAATCCCCTTTAGCCACAAGACACGATCCGCTGTACGGCCGATTATCCGGTCTTGAGCAGGTACGCCGGGTTTGCTTGGGCGTGGCGCCTATCATTTCACGGCTGAGCGAAGATTTGTTTCGGCTGCTTGTGTGGCTTTCGTGGAGAATGTCAGTCAAATTGGGTCAACTTGCATGAGATCCCTTCGAGCGTGTGCCACTGCCTTTGTACCCGCAAAGATTGCGCGCTCTAGCGGGTAACTAGTCAGTCGGGTTCTCTCCGGACTCCAAGCGGCTTTGAGAACATATTCCGCCCATCTGGAGAACCAGGGTTTCTGCATTTCTCCGTAAAAAATTAAGGGGCGGTCTGGACCGTGATGTATTGAACTTTGGTATTATTCGAATGCGAGCGGGTACACCCGAATGCCAATATCATGAATCATTTCCACCCCAAGAAGCATGTCCATCCTTTCCATGATGCTATCCATCCATGCTTAGTTCTTCACACAGATCTCCCGCCGCCAGACCTGTTACTTCACTCCTGCTTGACGACAACGCTGCATATTCCATAAAGACGTAGAGAAAGGCATAGGCCGAAGACGAAGTTCATTTGCGTGAGATGTTTACTTCTTCTTGCTGGCCTTGTTGTCCTTGTCGATGTCTTGGACTGAAAGGGCTGCAGAGCAAAGCGCGGTCAGATGGGCCATCACTGGCTGCACACCCCCTGGAAGCCTTGTCACCTACTAGGAGGTAGCGATTGTCTCAACTTCTCGGCCTTTGTAGCGTCATCCATCACAAGCGTGTACATGTATTTCGAGCATCGCAGCTTGAACTTTGTCTGGTTGACGGTGGATGTCAAGCCGGTCTTTGCGTCCTTGCGGCTCTTCTTGGAGACCTTGATGCGGGCGGCTGCAGAGTCGTATCAGGGAGCACGGTGTGAGCCTGCGCATTCAGCACTACGAGCTGGATGGCCAGCTGTTCCATCTCCAAACGCACATGTAGCATCCTTCCTGCGAGCGTACTCGAGGAACTTTTTGATGTCCTTGATCTCTTGGGGCTGCGAAAGTACGGAACAACTGCACTCAGCATACCATCCGCCTGTGCGGGCACAGCAGGGCCCTCTAGCTCACCATGATGGATGGAGAGTGTGGACGATGTGGGACTGGTGTAGACTGCGCCGGTTGCTCGCTGGCCTGTCTCGTCGTGTTCTGGCACTCACGTTTCGCCTCGGTGGGGTGCGGGCGATCGAATGTTGCAGCCACGAACTTTTGGCGGCTGCGGCGTGAGCCTTCCTTCGGTTGAGATGCACTTTAGGGTGGGCAGCAAGACCTGCGCTACTTTACGGGCGAATACTTTCGTCGTCCACGTCCATTCCTCAATTCCTTCCACTTTTCTGCACCGCTGCAAATCTCGATCGCCAGCAGCGAGCCGCGCAGGCAGAGCGAGGCCGAACAGCCAGCCAGCGCATACAGCAAATACTCGTCCGAAAGGTGCACCTCGTCCGGTCTACCACCACATCGACACCATGAGCGACGCAGGAGCAGTCACCATCCGCACGCGGAAATTCGTGGGTCTACTCGCCCGTCGTTGCTGGGATGGATACGCTTTCGGAAGCTGGCTGGGTCATATTCGATGCTTTGCCATGGTCGCAACGCTGGGTCTGGGTGGTGGTCGTCGGCAACGGGGAGGAAGCCGGGTTGGGGACCCTTCGAAGCAGCAAGCCCAGCAAGAGATAGCACGCATCAAGCACCGCAGCCTCTCCAGCTCGCATAGCCAGATTCAGGCTGTATCCCTGCATCAACCAGCCTGCTCGGAGATCGACGCGATGTGGACAGGCTCATCCTGTCTGGGTGCTTAAGCACCTGGGATATAAAGGATCATCAAGCTATCACCCTGCAGAGCCGGATAGACCTCGCCGTTCCGCTCCACCACCATGCATGCTGCATTGCCCGACCCTTCCGATATTTAGACCAGCCAGCTTCTGTCAGTATCCCCCATACCACCACTTGCACTAACATCGGCTTCTCCCTCGCTCTTGCAGCTCACAAACCGACTTCTTCAACGCAAGCAATTCGTTGTCGATGTTCTACACCACAGCCGTGCCAACGTCTCCAAGGATGAGTTGAGAGAGAAGCTCGCCGGCATGTACAAGGCACCCAAGGAGCAAGTCATCATCTACGGCTTGAGAACACAGTTCGGTGGTGGCAAGTCAACAGGCTTTGCCCTCGTCTACGACAACAAGGAGGCGCTTAAGTTCGAGCCAAAATACAGACTATTGAGAGTGCGTTTGCGGACATCCCCCGTATCCGGCTTAGACGAGCTTCCGATTGCGACCGGTACTGCCAAGCATGGTGCACGTAGCTAGCTAGTTGGCGTCTGCCCTTCAGTGCCGGGAGTCGAAGCTCGTTAGGCCAGACTTGCTGTCGTTATGCTGACGAGAAACTCCCTCCCGCAGTTCGGTCTCATTGAGGCAAAGAAGAAGGACAAGGCTGGCCGAAAACTCCGAAAGGAGCGAAAGAACCGTGCGAAGAGTGCGTTGCGGTGTTTCATTCTGTTTTAACCCAAAGTTATCGACCTAATCATCGTCTCTATTTTGTCTTGCTGTTTTCCCACAGAGTTCCGTGGTACTGCCAAGGTCAAGGGTGCCGACCCAGCGAAGAAGAAGTAAATGGTTTAACGTTTGGAGAATGGTCAGCTATATCTTGCGACCGGGGGCGACCATCATTGCAGGAGCTGGGCGTGGATATCTTTCAGGATATCGTATTCGACTGTTCAACATCCCTCCCTTCCGACCTATGCAACACAAATGTCGATTCCGGTTCTTCTCTCTATACAATGTGGTGTATCCCCGTACGACAGAGTAGCTTGTCCACCCCTTCCGCTAGTCTATTTACGGCTGTCATTCGCATCATCCCAGCTCGTTGTAGTTTGTACAACGCGGTAACCAGCTTGTTTTACACGGTATCTCCCCATGTGGGCTTTGCCAGTCGCGACAGCATGTTGCCATCTCATTTCCAATATCCACGACGGCACACTGCATGTTGACAGTCTCGCCTGATGTGTGTCCATCCTGGGTGGCTCTAATTATTGGTTCGTCAGGATAGCTGTGATGCATCAATCCTTCAATATATGCAAACAGCAAGACTCGGGCATTCTTTGGTCGCTGTTCGGTGCGTGCTACTTTACACTTCTCCTGACCCGAGCAACAACGTCTGCGCAATCTCCGCCTGCCTCTCCTGCCTCTCTTTCCACCCGTCGATATGCGTCAATCGTCCAGTTATCAAAGCGCTGATAACAGCAATGACAATTGAAATGATCCAGACCAGCTTGTACCTGAAGAAGCCCTCGTTCAAGCTGGCTGAATCGGCAAAAAGCGACGAGCTGAAGATAGCACCCAGTCCAACGGCGCATTGTCCGATGATCTCGGCAATAGCGGTGATTGTCGATAACTGCTCCTGCTCCGGAGCTCTCGAAGTCAAGAGTATTTCGGCACACACAAATCCCGAGTTTGCGATGATCTGCAACGTAAGAGTGAGGCCAAGGGCCAAGATCACTGCAAAAGGTGGGAGCTGTCCGCTCAATGCGAGTTGTGACGTTCCAAGATAAACCAGGTAGATGATGGGATAGATCCAAACAGCAGCTTTGAGTAAGCGTATCGTTCCACCCATGAACCGTGCGACCTTGATGTAGAAAAGCATCTCGTAGAAGAATATTCCGAGCGGTCGAATGACGCAATAAATCGCTATTTGGGCTTGTGTCAAGCCTAGACCACCAATCTTGCGAGGCGAAAAGAGGAACAACAGCTCCGTTATTCCCAGTGTTACAGCCTGGAATGTCAAAGCGAACTAAGATGGATATTTCGTTTCAGTGAGGCAGTAACAGTATAGCTAGGGGGAAAACGCCGGAAAAAACGCACCAAGACGATGATGATATAATGAACTCCGCAAGAGAACAGAGGAGGCGAGTCTGGTCTGGGCTGAATCTTCCTCGCGCATGCTTGTATAAAGCGCGAAATTGCGTTGCCTTCCGCTTGAGGACGCTCAATTTGAAGTAACGCTTCCGAAGGACTTGAATTTGGCTCCTTTGACGGAAACTTGCCTGTTTCATGTAGAGATAGAAAGCCGATGGCGACGCAGAGAGCAGGAATGATAACGACTGCCAGAGTCGGGAGGGCGTAAGGGAATGTTTCGAAGATGGTGCCGCTGAAAAGGTGAGGCCAGAAATGGGCGGGCCTCGAGAGTACTCCGCCAAAAGCGGGCCCAGTAGTCCCACCTACTTGCCAAGCGACAGCTATAGGGTAGGCATCTCGTCAGCTTTGAAACTCGTTCGGGGGGTTGCCAAACGGGGTCTATCTTACAGAAATATACAAAGTTCTGAGACAAGTCCTCAATGGGTGAAAGTTCGGAGATCATGACTTTGCTCGTGCTAGATACCCAAAGAAAAAACTCATCAGTCCCGGGATTAGCTAAGCATGATTTTCCCAAAGCTAAGCCTACGTACGCCGATTGTGCACTTATGCCAAAACCCATGAGGAAGCGAAAGAGAACAAGTAGCCAAAACTTGCGGGCGAAGCCAAAAGCCCCACATAGAATGCAGCTGAAAAACACGCCAAAGAGTATAACTGGCCTTCTACCGATTTTGTCACTCATGTAAGCCCAGAAGAAGACTCCTAGGCACATGCCTACAGCGGCCGCAGATTCAATCTTGCCTGCATAGTAACCAACATGAATCTGCGTCGGCAAGTGACGCATTAGCTGGCACCACTTAAGCAAAGAAAGTCTCATACAACCCACTTCGTCGGATACCTTCAGATCGTATACCAACATTTGGTTGATATACGGTACTATGACGTTGAAGAACATAGGCTGATAACAAAGGATTCAGTTACATTGAGCACCTGAAGGGTTGGGCAACGCGAATTAAAAAGCTTACCTCTATTGTACGAAAGATGCATATTAAGAGGATTTGCAGCGAGATGGATCGTCGCTTGTGTCGCGCTTTTGCAAGCTCGCATGCTTGCAGGTCAGATGTGAGCGGTGAGGGTGACCCATTCTCTTGGTTCTGCGAGAGGAGGTGTTGGCGTTCATCTGCCGACATTGTTATTTTCACCCTGCAGAGATTGCCAGTCTGTTGTTGGAATGTCAAGAGATGCCTTGCTGCAACTCTGGTGGATTCCACATGCTGTACTTGCATATTGGTGGCTAGACGTGCCGCAGATCGCTTCTCGGCTGCGTCCCGTGAAGGCTATCGCCTCTTGGGCCTAAGCGAAGCGTGGGGTATCTGTTCGAAGCAGACCGGGGGAAAGAAGAAACCTGTTCAGCTTCAACTTCAGCTGTGCCTAGCAATCTGTTATCGTTGCAAGAATTGGTTCGAGCCTTGATATGGTCATTCTCATCATCTCTAGGTCATCTAGCGGGTTGAGGCGTTTCTTGACAATGTGGGCCCAAGCTTTGGGAAGGTGCGACTGCTCGAAGAAATAACGTATGTGTTGCTTAACAGTCTTAGCAGATGCAGATCCGGGATATAGATGGCAATTGTCGAGGTATTCATTCGTGAGTTCAAGGGGGCTCATCGATTTTTCCAACAGCATGCTGCAGAGAGGGGTTTTACATTTGCTCAGATAAGGCACTTGAAGATAGTGAGCACCGTTGCCTACTATGGATTCCGCATCAGTTCCTCCCCAACCATCAAGCCTGCTGCGCCAGTGTACTTCAGATTGGCAGCCAGATCTTCGGAAGAGCGAACATTTCCATTGCTCAGAACAGGTATGGTTAAAGCCTCGGCTAGTTCCTTCACATGCTCTAGTTTTGCTGCTCCATGACGACGACGCTTTGCCGAGGGGTATCGAGCGTGTAGAGCGATATGAGAGATGCCAGTAGCCTCCAGCTTTCTAGCCAATATAAGCGTGTCTTCAACCGGTGTACAAAGACGTATCTTGACTGATACCGGTATACTGACCGCTTGAAATACAGCCCTGACTGTGAAGTGGGGTGATGTAAAGAAGAGGTCTATTGTATTATTGGTTTTGACTTACCCATCTCCTCCAGATGCTCCCAATGTTCACGGGCTAGAAGAGCGCTTCCATAGCCAGCGAGTATAGCAGGTTCTTGAGGACAGCCGCAATTAATATCTGTGTTAGGTAGAGAACCTTCAGTATGCAACAGATATTCAGCATTCCAGATATCTGACAGACCAATACCATCGCAAAGCGGTGCAAATAGTTGGGCTGCCTTGACCATTTCATCGATGTTTTTACCTCCAAGCTGCACGATAACGGGTCTTCTCAGTTCGTCATTGAGCTTCTTCTCATCCTCTAAATCCTTGATAGCTCTTGTACGATACTCCTCATCCTGCTCGATCTTCTCAGGTGTATACATCTGTGTATAAGTCATAGTCGCCCCTCCTTTGATGCACATCAGCCGAAATGGCAAGTCAGATGCATCGACCTTTTGATATCATCATAAGGGGCATTACGAGAAAGTCAGGAATGAGGATAACCGTTAGATAACGAGTGAAATGCTAGTTCATACCATTGGAGCGACAACTAGAGCGAAGGCATCGGGATGAAAGCCCGATTTGCGGGCCATAGAAACTGTCATAGATTTCTCCTACTACCCCAGGAGAGGCCTGAGGTGGATACCTCCGTTGAGGCCGAGTCAAAGTAAAGGAAGCGAAGGCTTCGGACTTGAGGCCAGCGCTCGGTCGATCGGCTTTCCTATACTACCAAATGACCAGGTGTTGACAGCTCTCACGTTCTCTCCATTAGATAGCTTGGCATCCAATCAGTCCAGTTCTAGTACACTACCACTATGCCATTCACGCCTAACTCTGAACTGGACTTGCTGTTCGACGACAAGCTGGTTCCGCAGGCTTCGTTCGATGCGCTCGCTCAGCGCGGCTTGCACGTGAGTGTTGTGTTCTGGAGGACGATGCTTGCCCTTGTGCACGTCAGGCAGCGGGCATTGGAGAATTTGCCATATAACCTTGGGCAAGATGTAGTTAGGCTGAGCATACAATTTGTATTTCATTGTATAGCTCCGTCCTCTAAGTAGCACAGACTATTCAAGAGGCCACCTCGACGTTCTAGCCGATTTGACCTCCACGCCCGATATAGGTCTATCAGTCTACCAGGAACGGTTCAACCTCATGAAGTCCGCCGGGACATATTACATTCTAGTCGTTATAGATAAAGAAACAGATCAAGTCGTAGCTACCGGGACCAATATGGCAGAGTACAAGTTCATAAGAAATGCAGGCGTCATAGGTCATATTGAAGATATAGCAGTTAGCAGCAAGAAACAAGGTCAAAGATTAGGCTATTATATCGTTACTGCTCTAACTGAGTTAGGGGAGAAAGTTGGGTTTTACAAGAGTATATTGGATTGCGATGAAAAGAACAGAGGTGAGTGGCCTCCAGCCTAGGAATCTCCACTCGTGGCAGAAGCGCAGATGAAAAACACATCTAATCTTGCCATGACCAGGCTTTTACGAGAAATGCGGACATGAATACAAAGGCATTCAAATGGCAAAATATGGTCCAAGCTACAAGAAAACTTGAGGCGAGTAAGACTCGGCAATCATCGTTTTCTTTTCTCCTGCCTGCTCTCTGTAATGTAGTAGCAGCTATGGTGTTCGACAATATACTTAATCGAAGTAAGACAACAACATGGCTAAAGAAAAGCTGCCTGCACGTAATGTCATTTACACCCCTTTACTCAAAGGTCAACTTCCTAGCCACCTTGACACCCGCTTTGCTACCTGTCATCTCACCGTCATTCGCCTCACTCTTTCTCTTCTTGTTCCCTTGAGCATTTACAGTCTGATGGCCATTCACTTCTTCACCAGGGACTTGTCTAGGTACCAGTTCCGCTGATGGTTTAGGTAATTTGGCAGGATGGGTTGGAAGGGGTTTCTCATGGAAATAATCATGTTTGAGAGCTTGTAGAGCTGTTATCCTCTTTGATGGATTAAAAGTCAGACATCGACTTAACAAGTTGATACCATTTAAAGGAGCAGCAGTAAATAACATTCTTAGATCCTGTTTAGGATAAACAGGTTTCAGTTCGTAAAAGTCGTTTAGAGTCTTATGATTTGGCCATTCTTCTTCTGTTGGAGTTCCTAATGCTCTGAAAATGACTTCCAGTTGTTCAAAATCCGTCTCTCCTGCCATGTAAGGCAATCTCAACATGAGTTCTGCAAAAATGCATCCTGCTGCCCAGATATCTACTGCTCCTGTGTATGATCTTGCGCCGAAGAGCAGTTCAGGGGACCGATACCATCTATGTGAATACGCCATTGATCAACATGTGCAGGTCTGTTTAATGAGAGGGATGGAAGAACGCACCTCGTTACCACCTGATGCGTCATCTTGGCATCAGCGTCGGCGAACTCTCTCGCTAAACCGAAATCAGCAATCTTGAGTCTTCCATCGCTCGCTATTAGCAAATTGTTAGGCTTGAGATCCTGTAGGATAAAACACAATTGTGCATCTGAGTTTGGATACAGCGAAAAGAGCGTAACCCCAGTATGGAACGCCCTTTTGGACTGCTGGACCAGCAATCGAGACTTACGCGATGTAAGACCCAATTCCTATGACAGAATTCTAATCCTTTGAATGTCATTGCCATCCATGATTTTATATCAGCAGCTTGAAAGATAAGAGTTCGATCTTTGATGATGGCTTCTAGATCTGTATCCAAGTATTCTAGAACTAGATTTAAGTTTGCTTTATGTGAAAAGACGTCTAATAGCTGTTGTTTCCAGACCATTCAATAGAGCGTTCGAAAAAGGGATGTCCACGAGTCAGCCAGTTAGGTTGGATGAAATAGAAGACTGTCACCATGCTCAGGGCAAAGACGTACTTCGATAACATTCGGATGGCGTAATTCTTGGAGGAATTTGACTTCTCGAATGGCGGACATATCGAGCCCATCTAAAGACACGTTGACAGCCATTAGACCCATGCTCTTGGCGAGCTGCAGCAAAAGTGAGTGCACGAGAAGCACTTGTGGCTTGCCTTTGAACTGGCCCACTTTGAGCTTCTTGATGGCAATCTTCCTGCCAGTGGATAGCTTCCTTCCTGTTTGCACATTACGCTCGGATAAGCCTGGTCCATATTCGGTGGTTGTCGCTCGATGTCCTACCTAGGTAGACGGTGGCATCTAGAAATTATTTCAGCGCACTCTTTCGAAGAATGCTCTGTTGCAAGACATACATGTTCCCTCTCCAATCTTCTTGTCCTTGCCTAGACGGATGCAAGCAACAGGACGGTTTCAGCGCTGGCTCGACATAGGTCTCCTGAATGGACTCCAGCCCACTGTATGCTCTCAGGACGCGCTCATTGTCAGCTTGTGCAGCTTCCATGCTGCCTGCTAGGACTGCTCTCGCTCGTAGCCGTAGGGCCTCTCTCCCTGCCTGGCTGGTCGCGTAAAGATGGAAGAGCCGCGATGATCGTGCTTCTGGTCTTCTTTCGGATCTCGCGACGGCGTTCCAGGAGGGTCACAGCGTGGGTCGTCAGTGTCTTGGAGGGAGGGCGACAGTGCCAGTCTCCTCGGCAATGCCGTTGTCTATGCAGAGCAGAGTATCCGGTGAACGTGAGGTGTGCAGCTATGTCGGTGATCGGACAGGTTTGGAAGCACGCAGTATACCCGTGCCGTTGTGCTGGGAGAAGGACGTTCTCTCGCTGGCAGTGCATGCATGTGGTGCCCCAGGTCTGCCCCTGCAGTGCGCCCGCAGAGCGCGGCGTGCATGCGAGCGTCCACGGTGTTTGGAGCGCTCAGCCAGGTCACGCTGAGCCTGCGGAACAAAGCGTCAAGGTTTTCCACAGCAAGAAGAGGGCGCCGGTCTATTCCGAGGGCCTGCATGGTGTGCTGTGCTGTGTTGCATGTTCTGTTCATCTCTCTCTCTCGTCTCTCCTCTTCTCCACCTGCTGTTTCTGCAACTTCATCGCCGGTATCCTGCATCTGACTCGACTCGCGCATCCGGAAGAACACGCGTGGCGGATTCCGGGCGATTGACCGCTGCACGACTGCCCGCATCCGGATAGACAGCACGCAGCACCGGCTATCCGCGACCCTGCGCCCGGCTTGTCTCTTTGTCCTTACTGTCCTCCATCTGCGCTGCATCTGGGGCTCCTCGTACATGCTTAGAGCGTCGCTGCTGTCTGCCGCTGCTGCCTGTGAGTCGTCGCGCTTGCGGCGCACCGGAGTTTCTCCCGCGCCAGAAGCGCATACCCGGAGCTCGTGCCCAGCTTTCACACCGCTTCCTGATGCAAGCTGACGCTTTCCACGCATGTCGTCCCGCCGAACGCTGCACCTGCTCCTGCCAGCATCGAGACAAGTCTGCTGCTCCGCTCGCCCGCGTCTTCATCAACTCTCTCGCTTCAGCTCCGCCCGTGAGTACTTCTGCACTTGGGAAACTAGGGCCCCCCGGATTGATCAATCAAAGCTCCGACTGATCTTGCGATGGACTGACTCTCCAATTGTTTCCACTTGGCTGCTCCTTTGGTGTATAACTGCAACTCGCACATCCCGAACCTGCCCATGACCGGCTGCTTGGATCGCTGTGACACTGCAGACGCCAGTTCA
The DNA here is from genome assembly GCA_001599955.1 of Cystobasidium pallidum. Taxonomy (NCBI): domain Eukaryota; kingdom Fungi; phylum Basidiomycota; class Cystobasidiomycetes; order Cystobasidiales; family Cystobasidiaceae; genus Cystobasidium; species Cystobasidium pallidum. Next base: position 704,342 of record BCIL01000001.1, read on the forward strand.
AACCAACTAGCGCCCCCGACCATGCCCGGCCTAAGATCACTCCCTCACTCTATCGGTTCGGTCGAGGTCCAGAAGCAGCGCGTCCTGGCCAGACTGCGAGAGAAGGCAACTCCGCTAGACCAATATGAGGTGAGGAGTGTAAGGACACCATCGCCAGAATACCCCCTGTCTGACGTCCTGCTACCCCTTGCAGTATCTCGTGTCCCTACAGCACGCAAACACAGATCTATTCTTCCGCACTCTGATGGTAAGTTTACCCCGGCGTTTGTCTGTCCACGCTATTTCTGGCGCCACTCCAGGCCAGCTTCCAAGGCTGTATGCCACCTACTGGAGAGGCGGACGTCGAATAACGCACGCTTTGCTGACCAGCTCTTCACCCTCCGTTCGGTCGTGTCTACAGGATAATGTCCGAGAACTCATGCCACTAGTCTATACTCCGACGATCGGATCTGCATGTCTGAGATACAGGTGAGCAAGGATTGAGCAGAGTCGCATCACGAGCCGTCATTATACACATGACTGACGTGTTTCAATCTGCTTCAATCCCATGGCGATCTTATTTTCGCCACCTTTCCATTATCTTGCCTTTGTTTGTTCCAACAGCCACCTCTTCTCATACGTTTCAAACGCTCTCTTCCTATCATACAATGAAAAAGGAAGAATAGCAGAGATCCTCAACACTTTACCCGATGATTTTGAAATCTCAGTCGTCACGGATGGAAGCAGAATTCTAGGGCTAGGAGACCTAGGTGTAGATGGAGTTGGTGAGTTCAGGTGTTTTGGAACTGGAAGCACCTTGCAGCAAGATTGACAGCTAACATGCTTGGATGACTCTGATGACGACCAACAGGTATTCCCATGGGCAAATTGGCTCTCTACTCTGCATGTGCCGGTATTCACCCATCAAGAACACTACCAGTAGTATTCGATGTAGGAACGAACAATGCGCAAAAGCTACATGATCCCCTATACGTTGGCCTGAGACAGAACAGAATTACGCCTGACGAGGAGAAAGAATTCATCAACGAGTTCATGGTCGCAGTTCAGAAGCGATGGCCTGGTATGGTCGTCCAGTTCGAAGATGTGAGTCTCTTTTCTCTTTCATATACACGCTTCTTCTTTTGGTTACCGTTGTAGCGATGCAAGGCGGTGCTTGATGCATTTGCTGACTTGTGTTATAATCCCCTGGTACCCCCATTGGCTTAGTTCTCAACCGAGCTCGCATTCGACCTACTCGCGACGCATCGTGAACAATACCCCACCTTTAACGATGACATTCAAGGTACTGCAGCTGTCTCTCTAGCTGGATTCATCAATGCTATAGCAGAAAGTAATACACCCCTACCTGAACATAAAATCGTCTTCTTCGGTGCTGGAAGTGCTGCTGTCGGTATCGCCGAACTGGTGAGTTTCGAAAAGCACCCTTTGGCTTTGCTTGGGTTCTCGAGCGCAAGCCAAGCAAGGCAAAATGCTGAAAATGTCTTGCTTGATCAATCCAACAGATTGCCCAGTATTTCGTACAACAAGGTGTTCCAGAACAAAAAGCGAAAGAAATGATTACACTTGTAGACTCGAAAGGACTCGTAGCCGACAACAGAGGCGATAATCTCCCGGCTCATAAGCGATATTTCTCAAAAGCGGATGCATCAACACCGCGTCTAACGAATTTACAAGAGGTAGTAGAACATTACAAGCCAACCGCACTCTTAGGATTATCAACCGTTAAATCAGCATTCACCGAGGATATCATTCGATTCTTAGCTAAAACGAATAAAAGACCTATTATCTTCGCTCTAAGTAATCCTCTAACCCAAGCAGAATGTACATTTGAGGAAGCTATACAATGGTCCGATGGAAACGCTCTCTTCGCTTCTGGTTCACCTTTTGCGGATGTCAACTGGCATGGTAAAACTCTCATCAATAATCAGGGTAATAATGTTTAGTGAGTTCTTGTTTCTTTCTTTCTTAAGACTAATGACCTATGTGACTGTGCTGAGCAAAGATTTATGCAATCACACTTTAGCATCTTCCCTGGTCTGGGTCTCGGAGCTATTCTAGCCAAGTGCGCAACGATCCCAGAAGATCTCATCCACGCTTCGGCGAATGCTCTTGCGCTAGCCACAACGGAAGAGGAGAAATCACAATTTATGATGTACCCCAGACTGGAGCGTATTCGTGAAGTCTCAGGAACAAGTAAGTCATCCATTTTTCAAAAGCTTTTCCCTGCTCCGTGAATATGCGACTGATGCGTCTGTGTCTCATCACACCCTTTTTTTTCCCTGTGCTTTCTTTCGGCCTGTTCTAGTTGCTTTCAAGGTTATCAGGAAGTGCCAGGAACTAGGCATCGCTCGCAATGATAAAATCAAGGGCATGTCAGATAAGCAGCTACATGCTTATATCGCTCAGAATATGTATGATCCCCTATCATCTGCCAGCGGGGATGCGGCAAAGCTCTAGAAATGATTGTTCCGAGTGTGATGCGAGCCGGTGAGATTACATGCAGTTCAGATGGTCAGTGCACGAGGGGAAGGTTCAGGCGATTAGAAGCTCTGTAACGCGACGAGCATACAGTTACAGAATAGTGATAAACGGGCCGCGATAACTTGTGGGGAGTCATAGGTCAATCTACTTTTAGAATTGTTGTGTCTATCATTCCTTGATTGTTCATGTCAAGAAAAGCGGCTACGTAGCCAAGAACGCTAGCTAGAAAATAGCATAGATCGAAAGAGCTTCAGAGAATTGCAATTCGTATGTGCGCACGTTGCTCTATGCACTAACTAACCACATGTTGCACATGATTTTCACTGAGGTGTATGCATCTTTGGACTTCCAGCTCGTGGCGAACTTGTCGTGTTAAGGAATAAATAACGTCATGTGAATCCATCTGGGCCTGCAGCTGCTTTTGACCGCTTTGCGATAGTGACTGCTTTCACGCATAAACGGAGCATTTCATAAAGATGGTCATCAAGGTACCATTATGCTACGCGACGCCCTCATGCGGTAGGCTGTTCGGCTTTTCTCAACACGGTTTTATCACCTTGGGCTAACTTGAGATCGGCAACGTCGGCAATGATATGTTGCAGGCATGCACAAGAACCATACTCTTCGTACGCCTTACAAGATGCCTAAGAGAATGAAGAACAATGACATGAAGGAACACTGACTGATGATGGTATCGTAATAGCCATGAAGCTTGAAGCTATCTCAAAGGCTGGATTTGATTCGATTGAATTAGGAATGCCAGACCTGCAAGCTTACGCTGAGCAAGAATTAGGATCCTCCTCCTTTACACCTTTATCAGATGAGGATGGTTCAGGCGATCTAACTTCACTAATTAAAATTGCAAAACAAGTCAAACATCTATGCGATAAACTGAAACTGGAAATACTATGCTTGCAACCTTTTAGTCAATTCGAAGGGTACGATAGAGATGATCATAAAAGAGACAGTAGATTTAGAAAGGCGAAAATTTGGATGGAGATCATGCAAGCTCTTGGTACTGATATGTTGCAAGTCGGGAGTACAGACGATAGAGAAAGTACTGCTGATAGAAAGGTCATAGTCCAGGATCTGAGGGAGTTGGCTGATTTGGCCGCTAAAAAAAATATGAGGATAGGTTACGAGGTAGGTCAATACATTTAGATTTCCTGTGGAAACTTACAAAAGGAGTGGGACTAACGTTTGCCTCTTTGTGTCTGGTTGGTCAGATGTGGTGCTGGGCCGCTCATAACTCCACCTGGAGGGATATCTGGGAGATCTGCAAGGCTGGTACGCTACTTGCCTTTATCAGCCCAACTGCACTGCGCGACGTAACGCTGACGGAGGGTGTTTTTCGTAGTCGACCGACCGAATTTCGGACTGTGCCTTGATACCTTCCAGATTACTGGAAGAGAATGGGCGGACCCTTCCGAGCCAGACGGACTGGTAGCTGGTTTTAAATCTGCAGAAGAACGGAACGCAGCTCTCACCAAGTCTTTGAATGAGCTATCTACAACCATTCCAGGTGTGTGTGATGTCCTGTATCATCAAACCGCGGGGCAAGCACGTCTTAACTTAGCCTGGATCTGATCCGTCTTTCTTGTTGTTTTTACTTCTTCATTTTCATTTTTATTTTCCAGCCGACAAGATTTTCTACTTCCAGATCTCCGATGCTCAGAAAATGAATCCACCCATCGACGAAAAGCACCCGGCTTGGGATGGCAAAACTCCAGCACGATGCTTATGGAGCCATGATTACAGACCCTTACCTTATCAGACGGATAAAGGAGCCTACCTACCAGTTGAAGGTACGTGCTCAAGACTTTGTAAAAACGAGTCTTTTCGTAGGCCATCCCAACCTGACAACGGCTTGTATTTGTTTGTTTTTTCTCTTTTTCTGTTTTTTTCTCTTTTTCTCCACATCTCCGCCTTACCACATTCAGAATGTACCGCCGCTGTCTTAAAAACAGGCTATCGTGGTCCCTTCAGCTATGAAATCTTTTACGGACAAGACATGTCGAAAGACGATCCCAGCGTACCCGAGAGATGGACTCGAGAAAGTATGAAATGTCATGAGCGTCTGATGGCAGCATGCGAGAAGCTATTGTAAAAGGGGTTACAGGCTCGGGGTTTACTTGCATAGAACTACGCGAGTTTGAGGCAAGATCCGGCGGGCTAGCGAGTCTAGCAGATGAAACTGGCGTCTAGAATAGCGGTCCACCACCGTAGTATGCCAAGTCAAGGCAGAGAAGAGGAATAAAGTGTAGCATGCATTGCCATAGTACTTCGAAACGAATATAAACGAGGGCGGAGACAATACAGCAGCTGTTCCCTCGAGGAATGCCTGCCACAGGAGAGGAAAGACAAAAAAAACGAAAACAAAAAGACAAGAGGCACTAAGATACCATTAAGATTAGCAACGCTTGTATCGCTACTAGATGGGTATAAAGCCTAATCGATGTCTAAAAATTAAGATAGAACAGTACATTACCACAGCTTTTGCTGCTCTGATTTCTTGAAATAACAAAGGTTGCGCAGCAACGAAATTGAAAGAAAAGGCTGGAATGTTCAGTAGAAAGAGAATTGCGAAACTGCGTCGGGTACTGATTTAAGGGAGTGTTGTAGGATGGACTTGCAAGTAGCCACTATTGAGTATAGACTCCGCAAATGAGAAGAACGAGATAATAGACTAGACATCTTCCGATTCGACCAACATTCTCGAGTTCTTGATGATATCTTCAACCTTCATTCTCTTATGTTTGCTGGAGAGTTTCAAACCAAGTACATCTCCAATGACATCACAAGCGATGAGCACCCTATCGATATCTTGTTTCGTATGAGCAGCAGAAACGCAGAATCGAACTCTTGAGGAAACGAGTGGTGTAGCTGGATAAGCGACGACTACAGTCACGATATTGAATTTCTCCAACATCAATCTCGAAAAGGATCCCATTTTGCCCGGTGAAAACATTAAAAGCGGGACGATGGGTGAATCTCGATGTCCGTAAACGATGAAGCCGAGCTGTGATGTAGTGGGTGAGAATGGATTAGACACGAAAGTCGGTAAAACGAGGTGGTGGTGGATATTAGGTTTCAGAGAAAAGGTCTACTCACCTTCCTCAATCCCGTTGAAAGGTAGCGTGAATTAAAAGCTAATCGTCTCAACCTTTCCAACCCCTCTGTACCATCCAGCATTTTCTTCGACATGTATTTCTCCAAACCAGGGATAACGTCCAAAGAATCTTTGCCGCCCATGATGCAAACGATAGCAGAGATAATTTGCATCAAGACAGCAGGAGAATGAGCTTCACCATAAACTGAGGAATGATTGCTTCTTCTCATTTCATCAATCATTGTTTTACTTCCAGCTATGTAGCCACCTGCTGCTCCGAATGACTTTGTCAATGTTCCCATTAGAATATCAATTTGTCTTGGGTCGATATTGAAATAATCGCAAACTCCTCGACCTCGTGGTCCTAGTGCTCCTACCGAGTGTGCTTCGTCAACGTAGAGATAGAACTAAAACGTATGAGGAAAACGAAGACACGAGTAGGATCAGTATCACACGTTTTGAAAGATGGAGCACAACCCAGAATCCTGAAGAGTTTCCAAATGTAGCAACTCACCTTGTACTTTCGCTTGAGTTCCAGAATCCTAGGTAGATCGACCAGAGTACCTTCCATAGAATATAAACCTTCAACGATAAGCATTATCTTCTTCCACGGTCTATGCGTTCTAGGTTGACCTTGAGAAATAGATTCTCTCAATAGTTTCTCCAAATCCTTCATATCATTATGTTTGTATTGTTTGACCACTGCTCCTGATAACCTAACACCAAATCTGATAGAAGCATGATTGAGTTCATCTGAAATAACCAAGCATCCTTTTGAAACTAAAACTGGTAATGTAGCTGAATTAGTTGCAAAGCCTTGGGAGATCAATAAAGAGTCTTCTACTCCTAGGAATTTAGCAATCAATCGTTCTGCATGGATATGCAAGTCCAATGTACCAACATCTTCCCTGTTTCCTAAGCTTGAAACTCCATACGTTTTGATAACCTCTTCTACTGCATCTGCACAACCTCCTTTGGATTGATTGAAGCCAAGGTAGTTGTATGAGGAAATGTTCAGGGCTTGCGTAGTCAAGCCTGTGAAACGGAATGTAGCATAATGATCGAGAGATACGCGATCCAAGCATGTGATTGTACGACCAGCTACGCCGGTCACGGGACGAGCGAAGAGATCTTCGATGCGCGCTTTGAGACGGCGTGTGTAGAAGGAATCAAAGTCACTGTTGAGTGCGGCATAACCCTGTATGTTTGGATATGTCATGTAGTAAAGAGGGAGGGGCGGGAGGCAGCAGCAGAGTCAGCTTTGTTTCTGCTTGGCCTTGAGTTCGAGGGGCTACTCGAAGCATCTCGAAGATAAGACACTGCAGTCACTCTCTTGTCCTCTGTGAAACTCACATTATAAGGCATGAGATGCTGGTAACTCTTCCTATGAGTCCTCTTTCCAATAAAGTCCCTCATATGGCCAACGACAATCAGTAACAAATAAGAGATATAGGTAGTCAAATAGATGAAGTGTGAAGGTTCTTCGATTTCTTCGCCACCGACACCTGTAGAAGGTCTGAATTGAGATTTGTATTCGTACTTTTCACTCGAATAGCCAAACTCGGCATGTCTTGTGGCAGAGGGGTCATTTTTCAATATGTCTGGAACATAGAAAGGATCTTTATCGAAATGCCTCGTCGGTGCTATTTTGTTTGCATTTGGAGGTGGATGCTTTGAGAAATACTGCAAAGCTTCGCTTTGTTTTACTGGAATGTGATAGTCGTTGGAATAGATGAGCTCGTCTTCTGGTTTGTTCGAGGTTAGGCTGGCCAGTGACTCCGATAGACCTCTCTTGCGGCCGATGGTGAGTCCGCCTCCTCCATTCGTCGATCCGCCATTTTGGAGCTGTTGGGTACTGTTGCGCTTTCTCTTGAGCAAGGAGGACGGGCTGGGCAAGCTCGAAGCCAAGCTGGTCGCGGCTGAAGAGATAGCACTGGTCGCTGAATTGGACGAAGTGAATGACCCGACGTCCGAGAACGACGAGATGGAGGAAGCTCCGGTGTAGAGGGAGCCCGAGTCGTCGGAAGAGGCCGACGAGGACGTGACTGAGTTATGTCGAGGCAGCGGCAGCAGCTGTTGCTTCTCGCTGCCGCTGGGAGCGGTGCGGGCGGCCAGCGCAGCGAGGTACGCTCTTGCCGCTTCGGGGGCAGCCATGTTGGCGGCGGCGGGGAAGTCGCGGGGCGACGGGCTAGGGTGGTGCCCCGGCGAGGGAGTGCTGGCGCTGGCGCTGTTGCTCGACGAGGCTGCCGACGAGGATCGCTTGCGGTTGATGAGGCTTGCGAGGAGCGACGATGGCGACGACGGCGGGCGCGCGCTGGCTGCGGACGGCGCAGGCTGGGACGAGGCTGCGAATACCGGCGTGGACGCGCGGGACAGTCCACTGCCGCCTCCGACCACGCCGCTGCTCGAGGCTGGCCTGCTGCTGCTGCTGGAATGCAGATGCGAGTGCGCGCCCGGGGTGTTGCTGGACGAGGAGCGGGACCGGCTGAAGAGCGGCATCGAGGAGCTCGAGGAGTGCAAGTCGATGCTGAGTGTCGCTGCTTCACTGCTGCTGCTGGCCCATCCGCGTCTGCTGCCGTCTGCTGCTGTGCGAGTGGTGAAGAGCGAAAAGCCAGCGACGAAAGGGCGATGGGGGGATGGTATCGATGGTGCGGCTGATGGCTGGGGAGCAATGTATCCGGAGTTGTAGTTTGTGATTAGCAATAGCATAACATGACCAAGCTGCTGCTCTGTGTATGAGGGCCCTCCTGATGCTCCACCTCCAGCGTGACCATCCTACCTACTCACCCATGCTGACTGATCACAAGCAGGCATCACATACAGGACTCGGGACATATTCGAAGAGCAATCTTGATGCATGACATATACGAGGCCACTCTCACCACCCCTTCATTGCAGGAACACTAGATCACGAGCGAGCTGCGGTATCACTGCCGTATATATGTGGAAAGACGGATAACGTTTCAAGGACACACTACCATCATCAAGGAATTAGTACGTCTGTTTCTCTCCCTCGCTCTCTCTTTAATCTTCCATGCTTCTCCAATCAATGTCCATGTCTCCTTCAGTTTAATCTGTAGATAGGTGTGGAGTTCTGGTCAGCCCTTCTCTATTCCCTCGCCATGACGCTGCCACCGAGCAGCTATCAACTCACATTTGAGAATCTGCATGCCGGCGAGAATGGCCAAGTCAGAGTAGCCCGTCAGCAAGTCAGTTCATGCTAGCATAGTCAAGATCCACTTACAATGTATAGAGCATGGATCTGAGGGTCGTCATACACACAGTCAGCGTGTACCCTCAACCCAAGCACACCACTACTGCCACTCACGATACCGGGAATATATCCAAGAACAGTGAGCAGGATGTTGATGACGACTGTATTCCGTACACATCCACACGAGAAACATCAGTAAATGCAGGCGCCCTGCATGTCGTGCGTTCGTCGCGGTCATTTGGCTCCTCACAGTCAGCACCGCATCCTCGCTCTAGGAAGACACCCAAGGGTGGGCTGGGTAGAGCATGACAGTATCACGTCAGTTGCAAATATGTGACGAATGCAGGCATTCGGTTCCAAGGCCTACAGGAGGACAGCCTATGATCACAAATGGAAAACATGTCCAGTCAGCTTCTTGTCCTGCAGTTATGACGGGGCGACTCCATCCAACACTTGGCTTGGACAGGCGAGACGCAGATGCAACGCACAAAGATGATCTTGCAGATATCGGATCCTGTGAATGCCATTGTTGATGGGGATGTTGGTGTCTATGCTTGGTGCAAGGTGTGATATCAAGGTTGCGAACGTGTTGACCAGTTGTCCAGCAGGGTTTCGATTGATTTGCGGAATGGCATAGGTGAGTACGGTCGGTCGTGTCAGGATGAGAACAGACGTACTAACAGGTGTTGCTGGGTATAGATGTGTGTGCTCGTTTGTTGATGGAGGAGTAGCAACAGTACGGAGCAAGAAAAGCCTTCGCACATCAATCTTGACATGCATCAACACAGCCAGCCTCGATCATGACGTTTGAACACCGAGGCGGATTGAGGGAATAACCTGCTTGATTATCAGATTCACCGGCAAATTAATAGTCTTACCCTTGCCCAGTCTCACTTCAATCACCATTCTTATGTACCATACCACCAACAATGGTCTCTCGTCCCCGCCAAGCTTTGATATCCACGCACAAATTCTTGCTTACATAGTCATGCGAAACTGTATTCATATAGCTGCACCTTGCTATGATAGACTACTACACAAAACAAGCTTGAGGCAGCCCTGTGTAGGATCACGCTCACCGTAACACAACTGGGCAAAGTGCGAGAACGGATCAACTCAGTATCGATAGCCAAAGTCAGGACAGTTCTCTATATTCCTTTGCCTCATCACTCAGAATCTAGAGCACTCCTGAGTTCCTTCTAATATGCTACACATCTGATGCCCAAAGCCAGCAGAGTCCCCCGTCTACATCTTCAACTTGCGTTCCATTTCGCGGTGGATGTCTAGTGGAAGGGCTTGTGAGTCTGCAGAACCATAGCCATGCACGATCAGGTAACAGTTAGAACAGCTCCTCCTCAGCATATGATTACCACACCATCATCTCCAAGAGTAAGTACATCCACATACCTTGGACGAACAGGTCACTCGGCTCTAGGTATTCGTCAGTGCCTTTAAGGATGTCGAGGTGCAGATTGCTCATTGGACCTCTGGCCGGCATGTGAGCGGACTGCAAGCAGGTCCATCGAGATAAAGTTGCATTAGGGGACTTTTCGTCTAAAAAGCCAAGCAAGTGCCGCTTACCTGTCCTACGAGGGATCTCTCCATGAGCTGACGAACCGGCATATGAATACCGTAAGCCTGTCTTTGCATCGTAAACTTGAGGTTATCCTGAGCGTCCTGCCACTGTATATCAAGTCCAGCCATTAGTATGTATACTCCTTCTTGCGGCCAAGTTAGCAAGCATCGCGCTCTCGTTCGAGCTGACGCAAGCCTGTTCGACAGGGATCTGAGTCCACAAGGCCAACATACATTCGTTAGACGTTGCTCCAGAGGGTGCTGGGGTGCAACTTCAGCTGCTATTGTTCTCGGCCCATAGCTCAGCGTGTCGTGCAGTCCCTGCGCATTTAGCGTCTCCTTCGAAGCTGCGTGCGAGACTTGGACGGTCTTGCTGGTCGATGCATAGGGCGCGAGTGCCAATGAGGGTTGCTGGAAAGGCCGAGCAGGAGTCAGCCTGCTGCATCTGAGTGACTCTCCTCTGTGCAGCTCACCATGATGCACTGATAGCCGTGGTGTTCAGGTAAACAGCAGTTTGTAGACAACGAGTCGGCTTGAAGCTGCGTGTTCCGATAATCTCGATCGCCTCCGTCTACAGCTCCGCCGGCAACTGGAAAATGTGCATGTCCTGTTTCTCGACACTGCAACAATCTCCATCAGCACATTTCTGCCTTGCTCGGTCTGGCCGTACTCTCCCTACGCTGTTGCTGGACTCCTGACCCTTCCCTGTGCCTCGCATTCACCGTGCTGCTCTGAGAGCGGTCTCAATCCCCATCAGGAATGGCTATCGAGTCAAGCGAGCAGACACTCGCTGCTAAGCTGGCAAGATGGAAGACGAGACTGTCAGACTTGCCTTCATTGGTCCTGCCCACAGACTATCCACGCTCGACGGAAACCTCCAAGCTGGTTGAAGCGACTCACTCGGCCACCTTGAATGACAGGCTATCCCTCGGTCTGGCCCGGCTGGCACTCTACGATGACTCGGAGAATGCGCAGCTGGAAGAAGACGGTGACAATGACACTCCATCATCATCTTCCTCCTCAATTAGTCCCAGTTCACCAGCTACGCCTTTCCATATCGTACTCTCAGCATTCGTCGTGCTTCTGCACAGGTACACTGGAGATACAGACCTGTTAATTGCGACATCCTCAATCACGAGCAAGGCTGGCGATCCACTGTTGCTCCGTATCAAAGTAGACCCAAATGACTCCTTCTGGGAACTCGTAAGACGTATACAGTTCCTGGAAAGGGAAGCAGAAAACGATACAGTCCCGTATGAAGAGCTGATCAAGACACTCGGTAGAGAGGAAGGTACAGGACCTCTGTTCAGAGTTAGGTTCTTTGACGAAAGCGACAGAGATCGTACGGAGAAGAGATTCATGGAACAGACTTCCTCCACTTCCGATATGACGATCTTCATTGAAACTTCAAATCGCCAGGAACCCTCATCCGCTGGAGGCCCTCTATCTACTTCACGCTCAAGTCTAGTACCCTCCCTATCACTTCGCATTCACTACAACTCTCTTCTCTTCTCCCACGCCCGAATGACCCATCTATCAGATCAGCTCGCTCTCGTTCTGCAAAGTGTAGTTGCAAAGCCTTTCTCCTCGATAGGATCCATCAATCTCATCACAGCAGCGCAAAAGAAGATTCTACCTGACCCAAAGGCGGATCTTGAATGGAATGGCTTTAGAGGCGCAATTACAGATATCTTCTCTGCCAACGCAGCTAAGCATCCTGATAGAACATGCATAGTCGAAAATATAGATCAGAATACAACGAGAAATTTCACGTACAAGCAAATAGATGAAGCTAGCAATGTCCTTGCTCATGCTTTACTTGAAAAAGGTATTGAAAGAGAAGATGTAGTCACTGTCTATTCTACTAGAAATGTCGACCTGGTAGTCGCTGTCATGGGTATCTTGAAAGCTGGTGCGACTTTCAGCGTTATCGGTGAGTCGGCTTGACCTGTTCTTTTCGCTTCGGGATTCAGTCCTCGTACTGAAACAGGTGTACTCGTCAAATTGGAATGCAGACCCCGCCTACCCTCCCGCACGCCAGCAGATCTACCTTCGTGTCGCCAAGCCTCGCGCCTTCGTTATTCTAGCTCGAGCGGGTTCGTTGCTCCCTCCAGTCCGACAATTCGTAACCGAAGAGTTGTCCATCAAAGCAGAGATCCCAGCACTTCAGCTTCTGGACAACGGCGAGCTCGTTGGATCTGCCAAGACGGCTGGTCCAGATGATATCCTCGCTCCTTACCTTTCCAAGCGCTCAACGCCTACAGGCGTAGTTCTTGGACCTGATAGTGTCGGTACTTTATCCTTCACAAGTGGATCAACGGGTATCCCCAAAGGAGTTCGAGGTCGTCATTTCTCTCTCACTCATTTCTTCCCTTGGATGGCCTCTCACTTTGGCATGTCTTCGGAAGAAAAGTTTACAATGCTGAGCGGAATAGCACACGACCCAATTCAACGTGATATCTTCACTCCTTTGTTCCTCGGTGCTCAACTACACATCCCTACTGCGGACGATATCGCTACTCCAGGAAGATTAGCCGAATGGATGGCAGATTCAAAGGTTACAGTGACTCACCTTACACCGGCCATGGGTCAGTTGCTCTCAGCAAATGCTACAAGACAAATCCCAACATTGAGAAATGCATTCTTTGTTGGTGATATATTGACAAAGAGAGATTGCGCAAGATTACAGGTATTAGCTGGAAATGTAGCTATCATCAATATGTTTGGAACAACAGAAACCCAACGCGCAGTTTCGTATTTTAGGATACCAAGCATCAATGAAGATCCTACTTTTCTCAAGACGAGAAAGGATATAATGCCTGCTGGTAAAGGTATGATCAACGTCCAATTGATCGTCGTCAACCGGAATGATAGGAATGCAGTTTGCGGTGTCGGTGAAATGGGCGAAATCTACGTTAGATCGGGTGGTTTAGCTGAAGGTTATCTACAACTGCCTGAAGCTACTGCAGAAAAGTTCCTTACAAATTGGTTTACCGCGGATATGAAATATGAGGATACCATCAGCGCTCGTGCAGGTCCGGAAAGCAAATATTGGTTAGGCGTTAGAGATAGAATGTATAGAACCGGAGATCTCGGTCGATATGATCCGGACGGTATAGTTGAATGTACCGGACGTGCAGATGACCAGATCAAGATTAGAGGTTTCAGAATTGAATTGGGAGAGATTGACACTCATCTTTCTAGACATCCACTAGTCAGGGAAAACGTGACCCTCGTAAGAAGAGACAAAGATGAGGAAAAGGTTCTAGTTAGCTACTTTGTTCCGCTATCTGGCGATGCGTTAGAAGGTATGGTCAGTTCTGATGATCAGAGTGGAGAAGCAAAGGGTGGTAAAGATGAGGACGTCATTAAGGGTTTGAAGAGATATAGACGCCTCATCAAGGATGTCAGAGAGTATCTCAAGACGAAGCTCCCTAGCTATTCTATTCCGACTCGTAAGTCAGGATAGGGTCATTCCATCCTTACTCTCGGCCATTGGGACTGATCTTTCTGTATCCCACTCCCCGTCTGTAGTCTTCGTTCCGCTCAAACGCATGCCGTTGAATCCTAATGGCAAGATCGACAAGCCTGCCCTTCCTTTCCCGGATACTGCTCTAGCAGCTGCAGCTGCAGTACCATCAAAGCCCGGCAAAGCCGTATCCCTCTCCCCAACGGAGCGAAAGATTCACGATATCTGGGCTCGGCTCCTGCCATCAGCACCCCCTTCGATCCCCACCGACGAATCCTTCTTCGATTTAGGAGGACATTCCATCCTAGCTACTCGCTTGATCTTCGAGATTCGTAAAGTACTGGTTACAAATGCTCCATTGGGATTGGTTTTCTCCCATCCTACCATTGCAGGATTAGCTAGAGCGATTGATGAACTTAACGGAGGCGATTTCGGTATCGCTAATGGAGATCAGACCCCCACGAATGGCTCATCAGTTGAGAAGAATGGCAAACTCGCCGCTCCTGGAAGCAAGCCTTCCTCAAATGGCATTGCTACATCCGCAAATGATGCTGCGAATGACTATGCCGCTGATGAGAAGAAGCTGATCGCTGCCTTACCACAAACATTCGAAGCTCCCCATTCTCTTCCTGAGCAAAGTACAATCTTCCTCACTGGTGCTACTGGTTTCCTCGGTGCTTTCATTCTCTACGACCTTCTCTCGCGACCCGCTAAAGTTGGTAAAGTCATCTGTCACGTCAGAGCCAAAGATCGTGAGAGTGCTCTACAAAGGCTTAGAGATGGCTGTGAAGGGAGGGGAGTGTGGAGTGATGATTGGCTAGCTCAATCAAGGGTTGAAGTGGTCGTTGGAGATCTGGAAAGCCCTAAACTTGGGTTGTCTGATCAGGATTGGGATAAAGTCAGTCAGGAAGCAGATGCTATCATGCACAATGGCGCTGTCGTGCATTGGGTCTATCCTTACAGCAAGCTACGAGCTGCAAACGTCAATGCAACGCTCGATATCATCTCCCTCTCACAATCTGGAAAGCCTAAATCGATCACCTTTATCTCAACAACAGCCGTCTTTGAAGTTCCTAATTACTATCTAAAGCTGTCGGACGCGATGATTGCACGTGGTGGACTTGGAGTACCGGAATCTGATCCTTTGGACGGATCATTGACAGGCATGTCATCAGGCTATGGACAATCTAAATGGGTAGCCGAACGTATTCTCATGGAATGCTCGCGCCGCGGCCTACGAACGAGCATCGTGCGACCTTCATACGTCCTAGGCGACTCGAAATCCGCTGTCACGAATACGGACGATTTTGTCTGGCGTCTGGTCAAAGGCTGTATTCAGCTCGGACTGGTTCCTGATATTTACAACACCATCAACCTCAGCCCGGTCGATCACGTAGCTAGGATAGCATCGACATCCCTGCTCCGACCCACACCTGAACCGCTCAAGGTGTTCCAGGTGACGGCAAGACCGAATGTCCGTTTCAACGACTTTTTATCTGCGATACCCAAGTATGGTTACAAAGTCAACAAGGTTGAATATCTGATCTGGCGAACTAAATTAGAACAATACGTCATGGAAGTTGGAGATAATGCTTTGTTCCCTCTTTTGCACTATGTTCTCGATGATCTACCTACGTCAACTAAATCACCCGAGTTGGACGATAGCAACACCGCTCAGTTATTGAAAGATGCTGGCGAGAAGGATAGGATGCCAGTTGACGACGCTTTGATGGGTAAATACCTAGCTTGGCTTGTCAAAGCGGACTTTTTACCTCTACCCACCGAACAAGGGGCAACCCCTCTACCTGAATTAGAAAATACAACGGCCATCAGAGCTATTGGCAGGACGATGGGCCATTAGGCAAGTCTGGGCGAGTTTTGCATTCTGTGGGGACAACATCGTCCATCCGCAAAGGACATGGATTGCTATTAGCGGTAATACACACATGTAGGGTATCAAGAGCTGTGTAAAACTTGGGCGTAATATGTTCTAAACATAACATGAATCCCCTAACCGGAATGTCCTTCTATACATCTTTCTTCATGCATTGGGCCGCGCCGACGATCCTGAGGGTGTTGACGTCGGCATTGAGGACACATGATCCAAAGCCAGTCTCTGCATTTGTTCGCGCTTTCGCCTTTGACGCAATTCTCTTTCGAATTTGAGGAAGCTGTGGAGTTTGGATTAAGGAAGGTTAGTTTCGTGTAAGAAGACTATAGAGTATGGAGGATTCTTGAGGAAAATGGAAGCACAGAATCCTACTCACGTTCGCAATGATATATCTAGATCTCGTATTTCGTTCGTCACTACTTGAGAAGCTATATCGAATGCCGATACCCCGTCTGCATCGTCAATATCGTATCCCTTTCCAGCATCATCCGGAGATGTCTCTTTCCTCGTCTTGGCAGTATTAGCGGCGTTGGCGAACTTTTGCAAGTCGACGGGCCACTTGTCTTCGGGGACGCCTTTCTTCCTTAACTCCTTGCATGCTTTATCCATAGCTTCGAAATGGATTTGGAGATCTTCCGTGTAGATATCGTAAACGCATCTTGGACATCCTGTCATGCAGCAATCTGTACTTTCCGGAGGTACTGGCCGTACCGGAATAGGAACGCCTTTCAATGTGGTGCCTGTTTTAACCTGGGGGAAAGTCAAGTTATTACTCCCATTATATTCTTTTCCTCGGGTGAGAGATGAAACTCACATGCAAAGAACTCGAATCCTGACCTCTCCTGTACCTCCTTCCACTTGTGGAAACAGTACTGCCACCCTCAGGACTGGACGTGTTGCTGGTGCTGCTACTGGCGTTCCCACTGCCTGCAGCACCGGCATCTGCTTGCTTGGCAGCAGCACCAGCAACTTGATCGTTCGCCTCTCCGCCGAGTTCCGTGACTTCATTCAGACGCTGCTCCTTCAGCTCCTGCAGTATTTTAGCCCTTTCGGCTGCAGAGGGACGCTGCTGTGGTGTTCTGGATATAGTCTTCTTGATCCATTGCTTGTTTGAAGGGTCCCATTCGAGGCGAGACCTGCTCGCGCCTTTGCGGACATTGCCATCATCTTGATTGACTGCGGTTGGGCGCATCCGCCTTGTTGCGCTTGTAGTGAGATGACGCAGGCTGCTGCTGGCCAGCATTCTTCGTGCAGTGCTGCAGGTGCAGGTGCATGCGGACATGGCTGTGTATACTCCGTGGTGCGTGAGTGCTAGTCTGGGTTGGAGACTGGGCAGAGATCTGCAACTGGTGTCACATATACTGGAGAATGAAGCTCGGGCACAGGGTTGCCACAGTGACCTTGACGGGCTTGTCGAACTAAAGACACCTCGCTCAAGCATCCCATAGCAGGTGCAGTTGTGAATGGCTTCTTGACCTGGTCGCAGGCTACACAGGCTGTCCGGACGGTGAAAAGTAGATACCCGTCCATGTCCCCTCCAGTGCACGTTGCAAGCACGGCTTCTTTGCACGGTGGAGTCCTGCGGCCCGACTGGACAACAAGTTCATATTACAGGGAGAGACTATGCTACCATCCTGCCACTCGCCCCACACCCCGGCACACGACTACTGTACTGTATGCTGCTCGTGCGATATCATGTGCACGGCAATGCTGCAGCTCGATCGCCCACCACGTGGAGAAACACACGGATTAGCAAGAATGGACTCGAGAGGGCCGTTGATCTTGACTTCGATGCAGTCTCCGTCTGTCCTCGCTGCACTGGTCTGGATAGCATACACGCACACGTGGGTTGAGCGACGCCCTCCTGGTGCATGAATCCGGATCCGGCCCTAACAGCTGTCAAGAAGACCTCGGGCGGACTCGTCAGCTGCACTGTCAGCAGGCCAGCATCGCCGAGTCGACAGATTAGAGCGATTAGCAGACGAGGGCTGCAGATACCGCAAGCAGGACGCGTGCCTGCACAGGTAAAGCAAGACCTCTGCGGAGCGTCGAGGGTTTGGAAGCAAAGCTACAGCTGAGCGGGCTGTCTTCACTAGCCCAGACAGATTGTAATTTGATAAAGCAATTCAAGATCTATATCGGGTAGCCTGCGGCGGACTGGCCAGGAGGTCTGCAAAAGCTCGAAGCAGCTAGACCCCATCGGTGTGGCACCAGAAGCGGGCGAAGATCGTATATACTCGTCGCCGTCCGAGTCCTCCATCTGGCTTAATTGGATAGAGCGGGATTTCCCCAGCAATGGCTCCCGACCGCACGAACAGCAACGGACATCCGCATTTCACGAGCGAGCCTTATCAGCTCGATAGTCTGAACGATCACGAGACACTTCCTGCAGCTGCCACGTCAACATCCACACCCTATCCCAGCTCCCATGCTGCAACATCCAAAAAGCCTCCCAATACCCTGTCACGAAATCAAGCGTGTCGCACGTGTCGATCTCGAAAGGTGCGTACTACCATATTTCCGTGTGTCGTCCGTCCTCTTAAGCTGAAGTTTTGATGAACACCTGTCATACCTCTTTGCGACTGCTCATCGTCCTTACCATGTGAGCAGGTTAAATGCGATGCTTCAAAACCAGCCTGTGGAGCATGCCGTAGGTCAGCATCGGCTCAAGGGCGAAAACCACAAGATGTTGTTTGCGAATACGACGATGAGATCAATGCTGGGAGGAAAGGACCAAGAAAGTCGAGTGGGGAGAAGCAAGAATCTGACAATTACACGACTAAGAGCAACGGCTCAAAAGCACTATTCAGGCCTTCAGGTACACCAATGAATGACCGTCAGCTAAAGGGGCCTTCTCCATTTGTTACAAACTCCAATCAGGGTGGGTCCATGCCCTAGGTATGAGCATCCGTACGGTCGAACGGTCTAGCTGACGCCAATGACTGGTAGGCGATTACTCGACTGGCTTGTCCAATGGCGGTTCCAGCAATGTCACGCCGGAACTTCAGCCTAGCGTACTCGCACTCTCGGGAATGGACTGGGTTGGAGCATCCACTTTCGGCTCCTATGCTCCCTTTGGTACATCTGATCAAGCCCAAGGTGCCCTTCGTGTCTGCCTTGAATTACCCATGCGAAATTTACTGAGTCTTGAAAAACGTAGCCGGTCCTTCGAATAACATTCCTCTCTTCTCCACCTCGAGCCAATCAATATATGGTATGTCGTCGAGCTCTCCAGGTAACAGCTAAGAGGCCTTTTGAGTTCCGTGACGTACAATACATTGATGGCTATGACCCCTCTTTAGGTCTCCCCGCACCGCAACAGTTTGCGATGCCTACTCCAGCCTATGGCGATTATGGGCCTACTGCACATCTCTCTGTCTCTCCTTCCTTTCCAGCAAATGACGCGAATTCTTTCCTGACAAAGGGGAGCGCTCAACTTACTAGTCTGCCGCCTCCTGCCATAGCGCCCTCGGCTGTCCCCTCTAATCAAAATCCCGCTTCAAGCGCCAACTCTGGCAGTCACGATGTTTTGAATGGTAGCTATACGTCACAGCAAACACCTTCGGAAAAGACAATAGCAACTTCGATACACAGTCAAAACCAGGGCTCCTCCTCCCTGTCATCGTCATTACCACAAACGTTACCAGATGATGCCTTCTTTAACCTCTTCTGGCCGAACTGGCCAGCTTCGCTTCCATCCCCAAAATTAGTCTACTCATTATGCGATATTTTCTTCTCCAAGAGATGGTTATGTGAAGGTATCGTCAACAGAGACAAGTTCTTCAAAGGATTAGCTTGTCCTCCTCACCATCAGGCCTTTCCCCATGTTTCTCTATTGCATGCCATGTGCGCTATCGCTACTAAGTTTGTAGCTCCTGACAGTGAGCTTTTAATCGGTTTTGCCTTCTCGTCCGGATTCAACAGTGATCTGGAGGAGCCTGACTCTGTTTACTATTGTTTTCAAGCGTTCGGACTGGATAAAGAGACATACTGGAAGTCGGACCCCAGCCCGACAGATTACCATGCAGCGGTAGGTTCTAGCAAGATCAATTTGATTTAGTTCATACCGTTTTGCATGATCACAACTGATTCAGGCTTTCTCCCATCTATTGATCAGGCCGCGAAGATCCATATTGATTCAGCAGTTATCAGAGGGGAAAAGTTACTTTGCGTGGCTCAGGCTATTATTCTTGTCTGTTTCTACTCCTACACTTCGGCTCGGTTCGTAGAGGTTTGGCTGTATTGTGGTCTTGCGACCAGGATAGCCTCGCCTCTGGGTCTAAATCATATTGAATCGCTTATTGATGAAGCCCAAGTGTTTGGACCGCTTGATGAAGATAACATGTTTCACAAAGGGCCGGCTCCTGCTTCCTGTGTACCTATGACCGAAGAGGACAAGCAAGAGCAGTAAGTAACCTCAACCTCGATGAGGCAATGATATCGACTACTAAAACAACATGGTCTCGTGTGTTTAGGGCTCACACTTTCTGGCTGGCTTTCACTTGTGATCGTCTTGCAGCGGCATGTACAGGCTGGGCCTCCTCGGATGCCAGAAGATGAGGTGTCAACTCTCCTTCCCAAGCCCAAGATTACACCTGGCTCGATTCAGCCTATTACGTCAGAAGAACTGGAACAGCTGTCGCTTTCCTCACCTACCTTTTTCACTTCCAATGCACTTCCGCTTGTAAATGCTGTCAATCTGCAGTACAAGAGTGTCGTCCTTTTGGGAAGGGTATGCTCATTCTTGCGCAGCGCACCCTGGCCCCTCGGAGCCGACATCATCAAGGGCGCACGCAACTATCGTGCTGGTGTTAGGCAGAATATAGCAGACATACCGAACTCGTAGGTTCCGGGAGATATCGCTCTCGGCAAACACAGTCGAAGCTTACCTGTGTATTTTTTTTAAGGCCTGAATTCAAAAAGCTGGACGCTCTCATAGTCGCCTTCCGTCTGAGCTTCCCCAAGGAATATAAAAACGTACTCAAGCGTGATGATACTGGAGCTGTCGAGATTGCTCTCGTCTCCGCTCATGTCATACCTCATGCAGCCACGATCCTGCTGCATGAAGCATTCTGCGAGCAAGAGGAGGACGTTTCGATGCAGAGGTGTCTGACTTCCGCAAGAGCTATCCTTAGTATCATTTACCTCCTTTGGGATATAAATTATGATGTCTCTATGCTACAGCCGTGAGTGATGTCTGACACGCGCCCTATATCCGTACTTACCGATTTACCATGTTCATTCGCCAGCTTTGTTTCCTTCTGTTGGGCCGTTGCCGGTCGTACACTTGTACGCGAGCTCGCATTCAAGCAAGACTCACAGGATGAGCTAGCCGAGGCTACTTTGAAGCAAGAGGTCGGTCTGTTTTCGGCATCTGAACATCTTGTTTGTTCTGACGAGTATACTTTCTTGTGTCAATAGATTAGCGTGATCCTGTCAGCGATGCGCATGTTCAGTCAAAGTCAGTGCTAAGGTCCTTCTTCAGTGTTTTCGTAGCTGACGGAAAAGCACATCGCAGGAAATGCTTTGGGAGTTGTGGTCTCGAAAGCGTTGCAAGGCTTGTTGGACAATCCCAGTCTTTGTCACCCGCGTAATAATGGTGGAAGAGCCATGGCAGACACATGCGGGGGCTCAGGGCCATCTCCGATGAACGCCGGTACTACCCCGAATAACACCTCCGATAATTTCTACAGCAACCCTTCTTCTGTTCTTGGAAGCGCTAGTATACCGGCATCTGAACCTTCACTCATCGAGAGCAGATCCAACGTCGATTCTCCTGCCCAAATTTTCAACAATCTACTGTGGGAATTGGAGCAACCCGGCATGCAGATTAGCGAAAATGAAAAATTCAAGAAAATGGAGCTCGACCTGCGAAGTCTTATTGGGCCCAGCTATGATCAGCTCCTCAATTTACCTGCTACCGAGGTTCAAAGCCTGTCCACCGGATCAAGCTAGTATGAAGTATAAGTCAACCGCCTGCTTATCGACATCAAAAGCCTTTCATCCTTGCATACTGTTAGATCGTATCAAATGTAGCTATATATTGCTATCTTAATTCGGGGGAAAACCCTTTCCACCATTTCTGCTTTCGATTAGAGAATAGATTTTTGTCCTGTTTTAAACCAACTTGTGTTTCCGGTTTCATTTCCTTTCAGGTCCTTTGTTATTTTCGCCCCAATGCGGAATCTATTACTTGGCGGACCACCAAGATGCTGTGTATTTTTGCCTGGCGATTTGAGACGATTATCTCTGGCTTTTCTCCCCTTCCATGGTGCAGAAGTCAAGTCAGATCTTTGGCCTTGTTCCGATTGCCCATTTGCTGTAGGCTTTATTGTACGCATGTTGAGGAGCCCCAGTCCGGGTATTGCTTTGCTGACGGATTGCCGGCCATTCACACAGTGTTGCAGTAACTTCGCCGTGCATTGCCATGGGCATTCTCACAAAGACATGAAAGTGCTGCTGTATGCGGTATAGCATAGTTGAACAAGCTCAGTAGGACCATGGATTGTTGTTACAGATATATGGAAGACCTGCACACTCAGATACAGATCGCCAGAGAAAAGCGGTTGCTCGGATTCCCTAAATCCTCTCTGTCAATACAGCAGCGTTGACTGCCCGCCCAACTGATCCAGATGAGAAGGCAGTTCCTGCAGAATGTGCGCTCGCCGCTTCGACAGCATACCGGGCTCTGCGGCGGGTTTGGAGAAATGTGCACTCCAGGTACGCTGGCGGAGGTTCCACGAACCAGAAAACTGCTCCCTCATTAAGAGTACAATGGTTGCATTGTCTGGCTTCATTGGTGTACGCTAGCTGTGATGTGAATAGCCGTTGTACCCGTAACGCGTCTACAATGGAAGAAGTATTGGAGGTGGTTGCTGCAGACCGAGCTGTCGTAGTTGCACAATGCCTTGAAGCAGCCAGGTTTATACCGCCTCAGTAGCGTAGCGGCACTCAGGTCTAGGATTCCCTCAAGGCCAAGCGAATACGTTATGCCTTTACTGGAGCCCCCATCGTTCCGTCAAGACTAGACGAAAATTCACTTTCGAGGTCAATGCTGATGGGGCGATCATCATGTTCCGCAGGACAGGACTCCAATCGGATACCTGGGTAGCCCATATCTGCAGTGCACGACTGAACTTTGATACACGCTGCGCGGTGTATGATAGTGAGTTTGCTGATGACACTAGACCTGATCCTCGAGCCCATCGCGACCTGCCATTGAGGAAATGTCGTGAGGTATCATCGTGCCGTACATGCCTGCTATGATCGTCTACAGCGCGACAGTCGCCGTTCTCTCGAGCTGCGCCCGATGATCAAGGTGGAATGTTAGCTATGCGTGCGATGTATTGAGTGTCTCCTGCTCGCCTCTTGTGCTGCTGCTATCACTGCTGTAGGCACGTTGCCATGTTATAACGTTGCCAGTGAGATTGGACGGCGGTGCTCTTGCTCTTGCGATCAACGAGCTCGAGGTGGAGACCACTCGCATGCCTGCATTCGGATTGATAGCGATTCAGAGTACGCTGAACCAACACCTGCCATGGACGTCTTGTGGTTGCATGCTGTGTCCTGCCTGTCGTTGCGTCCCGTTGACGAGATGTAGATGCATCAGCTCATGCATTGAGGGTGCCCGCTGTGTACTTATGCACAGTAAGGGTTCGCAGTGATGCATTATCATAGCCAGAGAATGCCTGCCTTTGCAAATGAAGCTCTCTCACATTCACTGGCGACATATCGCTTGCCATTTTTTGGATTTAACGTGGCGGGGGAAATGCATTACGCTTGCTACTCGTCCTCACCTTAAGTGGAGGTGGATGTCTTGCCCAGCAACACTTTTGTTATCACGTGGATTCCGAAGCTGCTCGCCTTAATGGTGCAGTTAAGTTCGGTAAGCCTTTGCAGTTGGCTGGTAGGTCGGGGGTTCGATTCGTGCTTTGCGCGGAAAAAATTCCTGCCTTTGCCTGTCATTCTTGTGAAGCACACAGGGGATTCAAAATCCTGGCTCCAGTCGAGAATTCAAATACTATGGTTCTGTCCGGGCCTAAAAATCTGGCTGTTCCATGGGGAAGAGAGGGGCGCCTGAATCCTGAAAGGGAGGAAGGTGCCCTAAACTTCTTGCAAAAATTAGTAAGGAAAAGTGTTAACTAATGTGCAACGCAGGTCGCGGGTTCGAATCCGGTCTTGTGCATTTTGCATATGCCTATACTTTATATTTTGCATGTTTCTTTTTGTTCTCTCTTGCTTAGAGTATGCATGACAGACATGGGGGACATTAACTGTTTCCATAATCGCCAGACGTCGGGTCTGGCTATTCCCTTTGGTACACTTGCAATTCACAATGGACTTTGGGCCTCTGCAAGGCACGCGAGATTTTGTTGAGCAGTTGGACGTGTAGTATGCTGATCCTCATGCTCTCCACATAGGCGTGCTGCAGAAGAAGAACAGGATTAACTGATCACGTTTCTATTAGCAGGGCAATTCTCTCGTCCACTCCGTACTTCCAGATCATACCCTCGGAAGCCATGCAAGACTTCACACGACTGAAACCCGTGCTGCTCAACGAGGCGGCCACGACTCTGCGAGCGCTTATCTGAGCAGCATTGAGGAAGTGAAGCATGTGAGACGAATTGATCGCCTCACGTCGAAAGCAAGCATGTTTGCTAATATAAATCGCGGTCAGTCTTGGACGATGGGTTTCCAGTTTCGCATTGCATCCTTTCTCACCTGAGTCCGCGGCTTCCGGTCCGAGCACTCAATAATAGAGAGGCGTGAATTCGTATCTCACACAAGATTACGTGACAGTTTTCGGTCAATCTTGTCCAGCTCGACAGGGACTGGGTCAGTGCGTGGTCCAGGCGGGGTATATGGACACATAGGCGAGCAAAACGGACTAGCAGACAGCTAGACGGTCATGCACAACGCAGCCTGTCATGTAAGCTAAGACTGACTTTGACCTTCTTCGTTTCGGCGACTAACGCAAAGACAGCACTGTGTGGGGAAGATTGATCGTTGTGATTAGCATGGCTGTCACTTTCCTCTTGGAAATATCCCCGCTAACGTAGGACAATTTCTACACATGTCAAAGCAATACTCACTGTTTGTGGAACTACCTGATTTATACGGTTTCTCCGCAGGGCGTGCGTTGTATTTTGGATATGCCAGAGACCTGGAACTTTTCTTGTCGAGCATTAAAAGGGATCTCTTCCTTCCCAGTTCCTTTGTAGACTGCAGGTCGAAGGATTTCGAACTTCTGGCCGGATCCACATCAATACGGCTGGCTTTCTGCGATTCTTTTCCTTGTAAAAAGTATCAGTCAGCCACTCAGGCTCTTGAAAGAACGATATGGTTGATCTTTGGTACGTTGGCAACCTCTACATGACGTCTCGATACTTCAGTAACAGAGGAGCAGGCGAGAGAAAGCAATCAAGTGCCTGTGCTGCTTTCGATAGCCGAATATGGCTCCCGATCACCTCATTCCGTCTATCGGCAAGAGCGGGACCGAGAGCTACTGTAGATTTCCATAGACACCTCAAGACGGACTTCAACCTCAGTTAGCATAGCAAGACGAGCACTAATTTTGTACAATGACTCCCAATCGCTCCATTTTATAAAGTTAAGTCTTAACATGTTTTTTTTACAGACGTTACACCTGAAATGGCAATGGTCGATATCTAAACCAACCGAGTGGAAGTCTTTGCTCCAACAGTCGCACTGGATACTACTGTAGATGCGCTGAGGCGGAAGTAGAGAAAGTGTAAACAGGAGACTGGTTACGCTCAACAAGTCTCCCCATGTCTCAGCTGATCCGAGGTTTCGGAATTTTGCAACTGTCGGTAGATAACCGACTATCAAAGCTGAGATTGAGGGAGGATCGTACCAACGGATAACCTTGTGTCAATCGGTGCAATTCCGCCCGGACAGCATAGCCTCTCGCAGAACATCCATCCTCGGAGCATCGCCGCGGCCGTGCTGTAACACTTCACGGTTTGCGGGCATCTGTGAAGCGTAAAATGGCAATTGGACTTGGCTCTTTCAGTAACAGTTAGCCTCAGCCCCGGCATATTTAATCAGTGTCCTCCCACCCCACACTCTTTATCACTTCTGTCCGAGCTTCAGCTCTGGTACGCGCTGGTCGCATAATCTTTTATTTCGACTTTCTACCTCAGAGTCCAGCCAAGCAAGATACGACCGATGCTAGCACCTATCACGCGGTCTAAGCGATGTACAAGCTCTTTACTGTTGTGGTTCCTGGTGTTACAGATAGGTGCTTAAGAATATTGCAGTCGCAATCGGTCAAGTGCTCCCGCCCATGCACTAACTTCGTCCTGACAGGTCAGGTGGACGCTTTCTTTCGTGTATTTCTGGACAGTATCACCTTCGAGCGGGCCGATCCTATGTCAATCTTGCAGTTCAGAGTGCCAACCAATGTAAGCTGATTCGTTGTTCCATCCAGTGTGGCGCCAGGCAAGAAACCTTCAGGTCATGTAAGTTTATCCGGAAGCGCCATGTTCACCTCGCATGGGCTGCTGCATGTGCTGACGGTACCGGCCAAAAACTCTAAGGTCCACGTGAGCCCATCTAGTCCTGCTGTCCCAAGCATTTCTAACGATAGTACCACAGATCATCGCCGGCTCTATTGGATTTTCTGGTTCCGCCAGATTCAGGGATTTACGCAAGGCAAAATGCACCAGTGGTAAATTGGGATGGACGGTATCAGATATGCTTCTAATGACTTGTTTCCGACCGGATAGCTCCCACCCAGAATGACATGTCAGCCTACTGTGAGTCAATTGTCGAGATTGCGTGTACCTTCATCGTCGTTCAGCCTTGGCTTCCAATTTCCAGGGACACCAATGCTGTCAGTTGATATTACCACTGAGCTTGCTGTGTTGTCTGATTCCAAGGAACAGATACTTCCACCATAAGACGAAGGGCTTCAAAGCAGTCCCCATCGCGGATATAACCGTGTACTACAAGGTCCTGCTTCCACCTAACGTCAGCATATCTAGTTGAGGGCTGAGTTAAGTTTTGCTCTCATAGTATGAAAGAGATGGAACTGTTTATCCTTTTCCGAAGGATTTCCAAATGCGGGCGGGTAACACGAAGTCTCGTGCATATGAGAAGCTAGGAGCCGTCAAATGGAAGTGCTTAGATGCAGCGTAAGTGCAGAGTACCAATGGGTAGCGTCTACAAAAAAACTGAATTGTCTTCGAAGATATACCAACGAAAACACGCCTTACTTGCCAACAAAGCCTTGCGTCAATGGACTTCGTGCGGAGGTGAGCTTTTGAGATTCCTGGAGCAGGACGACGTGTAAAGTGCCTTTGGCTGACCAGATTCGCCATGCTGTAGCTGTCCTTCCCAAAGTGAATCCTGTCCCGTTGAGGAAAACCGAGGCATGGGTTGACTTTGAGATAATAACAGTTGCTGGAACGGCCGTATCACAAGAAAGGGCGATGAATCACACATGAGGTATGCTCCAAACTTCCGACCCGGAGAAGATAATGGAGTCACTACAGATTGTACCGAGCCGTCGCACCCTTACAAAGTGGCTCGCTTGTTCTACGAAGTCATGGTAAGCAAAGTCGTCCACATGCGGGACATGATGTGCAAACCTCATGGCCAACGACCGCGATACACCCCCAGTTCAAATCTGAAGATCCAGAGATGCGCTGGGAGGAAGCTGCAAATCCGAATCAGCCGTTCGTCTTGTCCAATGGCGATCCAACCGGGGTACGCATCGTATGAAACATCGTCGGAAGCTCGAAATTAACCCCTTTGCCCACAGTATGCTTTTCATGGGTATGTCCGGCGGCATCAATGTTACCTCTGTACTCCCGTCAGCGGCCTAACCTGTTCTGCAGAGATTTTATGAATGGCTGGAATCCTCGCTTTTTCAGTCGCGTGCTTCGAAGATGTGACGGGGCGGACGGCGCGAACGCGGCATCTGGGGAGCCTGCCACATGTTTCGCTGATGTGAGGCAGGGTCCAAACACTTGCAAGAAGCAAGGCGATTCTCCAGACCTCGCCGAGCGCGAGAAGGTGAGAGGCCTGTCGTCCGCGGACAACCGCTGAAAAGAGTACCGTGGACCTGATGTTTTGCTGCTCAGGTCGTAGGTGTCTGGCTCTCAAGGCTGCCCGGAGATAATCCAATTACGTACGAGATGGCTGCATGAATGGCCGGAATGGGTAGTAGCTTTTCTAGCGTGTTGAAGCTGATCGTCCTAATATTGTAGCACAAGCTTAGAAGGGTTCGGAGATTTCGGGACGCTCGTGTTCGATGGCAGGGTACTTTTGTCTGCCTTCTGCGAAATGATGGTGGTTGTTTATACGAAAGATCAGATTCTGCGACTAACCCTTGCCCTGGCCACCTCGCATTCTGCTTTGTGTCGATTCCGCGAAATGGACCTTGTTAGCATTAAGCAGGTACGGTACTGCTGGGGCGACGAGTCTTCCATCCTAGTGCAGAACATGCTTTCTGGGCCCGTCGTCAGCGCGTCGCGGGGAAGTACAACAATAAAGCTGGCCAATCCAGCTGAACAACTAACGCACTGCAATATGCTGCCTTACGTACGCTCAAGTATAAGTGCCCAATTCGAGGCTCCCTGAATCCCGTCGGCTGTCTTTGGTCTATCTCTTGCTGCACTTCGTCTGCCAGCCTGGAGCATGGGGCCTTGCCGGACACAGTCCGCCCCCTACCCGTCATCCCCGAAGATCAGCCGCAGTGGCGCAGTCTATTGTGACTGACACGACCGTGCAGCTATCGCCCGCATTTGTTCAAGGCGGCTCTGCCTTATGCCGTTGTTGAGTTTGTATATTGCCAAGGGCGTCCTTCTACCTCCTACCTTTGGGCTACCGCACATTTGGCTTGGACCCTTTCGAAGCAATTCTGACAGACAAGAAACTCATATACCCTGGACATTTACACACTCTTTTAGGAACATCTGCAACACTGATACTGACTTTTTCGCGGACTGGGAAGCCGCTCATCTCATCCATATACCATGATAGCCCTCCGGCGTTACGCTGTGGTCTTGTGGTATGGCCTCATAACCATATGTGCGTAAGAGCTTATAAGGTCTTGTCCAATCTAGATTGACACGTTATTCACCAGCTCCCAGCCGCGCATTCTTCCAAATAGCAACTCATAACGTTGACATACGCCCCGTGGATCCGATGTACGTTTCTGCTGCATTGTTAAGGACGTAGCCCATGCAGCTAACTGCTGTGTGTGGAAACATGAAAAGTGTGGAACCAGGCAAACTGCCATCTAAGCACGTGAGTCTATTGTAGCATGTCCACGTCGTAATGACTGACAGTATACGCGCTCGAAGGTTCATGTGTGTGAACCGGCCCCTTTTCATGGAAGGTCGTTCTTGACGCACGCCATGTTACAGGTACTATCAGGTTCTAACTGTATCGATGAGAGCTCGAATTATGAGTCACTGCGAGCACCTGGCTGTTGCACATCTGGTATGAGTACAATCTGATAGGCCGTGTAGTCACATTCTGCTGAGCCTTGCGGATAATGTCGCCCTCAGCGCCCGTGCCCGAAGATAAGTCGGCGTATTGTAAGCCGTAAAACCGCTTCTATCAGCCACCAGAAGCTGATAATCACAACACGGCACTCTAGGGGCTCCAATGTTGTGAGGGAGGTATCCGGATCATTGTCATACCGCTCCTTCTGATGCGAAGACGACACACAGGTACTACCAGCGCAAGGACGGCAACTTCAGAGCTGTCGACACCGCAGAAAGCAATGTCTACTACAAGGTAAACAGGTGAATTTCTCCGCTTACGATCTGCCCAGTTGGCTGACCTTTTCTGGCCAGTATCCGTCACCAGCATCGAAATCTGACGCGCCGGTCCCGAAATATCATGCATTTCCACCAGGGTTTCGCATGAGAGCCGGGGATGGGAAAGCATCGAGCGCAGATCAACAGGCTCATAAGTGGACTAAGTGGCGATGTCTTGGAACGTACGAAGCTGTCGCTCCTAGCAACGAGTCCTCGGTGAAGCTTACATGTTGTTCAGTCAAGACCCTCCGACTCGGGAGCTGCCCAAAAAGGCGTGCCCACAAGGTTTGCGAGCAGAGGTGAGTTCTAAAAGGTCGCCAGGCGTGAATGTCGCTGACAAAAAGTACAGATTTCGTTCCCGAAGTACGTCAAGAGCCTGTAAATTCTTTTTTGCGTCGTAGTGATGCTTACCAATTTCAGCTGCTGGATCAACGAGGATCACTCAGCAAGTACAGGTATCAAAGACACTGGAGAAGGAGAGACCGAAAAGCAGGAACAAGTTCTATACGCTACGGATTTCGATGCTGTCAACGACGTGCCGCAGAACGGCGGCTTAGGAGATAACGATGAACAAGGCTCGTGTCCCGACACGCATCAACGCTTGCTACCCCGGCTTTTTATGGAAGTTTATGTGCGTGCGGACGGATCTGCTGCCTATGAGTAGCTGACTTGCCTGGCGTAAATTATCTCAGTTTGGCAATCCTCACTCTGGTGTGGAGCTCATGAACCCAGAGCAACCGTAAGTGATGAAAATAGCTCAACGACCGTAACACAATGACTGAAGATGTTCAAACATCTTGCAGATTTGTGTTGGCGCAAGGCGACAGGTCTGGTGTAGGTGGACAGCGATACCGACTCCAGCCGTCCGATAACGCTAAGTAATGCATCATTTAAACCAAAGTACGGTCTGCATGGGTACGTTGCCATCCGTCTGCTCGTTCTAGAAAGTAACGCTGAATATATTCGTGAATAGAGATTTCATGAATGGCTGGGACCAGCAGCTTTTGCAGCGAGCGATAGATACTTGTAGCGGGGCTACGGATGGCAACGACGCTGCAGGCTCGGTATTTGCTTGCTTTCCTGGAGCTGCGGATAGCACATGCAAGAAAGCAGACTCCGACCAGAAATCATGGGTATATAACCAAGTAGCTTACCAGATCCATGCTTCGGACACTTTCTAATCTGCGATGTTTATGCTCAGGGTGTTGGGCAAGACATAAAGCAACTGCCAGGAGGCCACAAGCTCTATGGCAAGCACAAGCGTGCCAGCCGCATACATAAGGCGTTACGATCGTGAAGCAGTGTTCCTTCTGGTCCATCGAGCTTATATCTGAATGATCCCTGTCGAATTGGATATGTCTTGCTCAGCTGGCCGGTCCAGCACAGCGCTCAGGTTTGTTGTACCAAGCTGTTTTCCCTCATGTGTCGGCAAATAGCTCTTCGCCGGCCAATCAAGATGTATGCAGCTACTTCATATTCGTTCAGCATGTATCGTTGATATGACTATGCCCGAGCATGCTCATTGCGTTTTGAGCCTCTTACCCGAATTCCGAATTGCGTAGCAGGTTTGGTGTGCGACTTTGCGGGGATGCGTACCATACTTATTGCGAGATATACTATATATGCAATGGCACTTTTATAGATCAATACATTCTGCATGCGGCGGTTGGTTGGCGAAAGGGTACGCTGTGTCAACTTTCGCTCCGGTCGAACCGGCTGTGATCACCGTGAGGCCTGCTGGACATGCCGCGTGAGCTATAGCCGAGCGACAATCGGTAGAAGACACAGCGCTGATTTCGATAACCTCTTGGAAGCTCCGTACCGCGTTGGCGTACTCACTGGCGAGTTAGCCACTTTACAGTCTCCCGAATCAATGGTCGGTCCTAACCACCTGTTTGCCGTTCCCTGCTGTCAGTCAGTGACACGGCCTCTAAAGATGCGACAGCAGACAAGACCGGTCCAGAGCTCAGAAACTTGATAGAAGGGGAGACTTATGGATCAGATTTCCAGATCTCCCAGATGGTCATTGTGCCGGACGAGCACGCCGACATCATCTCTGCTTTGTGCACGTGGTCTGCACCCGACGAGAATGGGGAGCCTCTCGTGCAGCTATGCATCACGACCGGCGGCACTGGATTCTCGCCCAGAGATAGAACACCTGAAGCTGTGAGAACGCTGATAGTCCGCGAAGCAACGGGCCTGCAGCACCTTCTCCTGTCGACTTCTCTGGGAAAAACACCGATGGCAGCTCTGGCTAGACCCGTCGCTGGCGTAACTTCTAGTGGCATGCTCATCGTCACAGTACCCGGAAGTCCCAGGGGTGCAGTCGAAAATGCTGAAGCCGTCTTAAAGATTGTCTCCCACGCCCTAGACTTGCTCAGTGGCGGAAGTGGAAAGGTCGTTCACCAAGCTATGAATATGCCCAATAGAATGTCCGATATGCCAGATACCATCCGGCACGCAGTCGATAGACATGGAGTCAGACACCCACATCATCGGCACCATCATGATCACGAACATCGGTCGCCAATGCCGCGGTCCATGGATCCGACTAAAGGAGGCAAGCTTGACCAGTTCCAGCAGTGTACGAACGTGTGGAACTGATAATCTCCTATCCAGTGGCCGCTCGGCATCGAGAGTCACAGTATCCCATCATCTCATTGTCTGAAGCTTTCGAGCAAATCCTGTCCAACACACGACTTCTGGAGAGCGAAACTCGCCAAGTGGATCCCAGTTTAGTGGGTAGCATACTAGCTGAAGACGTACGCAGCGAAATGCAAATACCAAGTACACGGACAACGAATGTGGATGGATACGCAATAGACGCCTCTTCGACTGTACCAGGTTTCTATCCCGTATTGAGCAACAAGAATTATCCTGGTAGTATTTTATCCGACGCTTTGCCCAAAGGCCATATATACCGCATCAATACTGGAGCACCACTTCCCATAGGTGCAGATGCTGTTGTCATGGTTGAAGACACCGAACTGGTCGAGGCTGACCAGAACACGAACGATGAGAAGGTAGTGAAGATACTTGTGCAGGTCCCTGCTAACGAGAATGTTCGTATGCCTGGAACGGATGTTAAAGAAGGGGATTTAGTTTTGGAGAAGGGGACTCGTATAAGTGAGCTAGGAGGAGAGCTTGGATCTATGATATTCGTTGGCCGACAGACAGTAAGTTATCTCGCAACATGTGGCTGGGGCACATTCGCTGATGTACCAGTTTTGGTCAAGGTCTCGGTGGTCAAGCGTCCAAAGGTGGCCATATTGTCAACCGGGAATGAGTTGTCGGACCTGCATGATAATGCTAAGGGTTCGACCGAAAGTCCCGTTATCTACGACAGCAATCGTCCGTCGTTACAAGCAGCATTACAGTCCCAGGGTTTCGAAGTCATCGATCTTGGAATTGTGCCAGACGACGAAATGTCTACCACACAGGCTCTAGAGAAAGGCTGTCGGGAAGCAGACGTGATTATCACTACTGGAGGTACTTCTATGGGCGAGGCGGATCTGCTGAAGCCAGTTATTGAACGCAAGTTGGATGGCACCGTACATTTCGGTCGGGTTGCTATGAAGCCTGGGAAGCCTACAACCTTTGCTACTATTCCTCCCCGCGCATCAAGTTCAACATCTGGAGGGAAGCCCACACTTATCTTCGCATTACCTGGGAATCCGGCTTCAGCTTTGGTCACCTTTCATCTCTTCGTTCTTCCGTCCTTACGGAAAATGTCAGGGTATCCCCAAAAGCATTATTTTCTCCCAAAAGTACGCGTGAAAGTGCTGTCGGATATGAAACTTGATCCTAGACCGGAGTTTCATAGGGTGTGGGTGGAACCAATTTCGGAAGCGCCATATCTCGTAGCCAAGAGCACAGGAGGACAGCGCAGTTCAAGAACGCTCAGCTTGGCGAATGCAAATGCGTTGATCTGTTTACCGAGCAGCAAAGATAAGGACGTGAAAGACATAAAGGCTGGAGAAATGGCGGATGCTATTCTGATGGGAAATATAGTCTAAAACAGAAATCTCGCGTGATGTGAAGGGATATGATGTAGTATAACAAGAACAAGGGGCAATACATCAACACATGTGGAAAAAGGACCGAATACAAGGCTGTGATAAAGCTAAAACCAGCAATCAAACCATGATTTGCTCTATCGATGCAGCTGCACTCGTTGCAGGCTCAAGCACTTTGCCACTTGCGTCTCGCTTGCGATTGTCGCTTCCCAAACCAGCCGCTTGCTCCGCTTCTGCTTGCGAATACGGATCGTCCTTGAGCTGCTTCAGTCGTCTCTTGTGCACCTTTGTCTTGCCGTGCTCTTTAAGCGTTTGTTCTGAAATAAAGTGGCGAGAGCACTCGACACAGAGGAATTCGCCGCCGCCTACGGGAATAAAGAAAGAAGATCACGGAAAGCAAAGAGGGTGGGAAGCGTGTTTCAGC
The DNA here is from genome assembly GCA_001599955.1 of Cystobasidium pallidum. Classification (NCBI taxonomy): domain Eukaryota; kingdom Fungi; phylum Basidiomycota; class Cystobasidiomycetes; order Cystobasidiales; family Cystobasidiaceae; genus Cystobasidium; species Cystobasidium pallidum. Next base: position 738,314 of record BCIL01000001.1, read on the forward strand.
ATCGCAGAAAACCGTTCGTGTGTGAAGCGCTGAGGCATCGCGCACCTGGCAGCTCTTCAGGATCCTTCTCTGGCATAGTCGTGGGATCTGTTGTCCGCGTGCGGGACTTGCCTTGCGCCAACCTCGCGACTTCTTCGTGCACCTGATCTACATCTTTGCCATACCGTCTTGTCTTGATGGTCTTTGCCTGATTCTGTAGTGCGGTCCGTTCAAATATCGATAGATGTCCCCGATCAGCTATTTCTACTTGAGCGTAGAGTGCAGCTGCCCGGCTGATTCCTCACTTTCGCAGAGCCGTGGGTTCTGCCGCCATGCTGTACCCTGCCCATGTTGTATGCGATAAAATAGACTGTCTGGCCAGTGTCTTCAAAGCGTCCGCTACTTAACGCGATACTTCTTGCCAGCAAATTCAAGCCCGACTGGTTGGAACTCCACCAAGTCACGAGCCAAGGCGGAAGAACACGACAAGTAGACCGGGAATCCGACTCAGCCAGCTTGGAAAGATGCTCGCACGGACGAGGACTGCAGCTGCACAGCTCTGCAGACGCACCAATGTCCCGCAGAGGTCGCTCGTTGCGGCCGCAAGCTGCTCGTCCGGTCTCCGTAAACCGGCAGGGACATCCACCGCGCTGCAGGTGCAGAGCCATCAGCAGACTCGCTGCTTGACGAGCAGGCGGGCAGACAAGGTTGATACAGATAGGGTGCGCTGCTGCTTCTGCTGGACTGCCGGCTTTGGGCTTTGTTCGGAGCAATCTCCGACGCCCAATACGGTATCTCCAAAGACCAACCCTCGTAGCTAACTTATCGCCTTATCGTACACGTTCTAGGAAACAATCGTTCGCCTGCTGTACAGCATTGGCTCGAAGAAGGAAGTTGAACGATACCTGCGTATCTTCTCTACCGCCAACAAGTTCGCAGGTGTGTACACTTTCCGATAGACAGCTATCTGTCTCTCGATCAATGGGAAAGCTAACGGAGTATACATGCCATATTCGCCAGTCATCAAGGTTGGAGGTGCTATCCTCACTCAAGAGCTCGAGGAACTATCCCTCTCTCTGGCCTTCCTGAATAGAGTCGGCCTTTACCCCATCATTCTCCATGGCATGGGACGTGAGTGGAATGGCGCAACTAGTGGTTCATCAGCTGGATCCTGATTTCGCTCTACTCCGAAGCACAACTGAACGAGCTTCTCGAACAAGCTGGCGTTGTTCCAGACTATATGTATGTGACTACTACTGCCAATGATGTAGATGCGTCATATCCGTAGCTAATGGGTATTCTTCCCTCACAGCGACGGAATCCGAATTACTGATGCGAAGACTCTCGAAATTGCCCGCAAAGTATTCATGGAAGAGAATCTCAAGCTTGTCGATGCACTCGAACGTCTCGGTACTAGAGCACGGCCCATCACAGACGGTGTCTTCGGTGCTAACTATCTCGACAAGGAGAAGTACGGATTCGTAGGCAAGATCAACAAAGTCAACAAAGAACCTATCGAGGCTGCCATTCGCGCTGGGTGCTTACCCATCTTGACAAGCATGGCCGAGACACCCGACGGACAGCTATTGAACGTCAATGCTGATGTCGCCGCGGGGGAGCTATCCAAGGTTCTCGAGCCTCTCAAGATTGTCTATTTGAACGAGAAAGGCGGTCTATACCACGGAGTGACTGGGGAGAAGCTCAGCGTGATAAACTTGGATGAGGTGAGTTTATGGTGCGCATGTTCCGCCACTATCGCAAAGCTGATTGTTCGTTGGGTAAAGGAATACGATGGTCTCATGAAAGAGCCATGGGTCAAGTACGGCACCAAGCTAAAGATCCGCGAAATCAAGGACCTCCTCGACCATCTTCCTCGATCCTCTTCAGTCGCCATCATCTCACCTCAATCACTCCAGAAGGAACTCTTCACCGACTCCGGAGCAGGTACACTTATTCGCCGTGGCTATAAGCTGTACAAGCGCGACTCTATCGAAGGTGTCGGCACAGACAGACTCCGCCTCGTCTTCCAGGAGCGGGATCCTGAAATTGTTAGTGGAGGAAAGACAGTCGCTGAAGTATTTGGCGAACTCAAGAAGACTCCTTACACTATCTATGGTGATGAACCTTTCGATGTTGTCGCCATCGTGTCGCATCCAGAAGGAGAGGTCCCGATTCTGACCAAGCTGCTGGCCTCCCGTACTGGCGTACTTAATGCTGTCCTCGACAATGTGTGGACATCGCTACGAAAAGACTACAAGCGTCTTTTCTGGACCATTAAGGCCGATGACGAGAACAAGGCTTGGCACTTTGAGCGAGCTGAGGGCTCGTTCACGCGCAATGGTAGAACCCTCTTCTACTATGGTGTGCACGATTGCGGAGAGCTAGAGAAGATCGTCAAGCAGCTTGAACAGCAAGGCAGAATTGAAAGGGCTTATCTGCCTATTTCTCAGGCTGCCCGAGTGCAGCCGATCCACACGCCCCGATTGGGAGGTACTCCTTCCGGAACGCGATCTTTCAGTACTTCCGCTCGCTCCCGTGCTCAACACGCCTCCTCATCTGGTGCTACCAAGAAAGTTGGACTGATCGGTGCTCGTGGCTACACCGGGTCCAACTTGGTCTCACTCTTGAACTCGCACCCTAACCTTGAGCTATCGCATGTGTCATCTCGCGAGCTGGCAGGTCAGAAGCTACAAGGCTATAACAAATCAGAAGTTATTTACCAGAATTTGTCAGCTAAAGACATTCAGAAACTCGAAGAGAAAGGCGATGTTGATGCTTGGATCATGGCCCTGCCTAACGGAGTGTGCAAGCCATTCGTAGATGCCATTGATACCGTCAGGAATGGCAAGAGTGTCATTGTCGATTTAAGTGCGGACTACCGGTTCGAGAAGGAATGGACCTACGGTCTTCCTGGTACGCAATGATCCCTTCTCTTTGACTTCGTTCTGTAGTATCTCCCTTTCATTAGCCTGCTTGCAGTGTGAAGGATAGGGAGTTCGACGGGAAGAAGCCGAGAAACAATCGAAAGAGGATAACGCAGTGGCTGATGTAAAAGTATGCCTTCTTTTGTTATCATCTTCCCCAATCTTTTTACATCGCATTTGCAACGTGAAAAACCATATACATTACATTATGCATCGGTCGGTCTTGGCAACCTGACCTACTCACCCCACTACACGTCATGCAGAACTCTACTCACGAGATGCCATTCGCAAATCAACGCGTATCTCGAATCCTGGTTGCTATAGTACCAACACTCAGCTTATCCTCGCTCCTCTACTACCTTATATCAAGACCGACTCGCAACCTACCATCTTTGGTGTTTCAGGTTACAGTGGTGCTGGTACGAAGAGCGGAAATACACCCAAGATCACACCCGAGTCGCTGAGAGGAGGGATCAAGCCATATGCGCTCACAGATCACATTCACGAACGCGAAGCCGCATATCATCTGGCCAACCTCCTCCCCTCATCATCGAAACATGAAGTTCCCTTCAGCGTAGGTTTCATACCTCACGTCGCTCCTTGGTTCCAAGGCATCATTAGCACAGCGTCAATCCACCTTCAAGATCCAATGCGAGCGGAAGAAGTGAGGAAGCTGTACGAAGAAATGTACAAGGGAGAGAAACTGCTAAAAGTTCAGAAGGAAATCCCTGAAGTTGCTGATGCATCTGGTAAGCATGGTTGGACAGTCGGTGGTTTCCAAGTCCACTCATCAGGGAAGAGAGCAGTAGTAGTTGTAAGTCCATTCAAAAACCCACACGACACGCTTGGACCAATAGATCAGTGCAGCTGATGTTGCAATCTTCATCAGGCCACATTGGATAATCTACTCAAGGGTGCTGCCACTCAGTGCATGCAAAACCTGAATCTTTCTTTAGGTCTTGACGAGTACGCTGGTATTCCTTTAGACTAGTCTTCGTAACGCATACATGTCGGAGCACGTAAATTTTCAACTTATACAACGACAACTACAATGCTTAATCACCAGCGACTCTTGCTGCCTCGGCGCTGGACTTTGACGCTGAGCAGATGAGAGACAGGCTGTGTCCACCCCAACACCCATCAATCCCCTCACATACCATCGCCAAGCCAAGGAAACTCTTCGAAGCCAGATTTGCCGAATCTCTGGAAGCTGATCGTACCATTATCAACGACTGCAATGATAGCTGATTTGCTACCATTCTTCAGTTTTGCGTATGGCGCAGGTCTGGTCAATGACTGCGATTTACTGTTTTGTGGTCTTCTTGGCTTGCCGTTAGTGGATGTCGCCTTGATGCTGTCTGCCTTAGACTCGGTCGTTTGGAGGTAGGACAGAAGGTACGACCATATTGATGCTAATGACGAGCTTGCTTCAACAACGCTCAACGACCTGGCTGGAACGTCTCCCAACTCTGCAAAGATGTTCTGGAAATCCCAAAGGTCGGGGAGAGGCGTCGTTTGAGCACTGCGTATAATCAGAACATATGCATCAGTCTTGCATTCCGTCTAGCCGCAATATTCGAGTTCAGAACTGACCTTATAGCCCCTAGTTGAAAATCAGGTGGTGGTGGGTCTGATTTCTTGTATTTGGTAACAGGCTTGTAGACATTGTAGAAGACGCGGTAAGGATTGGTACGGCGTTTATTTACTCCAATCGTGGCTTTTCGCCCTGCTTTAACGAATTGCAAAGAGGTGAAAACTTGATCTAGATGCGTAGTATTCGCCCAGATCATTCGTATTGTTAGCAGACGCGTTCTCGATACACCTGCAGAGGCGATTCCGCTTACCGTATGTAAACCATCTTTCGTTTCCCAGGAGGGATTTCCGATATCCCCTTGCCAGTGAATCTAACCTTTCTAGCGATGTTACCGTATAAGGAGCAACTACGCTTTTGATGAGCCTAGAGGAAATGCTTATAGGGCTGAATAGTGTAGCTAAACACCATTTTATCCATTTTATTGCTTTGGATACCGTTAGCTGACGGTCCGTAGTATGGTCATTGAGAGGACTTTGGGAGGCTTGCGATCTGACTACCGTATATCCTAATCTTCTCAGGAAAGCATAGACTTGATATCTTTCAGGAGTCAACTCTTCTGCGTTTATCATTGTACTCCAAGCATGTTGGACCGAAAAAGGCACAGTAGGATCAACTTCTGAAGTCCAGCATTCAATACTACCTCTCTCAACGAGATATAAAGCCTCTTCAGGCATTAATTCCATTCTCTTCCTTTCTTGAACATAACTTCCCATTGTCAGAAAATGTACTCCATGTACTGCTCCGGCTGATGCGTTTTCTGATTTCAACAAATCTCGATTGATAGGCGATGAAGGGGGTAAGGAGGCGTCTGCCACAGGAACCATGTACGCTCGTTCGATTCGTGGATCCCATACTGCTCTGTTGGGTGATTTCGAAGAGTGTGAGCGCACTCCTGAGGAGATTGCGCTGAAGAGGGCGGAACGTGACGCCTCGAGGAGGGATTGCTGGAGGTCAATGTACCGATCTACCGAAGCAGGCTCGAAGTCTTTCTCTCCTCTTTTTGGAATGACAGGGTTTGCACTTGTCGTTGTCGTCGTTGTCGTCTGTAACAGCGACTTGTCATTCCCTTTTGACACGGATCTAAAAGGAGCCACGAGAACCGGGGGTTAGGGGATCGGTTCAAGCCAGCAAGATAAGTACGGGGGGATGCCTTCGTTAGGGAATAGGGAATCAGCAGATGGAGCAGGCCAATCACCCACTTTGCGTAGTCGGCAAATGCAATCCAGTTAGGAACATCTTCGCCATCCTCTTCATCATTGACTGCAGATTGGTCTGCAATGTTGCGTTCAGAGGTCCCCGAAGGGCCCGCGGATGCAGATTCGTAGGCTCTCCCAGCCAGGGGAGAGTCGTCAGCTTCGTCGGACATGACCGGAACAGAAATGATGAAGCCTTCTAGGCCGTTTGCCCGTAGCTTCTCGGACGGGTCAGGTGTGGATGGAGTAGAGTCGGGTACCGCGAGGCATGTAGGCGGGGTTGACATGTACTGTACATCCCAAGTCAGGGCGTATATCGCCTCTCTGTTAAAATTAGCTGACTGAAGGGTGGGTCGTCATAACCCGCCAAGTGATCGAACTTTTGCAGTAAGGCGATCGCACGTCCAAGCCCGCCAATGAGAAGCGGGCAGCGTCTAGCAGACCTACGCATCCCCCTCCGAGCGCGGTTTGCAGGTGTGCAGGATCTAGAGAGGAGATGGGCAGTGCAGGAGGGCCCGCCAGATTCGCCACCAACTTTGGGAGGCAAGAAAAGGACGACCAGCCACGCTAAACACTGCTGACTGACTCGCGCTTGCCCGGTGCAGGGTGAAAAGCAGGCCACTTCTGCAACGCCTCTCTCCTCTGCTCTGACCAGAACGACGTCGTAACACCCAGCACACACACACACATCACAATGGCACGAAGTAAGGACCAGCACCCAGTGCAACGTGCAAGGGACCTGCAATGCTGACTGCCGTCCTCTCTCCTGCAGCAAAGCAGACTGCCCGAAAGTCCAGTGAGTCTGCTCGCCGTCGTCTCTTTTCCCCTCGAGCGTTTGTTTACTGACCCGACTGCTGATCCGTCCAACAGCCGGTGGTAAAGCACCCCGAAAGCAACTCGCTGCCAAGGCTGCACGCAAGTCTGCACCCGCCGCAGGTGGTGTCAAGAAGCCCCACAGGTGTGTCTCTGCTTTTCTCTGCCGCCCTGGCCATGGCTTGTGTTCTGACTGATGTTCGATCGCCCATCTAGATACAAGCCCGGTACTGTCGCTCTCCGAGAAATCAGACGTTACCAGAAGGTGGGCAACTACAAAGATGCCCCATGCACTCTATCAGCAGCTGATGTCTTCTGTCTGTATCATCCTCCCAGTCCACGGAGCTCCTCATCCGAAAGCTCCCCTTCCAGCGTCTCGTCCGTGAGATCGCCCAGGACTTCAAGACTGATCTCCGATTCCAGTCGAGCGCCATCGGTGAGTGTCTGCGTCGACGCCCTCTCGCCCTCTTGTCATACTGTCGCTCACGCTCTGTCTTTTTTCCTTCCCATTGCAGGCGCTCTCCAAGAGTCCGCCGAGGCCTACCTCGTCTCGCTCTTTGAAGACACCAACTTAGCTGTTAGTCCATCCTTGTGGATGCCTTCCCTACGCTTGTCAATGGCTGACCCATATCTCTCCGTCACACAGGCTATCCACGCCAAGCGTGTCACGATCCAGCCCAAGGACATCCAGCTCGCACGCCGATTGAGAGGAGAGCGATAAACAGCTTTGATTACACATGCGAGGGGCATGAACATCCACATCAGTCAAGGTACAAGAATGATTGATGCACAGCTAGTAAATCTGCCTCCAACTCCCAATCGTATGCAAGAATAGAGGCCACCTTCGGTCGATTCTTTTTCGCGAGAGCCGTTCTATCACTCCTTGTCGTCTCCTTCCACCTGGTCCTTCAACATGCTGAGGGCCATAATGTAGCAATGCTGTTAAACATGTATGTACTACAGAATGAGGCTTGCTCGTTATTGAGCGAAATGAGCACTAGGCAGCCGTTTGTTTCGCTCGATGGTCATCATGGATGGACGATCCGGTCCATTCCACGCATTCAATTTCTGCTTTTCTAGTCAATGCCTATTATCCCTTTTTACACTACTTTCTAGTGATTACGAAATATAGCAAATGTTCCTCACCAGCTGCTCAAACCTAGCGAAACAGTGCTCCATTTCGCACTGCCTTACACACTGACTTTTTCTGCGGCGTTCTTTTTCGTTAATGTGGGTGTCACAGGTAGTATGCCCATGACTATAAACCTCATGGAACTCGCATGGTGTTGTGAGGTCCTGAGCCGGGTTCACAGCTGTTGCTTGTACATACTCATATATATAAGTTACTACATTCACCTTGCCTACCTGCCATTGAACTAATCTAACAAGGCTGTTCTTTCTCCTTCGGTCCGCGCTGTGGCATCTTTCGAGTCAGGGATTTCATTCCGCAGCTCCTGGAGAGTCCAGATGACAGACATGCCAGCAACGGGTCCAGCTAAGATACCTATGATTAGTCCTAACTCGGCGGCCTTTGCCTTGTCATGCCCCGAAGTGTTCCGGTATGTATACAGAAAGACGAAGCTTGCTATCTCAAGGAGAACAAATGCATAATCGTGCAAAAGGAGGGCGTGGAGGTCTTGTGTCATTCCAATGGCAGTATGTGACGGCCAGAAAATATGTTTGAGTGGTATATCGCTGAACAGAAGCTTGATGTGGCCATCTAGGGAGAGAAGCACGGTGATTAAACACGATAAGAGTAATGGAGGATGCATCGATTTGCTTTGCATTCGGAGATGGTTCAGAACTAGGGGAAGGGCGGTATTGATTATCATTATATATACTGGGAAGCATAGGAAGGTAGTAATAGCCTTGTTACTCCATCTAGCCCATGTGCCGTACGCCAATGGAGCGAGATACCCCACTGTCATACTTGCGAAGATAGACCACCCTTGGACTTGACCGAGGCGAGGCTTCAAAGCTGCGATACCTTCCTTTTTCTTTCCTTTCGGATCCCTACTCTCTCCGGTACATAGCGTTGCGAAGTAGAGTGGAACACTGACTGCTCCGCTCAATACCTGGGCCAATATCAAGAATAAAGAAGCCCCTCTTCTTCCCCAGAACGATCTCTGCCTGAAAGATTCGTAGGACAGTAGAGTGACTAGCAAAGGGCCAACTCGAAGAAGCTGAGAGACGAATATGTATGCTCCTCGGTTTTGTCTTGATTGTAGGTTCCGAAGGCCGGAATACAGGGTACAGACCGCTTGTCGGGCAAATTCTGGGACTAGAGCAAAGTCGACCAGTGAAGACGGCTCGCATGCAGCCAGATAATCGGTTGGGGTCCTAACTACGGACAGAGTAGTGCCTGAATAGCCCGCAGGAAAGCCCGTTTCCTCCTGATTAGACTTCATCGGAAAGACAGGAAAAACGGCTAGATAAGCCAATTGTGCTGGCTCACCCAGCACTCCGAGCGTCACGAAAGCCAATCCAGATAACCCCAAGAAGTAAAGGCATCTCGTACTTGAAGACTGTCGAATGTCAGTCTGCATCCATGCAATGTTAGTGACGCAATAGGCGATCCATCGGTCCAAGTGGCCGCGGCGCATTGCGAAGTAGCGACGATGATTAGTCATGTGGATTCGTATCGCTCGTATCTGCGGTCAAGCTCTCCGCTCACAAACTGTTTCCATCGACGGTTCAGCCAGTCCAACATCCTTGCGCTAACCCGTACTTTAGAGTCGACTATCGGTTGGAGAAAGCAAGGCTCCTGTAGATGGGCAGCCAGCTGCAACTAATGCTGCACTTTGAGGAGGCTCGAAGGCAACCAATGGAGCATTTGATTCGGTCGAAATGCAGACTTCATCATATTGCAATGCGGGTCTTGTCGCCCTATTTGCCACCCACAGAAATGGCTGTTCAGAAACAAGGTGTCTGTTTTGGTGGTCGGCTCCGCAGCAAGCAGGTGCAGCAGCAGACATGGCACTCCTGCACGCAATAGTCGCGAACAACGAACATGTGCTGGCAGAGGCGTCCAGCCCAGACTTGCAGAACGAGCCAGAAGCAGGCAGCACGTTCAGTTCGGCTGTGAGCAAGCGCCGCAAGGATGGCGGCGGACGATGATGAGGCTGATCGTGATACTCCGAACAATAATATAGGTCAACACTATCTTGCGCAAGATACCGCCAAACGATAGCAAGGTGGGCTCTTGTCCCCGCTCGCTATGCACTGAGGGCAACACTCCGTTGAACTGCTTCATCTTGTAGCTATCCTACCAACTGGAAGACCACCTTTGTCACTATATCCGAAGCAATGGAGTCACGGTCATGGTCATGGCAGATCAGGAACTTGCTCGACGTGTGGCTTTTGGATTCTTGAATGAGTTGCTGAAGCGAGTGCGTTGCATTCTTGCACAGACTTGGTAAAGATACTACTATCACAAACTGACAATATGGGACGGCCTTGTGTGCTCAGTTTAATGCCAACTATTCTCACGAGGATACAGTCTCGGCGCCGGTATACGGCATGGCATCAGAGTTCAACAATCATATCGAACAGCTTATGTCGACGTTCTCTCAAAACCCACCCGCAGACCCGATAAAGCAAGCCCAAGAAGAGATAGGTGGGGTCAAACAGATAATGGTGCAGAACATTGAGCAAATACTAGCACGGGGTGAAAGGATAGAGCTTCTCGTTGATAAGACGGACAACATGTCTCATCAGGCTAGAGCCTTCAGGAAACGTTCGCAAGCTCTAAGAAGACGCATGTGGTGGCGAAATACAAAGCTCATTTTACTCACGGGTACTTGTGTCGTAGTTATCTTGTTTCTACTCGTTCAGAATGTCCGGAGTTAACTCGCCGGGCTGCAGTGTCCCTTCCTAATATTGTAGCATACTATTGCAAGAGAGCGTCGTCGCCCGGAATTCGAGCTATTGACCTAATGTCATTACACGGAAATATTCCGTTTCTCCGGACTTTCCAGGAGATCTCGGCTGTCTCCTCTTTGCTGTACTTTTTCTACCACAGACCTCGGATCCGGCCAGACACCTCCATCGTCGGTATCTGGGCGACCGTTATCATCTCTCCAGCTTTGCTGTTCGTCTCGCCTTTCATAGCAGCTTCTAGTAGCCACTTGCCTTCTATAGGTCTGATTTCCTGATCGCGGGTACCTACCGTAATATGGTAGCTATCCTTTCGCTCATCACTGGGCATGTCTTCGGTCTTTACGCTGATTCCACCATATTCAACCTTTGATACCTGTATACTCATGACTCGACTATCCCAGCACAGTAGCGGGCCGAGCGTCAACTTAACAGTCACAGTATCTGAACCCCATCGTTTTGTGATGGTTTCGCATTTCTCCCACAACATCTTCGCAAAAGCTATCTCTTTTGGATTGTCTACCTCGCCATCTTTTGCGGCTAGTTCTGTTTTGTGCACTAATGTCACGTGGGGTCGCTTTTCTATACGATTACTACCCTTCAATGCGTCGAACGTGCTTCGATCTGTATCCTTGATATGCTGAGCGAACAAGCGGTCAAGCGTAGCCGGAAGATCCACTTCAACCGCAATCCCATAGTAGCGGATAGTCTTGGATTTATCGAGGCCATCAAGATTCATCTCTTTATAGATACTTGGCTTATACCCTTTACTTGTGAGCAGCGCCTGATGCATCTCTTCCTTCGATGGCCGTCTGCCATCAAGACCTTTAATTCCTCCCCGCTCGCTATCTAACGTGACCAGAGACTTGATAACATGCTCTAGAGCTTGTTCCAAACTCCAAGTTATGTCCATCTCGATAATCTCGTCAAACGGGCTATCGCAGCTATTCAGAGCAGCGTCGAAAGGATCCATTTGGCTGAAAAAGCGAGTCAGAATGAGCTCGTGTTCTCCCGTTTGGACAGGTCTGAGAGACTGATGGTTCTCTCCCCTTGCTACGATGCGGTCTAAGCAGATTCTGTGAATCTCGTTATGGGGAAGCTTCGATAATGGCCACACTATAGCCACGAGGCGTGTCTTTTTTTGGCTCTTTGCAGCAATATCCACCATGGCTTGGCGATGCTGCTTGAGGTGATTATTTCTGGAAGAAACCGACATCAGCTGAAGACGGACTGGTCATCGTGGACAGCTTCAACGTACTTGTCTGCAATAACCACTGGATGGCTCTCTAGGAGCTTAGCAACGTTGTTCTCAAAGTGCTTTGCAGCCTTCTTCTCCTTCACATCGTCAGACTGCGTATGGGCAAAGCCGAATAGAGACGCTAAGGCAACAGCTATGGCCGTTTTTCCGCATCCCGGAACGGCTATTGGCACTATAAGTGTTTTCTCAAATGCTCCAGTCTTTTGAATGGTAGATTCTTCCTTATTTCCCATTATTTGTGCATGAAGGTCTTGTCCTTCCTTTGTAGTTGAGCGCCACTTCAGAAAGGCCTCCCTAACGCTGATTATGCCTCTATTATCCTGGTACTCGACGAATGCTTCAGGGTTCGTCTCCATGTATTTCTCAACCCAGATTGCATACAGTCGAGTTTCGGGATTGCGAATTCGGTCCAACCGAATGGACGATGGGAGGGCAGCTGCCGTCGCCCTCTCTTGCCCTTTAACAACACTTGTGTCTCCCATAGCACTGTTGCGTCCCGGGCCTTCTTGAGAAACTTCAGAAAGGCCGGTTGCTCGAGCTTTTCCAGTACTAACGGTACCTAGTGTCGCTTTTTTGAAAGCTTCTTCTAGGTGTGCCTTGCCATCCCGCTTTGGTTCATCGGTCGACGCTAGAGTTGACTTGCACTTTCTTGCCTCTTCGAGTTGCTGTCTACCTCGTGCAGCAACATCATCACCGGCTTTCTTCTTCTCCGTGAGAATCTTCTTTGTCGTTTCCCTCCATTCTCTCCACATCAAGTACGGTTCATCAAACTTAATCTTCCACATGAAAACCCTTCTTTCATCGCTCCAGTTATCTTCGGTGAGGTCATTTGGTTGAGGCTGTTTGTCCAGACTACCTGGCTTGATAGCAGCTCGAACAACGAACCCTTCGACGTGTTCTCCGTTCCACATCCCTCCATTGTCTACAACACTTTGTCTAAACTGCTTCACCTCGTCCACACTTTTCAGAACGGTATAAGCTGTCTCAATGAAGCCGAAATCCGCTGCCACTTCGTTCACCTGTGCCGGAGTAAGCGTGAGCAGCGTTGGATGGTTGTAGACCACTCCATGCAGATGCAAACCCGTCATTTCCGGCGAGTAAGGTAGAATGTGTTCTTCGAACGCATCATCACAGAGCTGTGTAAAGGCCAAGTTCAGTTAACCAGACGGCCACTTTGGCGCAATTCAATGTCCTACCTCGGCCACTAAAGTCCAATTCTCCAGCCAAAGCTTCTTCGCTAGCTCAGAACGCGTCTTGCCTGCCTTTTTTAGCCCCCGGTCCAGCCAAGCTTCTCCAACAAGGGCATGGGAGACTTGGCCGGCTTGAATTTGCTCGCCTATAGCATGCTTGCTTGTTGCAAGGAGCTGAGTAGGCGAGATCGCCGCAATCAGAATGATGCAGCCATTGGACTTCAGTGTGACATAGTATGGTGGTGCCGTCAAATCTGGCAAATTAGCCCACTTAAGGCAGAAGCGAAAGTCAGAACTGTCTTCTAGGATGTATAGCTGGCAACGCTTGAGAAGCATACCTTTGTCCAGCTGACTTCGTCGACATTGAAGAACTTGTCATAGGCTCTTGCAACAATTCGGTCTTTGCCTATTGTAAAGAGGCCCCTACCTCTTGTAGGATAAGGACATGGATCTCTCTTGTACGCGTAATCTTGCATCTTCCATGAGGTAACTTTGTACGGTTCATCTGACCCATCCTTTTGGACGACATGATCGGTGTGCTTGAGGAGCTTTGATGATTTTGGATCATCTCCAGGCCGTTTACCGAAATTATACAGAGACTCGAGCAGCTTCCTTGTAGCTGCTATGTCTTCTGATGATAAGGCAGGCGAGTATGGCACCTGCGATGTCGAAGCCTCCGGTGCATCCTGCTCGTCTATTTCCATTTTGTCGTCATGCACAGTGTCTGCTTCACTATCTTGAAATGCCATTTTGACTTCGGGCGGATCAGACGACTAATGAGCAAGCTCCCCTGTCCTATGGTCGAGTGAATGCAGTATGTGCCGTATAGAACGTCTTTCTTGCTGCCATCATTGAGCTGAAGAAAGCAGTATAACAAATTCTCGGTTGCTTCTACCAGAGGTGATCGGACTTGGGTACTCGTTCACAGCGTCGAGACGGGGGAACATTCCTGCTGCTTCAATCAGGAATACAGTACGCCCAGCCTGGAAGCCACTCGGTCTTCACAAACTGCGCCGAATTGCCTATTTAACCATCTATTGCAGGATCAGCGAAGCGCGGTCATTGGGCTGCCCGCCGGGCACAAAGAGACAGACGCGTTTGCTTGTATACGAATACAAGGGCCGGAGAACAGGCGTCTTTTCAAGCCTCGAGACGAGCAGCACGTCTTTGCTATGGCTATGGCGACGGTGAGATCGCGCATCATCAAGGTAAGGAATTCAACAGGCTTTGCGGTCCTTGGCTCCTGCTTAGCTCAGTCCGCTCATCTATCCAGATATGGTCTACAAAGTATGGCCTAACCCTCACCCCGGACTCGCTGTCCTGGCTAGAGAAAATGATAGAGCACTATGAACTGGGAGGCACGGATGATGCAGGCACAGTTGAAGCTTTCAATAAAGCAATGGAAGACATGGCCAAGTGCTACACCGGGGCTATGGAAGATTACGCCCAGATTGTTGATGTGAACGCGCTAGAAGACGTTTATGCGCGTTTACAAGCCGTAGAAGGCAATGTGGATGCACTGCTAGGAGGAGCTGGTCATTCTCATGGTGATGTACACGATGGACGCGATAACGCCACAAGCGATCTTCTGGACCGGTCCACTTACATCAAAGTGATTGACGCATTTCAGATGCCTTGGATACATTTCGACGGCGAAAAGAAGAGCTTTGTTCATCACAACAACATGACCACAAGTACTGGCACCGGTCAAAGTGCGAGAAAATACCCTTCTTTAGCTGGAGCAGCAGATTCCAAAGCACAGTATTTACGCGACCGATATAATATATTGAAACAGGTTATATTGCGTAACGAACATTTCTCACCGCCTGCTTTGCCTGGACACGACAGGGCAAACTATATGAAGGTAAGTGCCGTGGCTATGACGAGATAAGGCTTTCTCTGAGATAGGACAACTCTGTCCAGCTTACGGGCATCAAGAACTTGCTTGGACGACAAGGCGGACATTTCCTGCTTTTCGGAATGCTCACTCGCTCAGAGGACGGCACCTTTGTCCTTGAAGATCTGGATGATCAAGTGAAGCTTGACATATCGGATGCGAGTCCAGCAAGCGGCATGTTCACGGAAGGGTGCTTTGCTCTACTTGACGGTCAGTACACGAAAGATAGTATCTTCAAAGTCATGGAGATCGGACATCCACCCAGCGAGAGTCGAGAGGCCACAAGGTCAGTAAGCAGTATTGTCCAGTGCTTCCGATGAAATCTGACGTGTCTGTACATGCAGGGCGATTTTCGGTCACGTGGATTTCTTGGGCACCGGCGCACTCACGCTTACCGAAGAAGCGAAACTACTGAAGTCGGAAAAGTCTCAACCGGAGTCGTTCCTCTTCTTCTCCGACATGCACCTCGATTCCCCTAAACACCTTCTTAACTTCCGCAAAGTACTCCAGGCTTATGAAGGTTATGAAGCTGGACTGCCCCCGGCGCTATGCGTTCTATGCGGAAATTTCAGCAGCAAGCCTATCAATCTGGCAGATGGAAAGAGTTTGAAGCAGTATCAAGGTAAGTAACGGCGTTGTAGCCTTTGCTGCTGCTACTTAGTTGACTCCAATTGCTTTCGCAGCCAACTTCTCGGCCTTTGCGGATTTATTACTCGCATATCCGAAATGTGCAAGAGAAATGCATTTCGTCTTCGTTCCAGGTCCAGCGGATCCGTACGATGTTTCAAATCTCATATTGCCCCGGCGACCTCTGCCGCCGTCACTGACGAGGGCGGTTAGCGAGAAGCTACCCAAGGTAACTTTCGCCTCGAATCCATGTCGAATAACGTACAAAAGCCAGGAGATCGTAGTATTCAGAGATGACCTAATGTCACGGATGCTGCGCAATACAGTGCGCCTGAAGAACGATCTTTCAGCATTAGCCAACCGGGAACTGCTGGAAATGATGCAAACTGATGAAGGGGAGCAGATGGTCGGTATGTCTGCTCAAATGGAGTCATGGACAGATGATCAGAAAGGCCAAGCGAGATTGAAGGTCCTGAGTCAGTTCGTAAGTGCAACAGTCCCTTCGAAGCGTGATTGGGCCCAAGCTTGACCTGTCCATCCGCAGCTTGTACAAACGGTGCTGGATCAATCACACTTGGCGCCCCTGTCCCTTCAAGTGCGGCCAGTCCTTTGGGAATTTGACCAAGCACTGCGACTTTTTCCATTGCCAACAGCAGTAGGTCTCACGTATGATATGACTCCCCGAGTATGGTGCTGATGGCCTCTTCTGCCTGCCAGCTGGTCCTAGCAGACAAATACCAGCCGTACGATGTCACATATGAGAACTGTCATGTTTTCAACCCTGGCAGTTTTGCAGGAAGTGATTTCACGTGGTCAATGTACGATACTTCAAAAAGGCTTTCGGATCAAAGGTAAGATCCCAGTGGCGTTCACTGTAGGCTGATTAAGGTTCTCATCTCATTGACGGCTGGTTGATCACAGTGGCTTCGGGACATGAACCCGCAATTGATCTTATCGAGATGTCGTCTGTGATAAGTTGAATGTTGTTGTACCTCGTTTAACCTCTTCTGCATCATCGAGTAAAGCGGTCCTCCCAACGCTGTCAGGCACCCACACACACACAAGCCGCACCCGCAAAAACGTGCCAAACCTTATTGTCTATTGCGCGACATTACTGTATATATCTGCAAGTAGAACGACAATGTTCTTGCGAAGGTAAGGTAACTTATTCGAGCTTAATATCGTAAGGTAGGCGTAGTTAGCAGGATACCCCCGGTGGCCATTTTAATCATTTGTGAGACTTACCTCCTCGAGTTTGTTGGCGCCGGCATCAGCAGGAGCTGCCTCTCCCGCTTTCTTATCATCTGAGACCTCGAAAGACTCCACGAGGTCTGGCACATCATCGTCATCTTCGGGCTCCTTGTCTTTGCCGCCAGCCATGCGCCCAGCGTTGTAACTTTCTGCCATCTTCCTCAATGAGGCCAAAGAGTCAGGTCCAAGCTGGTTCAAGATACCCGGTACTAGCTCTGTGAGCTCCTTTTCTTGCCCGTGTCCGTAGATTGCGTAGGTATTTGATGTTACGGCCGCATGAACTGGAATTCAGGCTCCATGATCAGCAGACTGCAGGCAGAACGGAAGGGTACAGATGAATAAGAAGTATGACGCACCCTTTGGAGCGCTGAAGTGTAGTACATTGCCATTCTCCATGAACATGTTGCACTCTTCAACGCCGGTAATGGGTTGCACATTTAGCTTTTTGAGCGCAGCTGCGGCAGCGGAACGAAAGTGACGAGATCAGGATAAGGCACAGTTACAGGTTTGCATTGATACTGTGGCACTGTTGCCAACTGACTGGATAGCTTCTTGTCATCAGCTGCCGCTGTGTTGCCTCCGACTTTGGCAACTTTGCGTCTTGGAGTTCCTTTAGCGCCTGCACATAGACAGCGGGGGGCAGATAGTAATCAGTCTGCCGTACAGTACAGAAACACCTTTCAGAAGCTCTCCTAACCCTTGGAAGCAGCAGCCTGTGCTTGAAGCTTCTTCAGCTTCTCTTGGTCGACTACCATGATGTCCTGCTAGATTGGAGCTGCTGTATGCTTTCTTGGGCAGAGAGGCGCTACAAGCGGTCGCAGGGTTAGCACACAGGGTACAGAGGCAGTGCCTATGGATCAAGAACCTGGGTCACAACTCACGTCTAGCTATCTAGAGCTTGTCCGAGATGATGGTAAGGGCAAGTCGCAAGCCATGTGCAGCGAAATCACGCCGCCGATTGTTGGCTCTGCAGGACCGAGGGCAGAAACATGCATCAAGCGATTCCTTGCTGTCGACAAACACTGAAGCAGGAGACAGGCATTGCGTCTGCTATCATTGGCACGGAGCATTCTTTGAAAGATCGCATGTCTTTCTGGTTACAAAGGCGCAATCTAGTCTTTCGTTCATATAAATCTCCTTCCTTAGCACTGTCTGGCGTAAGTCGTAGGCTTGAACGCATCACCCTCCTTATGTCCAGACTGGCCAGCGGTCCCTTCTGCCGTATCATGTCGCTTCTTGGACCCAAGCATGGCCAAGTGAGCTGAAGGCGAATCGGAAGCCATGAGCCCTTCTACTATAGCAATCAAGTCGGTTAGGTACAGGTCCAGTAACTCCTCAGAGAAGTTTTCCCTGACGACTACGCGAAGCACCTCAGTCTCCTGCGCATTGGGAGGGAGAGCATAGTTAGGGCTGATCCAGCCCTTAGCGCGGAGAAGCGTCTGAATCCAGTTCTGCCACAGATGATGTCGTCAAGACGCCTGCACTACGAACCAAGGAAGCTTTGACCCACCTGCTTGATGTCAGGATACCTCTTCTTGAAGGTATCGCTGAATGTGTAGGCTACAACAGGTAGACCAGGTGCATATGCCGCATGGTCGCCACGCTTGGAATCGGGGACTTCGCTTCCGTCAGGAGCCTTGTGGATCTCAGAGATACATTTGAAGTAGCTGGATTTCTCCAGAGCTCGACTAAGAAGCCTGGCATTAGCCAAATCGTTCAATGCGATTCTTCTGTATCCTTCATAGCCGAGGTTGATCTAGGTAGAGATGTCAGACCATTGTCCTTCTTCCTTGCTATGAGTGTTTCTGAACGACATCCTTCGGTCTCCCTATTCTCAAGGTCTATAGCTTGCCTAACGGTGATGATCACATACGCCGCCCGAAACATAGACGAGGACCGTTGACACAGCGAGGCCCTCACAAGGAGAAAGGGGGATTTCACAAACAGGTCTATGGGTAATGGTGCTTACAAAGTTGAAATACTGTCCAATCATAGGTGCAGCGGGTCTTGAAAAATTCAAGTTGAACGAATATTCCGTGGATCCGAGGTAATGAAGCTGGGAATCGCAGTAAATAGATGAGGGGCTGCTCAGCACGACATCGTAAGCAAGGGATATTTGCAAGATCATCACCTCGAACACGAGCTCTTTAGGTAGCATTGACCTGTCTCTGAAGATCACCCAGCCTACACCAACATATGCCAAACCGAATTTACTGAAAAAAGTTTAATGTTCAATGAAGGAAAGTCAATGGCAAGAACCAGAACGACCTACTGTCCAGAAGTATTGATGGACTCCACTCTGGGGATCTCAAACGACCACTTTAAATTTGGATGAGCAAATGGCGCAACGAAGCCTCCGCTAGCCGCATCAACGTGGATGGGAACGTGATTGCCGGTCTTCTTCTCGTATTCGGTGAGCAGCTCATCCATCTGAAAGGGAAAGGGAAAGGGCATAAGCAAAAAGGTGTAACTGCCAATGGATGGGACTCGTCCTCACTTGTTGAACACTTTCATAATGGCCGGTGTATGTGGAGCCTGGAGATATCGTAAGCCGCGGATCCTGGACGAGAAGCCACATGCGGAAATACCTAAGATGACAAATACTCCTATAGTATTCTCGTCAACGTACTGCATAGCCCTGTCAGCAGACATGCAGTATCTTGTACTCTCGTCACTGCAACAGGAAGCAAGGCTTCAGCCGACGCGATACAACCTACGGACCGCATAGACTAACACGGGAACGAGTCGACAATCGATATCGAAGTATCTGGCAAACTTCTCTATGGCGACCTGCGCGTTCGCTCCCCTGGAAGATTGAGGTGCGATGTTCAAGTTCATGCCGCGTCAGCAATACATTGGCTTGCCACCGCATGCCATAGTGGACGTTGACCGGGAGAAACAGTATGTCTTACTCCCGGCCAACAGTATGTCTTACATGACAACATTGGGCCCCGGGTTATGGATGTCCTTTCCGGCAGCCTTCATCTTAGCCTGCCATCTCTTCTTCATAGCGAGCCCGCCCAACATGATTGCTTCGCTAGATCCTGTAGTGCAGGTACCGAGCGCATTTTCGGAATGTGGCGCCTTCCAGAGCGAAGCCAGCATAGAGATGCATCTTGTATGAATGTTGACCATCATAGGATACTCATCTTCATCGCAAAGGTTTTTGGACATATTTTCAATCATGAGTTTATCGGCTTGCTCGGGCATCCAGGTGTGCACGAAAGAGGCTAGGTTAAGGAGAGGCTAAGATATTCTTTAGCTCTACAAGTATCAAAACACAGCTCCACATTTGGGAAGCGACCTACCGTGCCATCCAAGGATAGCTGGTCGTGAATGAGCTGAGTCGACGGGACGTTGGCGAGGGCTCAGCTAATCATGTCCGTCCAAGCTCGGGTAGCTCTCCAGAGCTGACTATAGTGGGCGACCATACCTGATAAGCAGCATCGCCAGACAGGCCTTTGCTGGGTAAATGATACTTTGGAATGCTACATGTACCCGACCAGGCGACACGTGCAGATCAGCGATGTGGCGTGCGTCGTGACGCAGGACTTACGGATCAGTAGTATATCTTCCAGCTGCGGCACGAGGAGTTGAGCGGACGTTCGGCTGACGATACAGAATATAAATGAACTGACCATAGGCTCCGCTCGTGGAAGCGGATGCTTCTCCTCTGCCTGCGGCTGTCAGCTTGTGAGCCGGATGCTCCCTGGCAGCTGCAAGCACCTTGTCGACATGTACGTGACTTCTCAGACTCATGTTGGTCGTTCTACCGTAGTCACAGTTGGATCTGTCAGAATAAGCGGAGGCTGAGGTCTGATTCGTGCTTTTATGCTGGAGTATAAGACGAGACTATCGGCATGAATTTCGATCGGGAAAGTGAGAAGTGGGGCACTTAGTACTGGCCTCTTCGCTCTTGCTCATCTCGCCTATTAATAACACTGCCACTTCGGGAGGAACACAGAATTAGCGCAGGATGTAATACGAGCGAATCTTTAACTAGACGCGCGTGTCCATACTACAAGATGGTACGGACTATTCAGGCAGGAGCCGAGACAGAAGCGTGTGCGAGGAAGAAATCCGAACGAAAACGACAAATAGAAATCAAAATCGCATCAGATGGGGTATCTTCATCGATTTTTGAGGGAGAAGGTCAAGGGACTAAATACAGGGAAGTGACATGCACACTTTATCCATAGACCAACCAGCAAGTTCATATCTCGAGCTCGAGTGATTCGTTCACACTCTTGTCCCGTAAACTAGCTTGCGAGAATCCTGTGTGTCTAGGTAGAATTTGAAAGCAAGGTTTATGCTGCCGCCTTGCAACCAGCTCAACCGCGGCTGCCAGGGGACCCGAAGGATTGAAAGAATATAACTACCAGCTTGCAATACATAGGTTGCAAGCCAAATCCCATAGAAGGCCCCATCCCTGCTGGTGTCGGGGTGCCCCTGTTCGGGTCCACCACCGAGTAAATTGCGCAAGCGAGGATTCCGTCGAACTTGTCTACATGCACTGCGCTAACTCGATTGCATTACACGACGAGGATGTCCGGAATCCGCAGGCGTGTTGGCCATGGCTATATGTGACTTCCGGTGGCATCCTGGAGGTCATGTAGCGTTTTATATATTCCGCTCCGATCGACAGTCTAACCAGTTCTGGGGATAAGGAGCTTGCTTGCTTGAACACTTCACTCATTGTATTCTCATTCAGATCCCGTGACTACGCAGAAATATCTCAGGAGTGGAAGTGGCGATGCGAGAAACTTTTCCGATACGCACAGTAAGTTACGAGACCCCATCAAAAACCCCGACAGTGGCTGTACTTACTATCTAGCAACAAAGTATTTGCGCCATCGTTGTTTCCTGATCTTTGCCTGCCCGCTCTAAGCTACTGATGAAGCAGGCAGCTGACCAACGTAGTATGAGGTGCTCCTTGCAGACGATTTCGTGGCCAAGTTACCATGTCTTGGTATTTCTGAGACCGGACGCTCTCTGCTTCCCTGGTATGATACCTTAACCTCTGTCTTTAGAAGCCAGTCCCCTAGAGAGTCGCTGCCCGCTATATAGAGTAGGCCAGACAGGCCAGGGCAATCCTATCACCCTCGGTGAATACAGCAGACCCGTCGGCGGCGATGCTTGCCCGCTTCTCGCTGTCACTCAGAGTTAATGGGACTTGATCTGATCTTTCCTACACCCGGCAAGACAATTCTTCGGCGATCTGTGTCATTGCTGGCAAGGAAGTGACCAGTGAGGCTTGATCTGCTGGAGACCGTTGAACCTGTGCGTTTAGCTAAATGCCAATGCAAGAGCGCGAATCGCACCTGCGAGTGATGCCCAGAAATCGTCCCACACGCGCCTTAGCTCCTAGACCTTATAGCTTGTTTCGGTTCAGGTTTGCCCTTTCTGCTGCCATGTGACGTACTTGATGTACTTGACGCCGTCTTGCCCGCTGGTAGAGTTCTTGATCTCTGAAAGAATCTAAAGTATAGGAAGCCTTCTATGGCAGCAATGGCGATCGCTCCGAACAATGACATGAGCGTTTTCTGCGCAGGAGTCCAATACATGGCTTATCAGAAACAGGCCAAAAGTAGGGTCCAGGAAGCAAGCGCCTCGTACCTGTGCTACAGGTGTGGTGCCGGCAGCCCACCAAACGGCAGTCGCGATGGCCGCCATACTGGCAAGTACGTTTGCGATAGCACTCAACTCTCTCCTTACAGCCTCCCACTCCTGTTTCACCGTTGTACGAGGGTGCGAAGCTGTCCTAAAATCCCAGTTTTCGGTAGTTCGCAGGTCGAAAGGGTCCTTGTAGGCGGTTTGTGTGGTTCTTGAGAGATAGGCAGCATACGTTGCTTGCTCCTGAGCTAGTCGAATAGGTGCGAGGATAGCTTCCAATTCAGGCGACTGCGGAAGCAGGGGAGTGAGCTTGTGTCCCGCAAAGATGGGTTCTTCAAGCCGGCAACCTACTCGTTGCCCAAGGATAGGAGGGTCAATGTATACCTCGCTTCCACGGATTAGCTCGTGTAGTGTGTACTCAGACCTTGTAGCTGTCAAAGTATCACATCGTTAGGTTTAGGTTTCCAGAAATGGCATCATCACGTTGAGAACTGACTTGAGGTCGATTTATTCCACCTTGAAATACGTGCTAGCAATCTATGCTCCACCCAAGCTTGTTTTGCCTCAAGATGTGTTTGTAAAGCTTCGAGCAGTTCTAGTGGCAGTAGTGCACCATCACGCTTCAGATCGCCCAGCTTGTCAAGGGTCGTTACTAAACGATCAGTGAGTACAAGCTTGACCATACTGTGTACCAGGAGCGCTATCCACACTTCTTGAGTTTGCTGAGGATTGGGCACAGTAAAAACAGCATGCAGGTTCCCTCCTGCTCAACTCAAGTCACGTTTCGGTCATGGGTGCTCCAGTCAAGCGGAAGCGTGATCAGAAGGATGAACCTTCCGCGAGTACTAGCTCGCAAGTCGTGAAGCAGCCTGCTGCGGACGTTTCCTGGCCATGGTTACTCTCTGGCATCCAAGGCACGCGAGGCGAACCCGGTGCAGTCGAAGGTCAGGCCGATCAATCCATGCTGCAAATTTGCCTGTATTCGTGTATCGAGGCAGCCAGCAGGGTATATGCTGACGCTGCAGTCTGTTGACAGCTCTCAACCAGCTTGGGAGGGTTATTGGCTCCCAACGCTCCGCTTCAGCCTCGAAGAAACCCGACAGCGAGCCGTCGTTCAGAGCTTGGACTGATTTTCTGGCCTACTGGCAGAGTAACCCAGGTCTAACAGACATAGCCGGCGCATGGGAACGAGGAGATGCGTCAGCTAACAACAATCTCACCATTTCATCGCTGCATGTATATACGAATCTGCTCAATGTTGCGGTCTCACCTTCCGCTGGGTTGATTGCCTTGGACTCGCCATACCAGGCTGCGTTGGCAACCTTGATTCAGGAACTTCTCCCTCTGCTCCATTACCTCGCAAAATATCTGAACTTACCAGGCAAGAATGATCTCGCTACTGCCGCTCTCGAAGTCGTCGGCGCATTGCTCAAGCTCGTTCGACATGGCTCTGCTAGAAACGCCACGAACAGGAAGATATGGGAAGCCCTCAATCTAGATGCTAGAGCTATCTGCAGGCTACTTGCCACGAAAAGAAAGATCCCTTTAGTGAACAAGTATGGACGCAAACCGGATATACGACATCTCATGTTTAACGTCCTAAGCAATCTACTTAGCCAATCGAGCAGACTATCCCTGAAGATTGATGTACTAAGTCAAAAAGGCGTTATTACCTCTATCTTCAAGGGCCTCTCGGAAGATCCCTCGGAAGTAGTGGAAGCTGTACTCGAATGTATGGCTAGACTAGTCGCCTTGGCAAGGCTACCATTGGAGACGAGATGTCGGATCGCAGAAGATAGCTGGACGGAAGTTTTAAAACTTTATACACGCGCCGAAGAAGAGAGATCCCCTCAAAATGACTCGAATTGTCAAGTTTACCCACCTGCGGTTACCGCTCACCGATATTTGCTCTTCGTCACGTCTTCCATCTCAACCGGTTCGCCTTCCCTTACTCCCCCACAACGGAGAGCATTAGGTGGACTTATCGGATTGCTAGAGCTGTCCGACTCGCTTGAGCAAGCGGAAGTGGCCGCTCATATCCTACAATCGGCTCCAGATCTGCTACCCAGCTTCTGGACCAAATTTGCGCCTAGTCTCGAACCGCGGCTCTCAAGCAAATGGGTGACAAGCATAGCTTTCGCTACCCGTGTTGTGTCCTCGGCACTTCCTGGATCCCTGCTCATGAAAGTACAGCAAGCGAAGACCCAAGGTTTAGAGAGCCCTGCCTTACCGCATATGGCTGCTTTACTTGATACCGCTTTAATGCCTGCTAATCTTGGCAAGGCTTGGATTTCTCGGGCACTTCAGCAGTCCGATTCTGTTCCTCTTGTCACGTATCTAGCCTGCCAATTCCTGATGGCAGGTATGCAGAAGTGCGTTGCTATCATCTCTTGCATGCGAAAGATAGCCTCCGCGCTACAGAATAGAGGAAATACTTCCTCAGCATCAACTTGGAAAGGTGCTGCATCAAGATTGACCGTAGATGCTGCCGACCGTTTGCCAGACCTGCAAGTCCTCATCGCCCTTGTGCAGAAAAGTCTGGGAAGAGCATTTTCCCGAGCAAGTTCAGTAGCTTCAGCGATGACTGCGGAAGGCGCTCCGGACATGAACGGAGGTAGTTCAGAGGAGGATAACACATTAATGACGTCTTTAGCTTTACGCACAATCTACCTCTACCGGAAGCTCGCCCCAGCGGTCTTCTCGAAGTTACGATTCGACTTCGGCAAGCTGCTCAGCTCGCCATTTTTTATCAGTGCAAGCGAGAGCAGCAATTCCTTCGCTGCAGTTGGTCAATGCGCCCTTCTTAAGATTATTTCGCTTCCCGCCGATAGTGAAACAGGCGAAGGAGCCGTATCTTGGGCGTGGTCCAAATCTAGTGATGGGGGTTTATCACCTGTCGCTTCTATCATTCGCATCTATCTGTCAAGTCCCGTCAAAGCCTTACGCGGTGTCGCCGAGGAGGCGATTTCTAGCTTGCTAGGAGCATCTCTACTTTTTGAGCACGATGCATCGGAAATACCTGCCTGGTTGGAAGCTTTGCCACGAGAGGAACCTGCACAACTCGATGTTCTCGTCTTCTTCGACGGCTGCTTGCAACGCTGCCTTCAAGCACCGTACAAATACGTCGACCAAATGACAGAAATATTCTCGGACAATAATCCGGACTGCAAAAATAGTGCATGTCGACAAGGCAGTCCAATTTTAGCTACAGTCTTAGAGCAAACGTTATATAGACTAACAAAAGAAGAATCTGCAAAGCAATATCTGCTCTACATGCAGCGTCTACTGCTTACTTTGGCTTGTCACGGTCGGTGCCGATGCCTTCTATCAAGTGTAACAGCGAGACTCCAAGCTGGTTTGGAAGGAAGTCTGTGTCAAAAGGAATCAGAGGAGAGCTTTGCGATACACAAAGCGCTTGCCGCAGCATTACTTGGCAGTTCAGAAACGAAGGCTTTGGAAAATGCTGTTTATGAAGACATGACGAAGATCGAGCAGCTACTGGTTCTTGCAGCATTGTGCAAGACACGCGAGCTCAACGATGAACTCTCTCAAGGTTTCAAGATGACACATAAGGGTGCCCGAATGCAAGTGGTCCGGCTCGCAGGGTATTTGCTGATGAATGGGCAGGATGTCGGTCGATGCTTACTGGGACTGGCTTCGACGTTAACACATGACGGCGGTCTGGCTAGCGATGTACTCACACCTATCTTAGAGATACCAGAAATGCCCAACTTCTTCGAGGAGTCGGCACGTTTGGGTGCGCCTGTGCTCAATGGTAAGTCCATCATCATTGAAGATAGCGTCCAAGAGCGTTAACTTGCGCTTTACACAGTTCTATGCCATCTTGTCAATGAGTGCGGCAGACTCGGCTGCATGGAAGTAGCAAAATTGCGACCCTATGCGGATCTCTTAGCAAGAAAAGCTAATGCCGAGGTAAGCAGAGCCTATGTTTATCGCCATTACACCATTTTTCTGAGAATTATTGGTGTAGACCATCGTACGCTGTGCTGCCATTGTACCTGTCTTCGACACAGACCAGCTACTCGCCCTCTTCGATAGACTCCTTCGTATGCCAAACTCTACAGCTGAGGAAGAGTGCATGCTATTATGCTGCACCAATATTTCAAGACGAGTGCACGAGGAGAAAGTATATCAGGAAGTGACCAGGAATTCCGAAAAGTTGTACGGTCGACAGCAGGGAGCGTGCGACGATCTTTTGGCAGTATGGGCAGAGGCGACTCTACCCGCAGGTTTCATTTCCTCAACGCAGGGTGTCCTACCCCCTACAGCTACCGTTACGACGCTAGGCAGCGTTCCTCTGGTGATCAGCCTGGCCAAACGGGTAATACAGGAGAACGTCCGATCCCCCGGGGCAGCACGCCTGCTGGCTACGGCGATATACCGCAGCTCAGCTGTATGGAGAGCATATTCAGCAACCTTTCCAACGCTATCTATGGATATCGACTCTACCACCGCTTGCATAGCCTACTTAGAGATTGCAAGCTCCACGCCCACAAAGCCAGCAACGGCAACATTGGAAGCAATGCTCGAGCCTGCTTTGAATTTGTTTATGCACCATACAGATAACGCCATCCGAGCACGTTCTCGACAGATCCTTTTGCTACTCGTGAGAGCGGAGAGTGGTCTGGCCTCTACAATGCTAGCCAAACTACAAAGTATCTTTGGGCAGGAAGCTCTTACCAACGCGTATAGGCTTTGTGAAGAGAACCTAGTGTTGCTGAGCGCCTTGCACCGAGAGGTCCCAAGCTTTGAAACCTTCTCTGTAATCGAGACTTTCATCAACACTTCGCTTATCTGGCTAGTGAGACGATTTGCCGAAGACGAGCACGATGAGGAGTCTACTTTGGCGTTAGTTCGAGCTATTCGTGAGTCTCAGACTGATCTGGTGACTTTCATAGCCATAGTAGAAGCTAATTCTAGATTCGCTGCAGGTGACTGTATCAAGGAGTATCGCAAGAAGTGGTTATTGAAACCTCACTTGGTCGAGCCACTCGTCACTGCAGTCCTTCAGAATCGTCTTGGCAATGCCCAAACGCTCTTTTTGGCTACTGCTCTCATAGCAGAATGCAAGCTTCAGGATCATGTCTACGTCAGCCAGATGCAAATGCTTCTAGCCAGCAGGCGTCTTCGTGCGATTCTACAGCCTGACAGCGATTGTCGAGGAGCGTTAGTAGAGCTGATTCAGGCTTTTGCTACCCGATCGACGGGGCTTATCACTCAAGTGAACGCTCCCCAACACCTTCTTGCGTTTTATGAAGGTACGCTGAGCAAGGCAGATCAAGGCTTGTTGCGGATATTTCGAAAAGCAGAGGTGCAAGGTGGCACTAGTATGTCTCACTTGATACAAAATTGGACACCATGGTCACTACGAGGCGTATGCACTGGACCCTTCCAAGTCCTCGCCAATGTCGATCCTGAGATGCTCTACAGAGCCCAAGCTCATGTCCTCAAGCCAAAACGCGGGCAGAAATCCAGTCAATGCAACGACACAGTTGCTGACCCGGTTTTCTATCTTGCACTGGTTTCCTCGCTTCTCGACACGGAAGATATCACGAGATCGAATTGGCTGGCTCTTATCAGCTCGAATGCCTTGGGATTGGCCATCTGCTCGTTGGCCTCTGTTCATAAACAATATGTCATCGCCGGCGATAGAATCCTTGCAAGAGCGCGCAATGCTCTCCAGGTGAGTCGTTTCGATACTGTAGTGTAGTAGGACGTCCGCTGATCAGCCTTGGAGCAGTCTGCGGCCTTGCGTGAGAAAGATGAAATACTCTATTTGCTGGATTGCGTCCGCAACGCAATCGAGCCATCAAGCACCACCTCAAGTCCAGGTTTACCTCCATTGATTGCACTATCGATCTCAGACGCTCTACGCGGGCTTGCAGCTCCAGCGGGCTTCTTGTACCCTGCCGCATGGCGCTGGCTCACAAGCCGAGCGCTAGTTGACACGGACGAAGTTCCATTGTTCTACGCTGTTTTCTACAGCACTACCGAAGACAGATCGGTGGAGGTTGGATGGCTACTGAAGACGCTGCAGACTGGAGTCCAGACGAGCGAAGTGAGTCGCGCTACCTTCTGCCCTCCGTAATGTCTTCTAATCAAATTTTGCAGGACTGGCGCCTTGTGAGGCGGCGCCAGGTAGTGGAACTCCTGGTTGACTACCTTCAGAGTGGTGCAACAGGCAGTGACAAGGTGCTTGATGTCGAACTCCTCAAGGTGGGTCACGGTGCAAAGGAAACTGGTGCCTCGAGAGACTAACAGTGCCGGTTTCCCTTAGACTTTGGCCCATCTTACCGAGATACCTGAAGCGGTACACGACTTGATCTCGAAGACCGGGTTCTTGGGGTCACTTGCGTTACAAGCATATCATGGACCCGAAGAGAGAGAGCTCGGCATCCAATTAGTTCAGAATTGTATTACGCTTGCTCAGCCGTCGAAACTCCGACGGGCTAGGGATGGGCTTTGGCTTGCTGATCTAGTGCGCTGCCTCACGAAGATCTCTTTGGCAGGTGTGTGGAGTACAGCAACTCATATCTGGCTTCACGACTGAAACCTGTACATCACCAGATCTACCGAAGGGTGGTCTATCGCAGGCCGTGGACATATTGCGCCGTGCGTCCGCCCACCTGGCAACCGCTAACGCAGATGCGCAGGAGATTGTGAAGCCGAGCATCCACGGCTTATTGAAGCAGGTCGTATCCAGCCTTCGTGTCGAGACCCGGAGTGATTTAGGCGCGCAGCTGTTCCGTGACTTGTACGATGCGAGTATGCGGCTTGTGGCGGACATCGATGGCGGGCTATTTGAGGTTGTTACTAGCTTGGCTTTGCAGGCAAATGATAAGGGTGTTAGGGAGGAGCTCATCAATATGTGGCAGCAGTAGCATACCCTTTCTAATATCACCAGAGTAATCAGCGACATTCGATCACATCTTCACGTCCCATAATACACCCCAATCTTACCTTGCCTCTGACTCAGGAGAAGTCTCCTCTGGAGCAGTAGTCACACATGCGTCGACATGGACACCGCAACGCCCCAACAGGGTGCCCGGGGCTCGAACCTCTCGTACTTTCTCTTCCTGTCCATGCTGTTCTTCTTCATGAATTCAGGCCCGGACACCTCGTCCGAAATGCGCTACAGGACAGCATTGTCACGCCTTACGAAAGAGCGGGATGCATTTGCGGAGTGGCTATACCCTGGCAACGCTCCACCTGATAACGGCACATCGCGTGGTGATCTCCCTTCATCCATAGTCGAGAGTATCGACACGTCAACCAGCTCGATCCAGGTGGCGCCGAGCGATGGACTGAATGAAGGCAACAATGGCACAAGTGGAGCCGGTGAAGACGCAGACCCAGTTTCGAGACACTTCGTGCTCGAAGATTGGACACCTCCAAGTACCATTCGTCCTCAAATCGAGGATTTACTCAGACAGCAAGTACATCCACATGAACCACTGTACTATCGCAATATCTCGGGCTTCTTCAGAGGCACATATAGCACGCATCCGGGAGTTAACGTCACAGATGGAGCGCAGAATGCAAGCGAGCTTAGAGCTCGCCAGGGTCATTTCCCGTGGTACGGCAAAAGCGCTGTGAAGGGCAAGAACGCTCGTGTGGTGCGCCTCAATGTTCGAGAAACAATCCCACATTTGAGTGGGCAGGACCCACTGGTCGAGAGAAATGCGGCACAGGCCGTCATTATACGCGGTAGCTTGGATTTGGAGCTCCACTCCATGATACTCAATGAGACGCAGGAAGTGGAGGCAGAAGTTCAGACAACACAGCTGGATATGGAAGGTATACAGTAAGTCTACGCGTGCACGTGCTATTGGCTAGAAGGCTTACCTTTGTTGGCTTTAGCTGGTTACACAATGGTACATTCTTTATTCACGCTGCCGCACCTTGGCATGATCTGGACATGAGACAGTTACCTGGACTTTTGCTATCCAATCAGACGAGAAATGAGACAGCTCAAGTAGTGTTGAAAGAGCTTGACGCTCGCATAGAGCGTATTAAGATAGCTCTGACGACAGGGCGTTATGGCGATACATCAGGTGGGGTCATTTCCACCAAGCGGTAGATGCGCGGTCCCAGGACATAGCTTACAAAGGCATACCCAGGATCGGAAGGCGATACTAGCCTAAATTGTACATTTTCGATGTATGGACATCTTAGAAGCCTGCCACCCAACGTGCCAAAGTCGAGATTGCAAGAGTGGGAGGAAGAGCTAAGGTCACCCACCGGCGTATCCACTTTGAGGCTGCCGCCTCCAGCTATGGACGCTATACTTTTCAGTAAAGATTGCAATATCTTTGTTAACCTCGACAACATGGTTGGACTCGAGCTTGAAGACTTTTGGAACAAGGCTATCACGTACAGTTTTATACTTGGCGCTCTTACTCTTGTCCAGACTTGGGTCCTGGTGAAACAGATGGAGTACACGACTACGCCATCTGTGAGTACTACTACACATCTCGCGGCGCGCAGTCAAGCTGATATGCAACCCATGCTCTAGGCTATAGGACGCGTTTCGCACTTGACTATAGCCATACAAGTTATGGTCGACGTCTATTTCTGCGTGGGTAGTCAAAGACGAGCTTTACTGCATGAATCACCTAAGCTTACCAAATATTTAGGTTACTCACTTGACCCTTGGAGTCATCACGGGTAACAAAGCTTCCAAAGCTTTCCTGGTCCCAGGTTTTTTCGGCATATTGTCGGGCCTGCTGTTCGGTTTACGTTATGCGGCTATCATACGCGTATCAACATACAGGCCGGAGCCCACCATGACACCTGCCGCACTTCAAGTGGACAGCACAGCTCCCATTGAGGGTGCGCTTTCAAGCGACAGTCAGACGCCTGCAGCAGAACGTCGGGCATCGACGGAGACTGCCAACCCTAACACATCAACGCCATTGCTTGCGCGACCACCAGCAAGCTCGGAACCAAATACGGATGCCAACAATAATCCCTGGCGTACGTAAATCCTCATACCGCATCCTTCGGATTGCATGTTGACCGACTTTGAACATTGCAGAAGGAGCGATGATCGTGTTTGGCACGCTCGTTGCATTTTCTCTCTTTTATTATGTTGGCTGGTTCGGCCTACTCATGTTTGGCACCTACTCTTTCTGGGTTCCGCAAATCTACCATACCGCCGAGCGAGGTTCTGGTCGCAATGCTCTGCTGAAAAAGTACATTCTGGTAACGGCATGCACGCGCCTATTCATACCGCTTTATATCTGGGCTTGTCCGGTCAATCTCCTCTTTACAGATACATCACCTTGGGTCTATACTCTTGTAATATGGCAGGCGGTACAGGTCCTTGTCCTCTTCTTGCAAGATATCTTGGGCCCACGGTTTTTCCTGCCTACGGGTCTCTGGTTCCCAGAACTGGATCGCTGGGATTATCATCCTCTGTTGCCACCGCAAGATATCGAAAGCGGAGCTGTCGCAGGTGCAGAAAGGAAAGATGGAGACAAGAAAGGAGAAGTCGATTGCCCTATCTGCTTCGAACGGATCGAATTCGCTTCGCCATCGAGTGAGAGGGCGAGTTTGGATGTTAAAACTGGGCGGCATGCTGCTGAAGGGCCATCCATGGGCGAGGTTTTCGGCGCAGCTCGCCGTGAAGCAAATCGCATGACATATATGGTAGGGTTGACTTTCGTTGTGTGGTTAACAAGCGCCGTTGCTGACTGCGCGTTGTTCGTCCAGGTTCCTCCGTGTCACCACCTTGTACATACACATTGTCTAGAGCAATGGGCCGTTCAGAAGATGGAGTGGTAAGTCTTCCTCTGTGGACACAAGGTGAATACTGCTGACGGACTTCCGTTTACCAGCCCGACATGCAGGCGGCCTTTACCGCCATTCTAGAGGGTTTGTTCGTCCAATTCCTACTCTGTAAATAGTAGAGACATCGCAAAGCATGGCAATGCTCAAGCGATGACATCGTGACTTACGTGTTCGAGCCACATGCCACTGATGATTTTTCCCCTGCGTCCAATTTCTTGTTCTATGAATAGGGCAGCGTGTTCATGTTCATGATTGGTGAATACAATCTTGCAACGCCGGAGACCCAACTGGCTGGGTTATATGAGCAGGCGTCTGTTCCTACCACGTGCGATCAGCCAACAATTGCACTGCAGCCGCTTCCGCATAGACTGTGTTGGCGGCTGCCAAACTAGCCTTGCACCGCTGAAAACATACGGATACCCAAATTCGACATTTTTGAGGCGGCAGCCCCTAGCTTTGTCTGACATGGTCCATTCGCAATATGTCCATTCCTGGTACAGAAGTATCACAGTTGAAGACAATATGGTCAATTTTGCCCTGGCTAGTCAGCAAATGGGCGCGCGCCTCCGTCATGAGCACGCGCGTGACTATCAGGTGCTACACATATGATAAACGCTCGCAGCCTCAACCTAAGGCAAGCATGGTATACACACCACGAATAACTTCTACTTCTGCAGTGCCATCTTAGCGGGTTCATCTAGGACCGTGACGACCGTGCAATTCGGGTAGCTGGACAAGTACCACTGGCAGCAATCACGCAAGTCACCCAAGGCAGCATACCCCCAATTGGCCATTGCTTGAGGGCGGGCGGTCATTAACTGCCATCAGCATTAAGAGTAATGATACTGTCATACATGTGCCTACTGGCCAAAGGATTTACCAGACCATGCCGAAACCACCCACGAATACTTCCAGCTCCAGATTCGTTACTAGTAGCTCGCTGAACTGCTGCGGCAGGCTGTTGACAGCCATGCTGGCTTATACTCAGAGCCCTTCGTCTATCTGATGATATCTGTGGACCGTAGGACTAGGCCGAGAAAGAAAAGGATGCACTCGCTGCTTCGTATCCTTGAAATCTGCTCATACAGAAACAGGGGGTTCTGTCACATGCCACCCACAAATGCTGAATGATCATTGGCATACTTCAGTTCCGCGCTGTTTCCGCGCTGTTAGTCCGCTCACGTATTCTGCTTTAGATGATGGCACGCCACCGTCGCACCTGTATATCACAGAGAGAATATGCACAACTCGGAGGACAAGTGGGATTCAGTTCGCTCTTTGGAATTGCGAATGTGACAGCAGGGTACGGAATGACGGAAGTGCACATGCCTAGCTCTCAAACCGAAGTGTAGATAGCCTTCGCCACTATCGTGCACTAGACCCCATGTATACAAGAATTCTCCAGAGATCTGCGTTGACAAGATCAAGCTCGTAAGTAAGCCGTTTTTCGAGCGAAACTCTGCCTTCTTGTTCGCGGTCCGCTTACTTTACCCCTCTCGATACATATACTTTGCTTGGTTCATTTCTTGTTCTATTGCAAGCCTTGTTGAACTACTGCAAGTCGGCGTCAGTTCACTCGCCGCCAACTGGTTGTACATACATGGACGATGTAAGCGGTGCTGACTGAAAATTCAGCTGAAATGCCAATTTGATCACGCACAGCCGCGGCGTCGGACACAAGTCCGTCATTCGTTGGGCAACCTGTATCGCCCGGGGTGTTCAGTAAAAGCAGTAAGCCTATCCAGCGACATGGCTCTTGCTCTTCCCAACTTTCGCACTTGGTTTTCGACAAGCATAATCATAAGTCAAGCATATCGATGAGCAGCTCTCGCCCCGTTGATAAGCAAGTAAGTCCGGTGCGTTGGGACTGTTAACAGTGGTGATGAGCTGATGCCCTTGATTCGAATCTAGCCAAAAGCTGGCAGGCAAATGACATATCCCCCACCATTATCCGGCTTTTTGGAGGTTCCGGGTCGAGATGGAGGATCGAGCGGTTCAGCCGGAAGTGAAAGATCGACGAGTAGTAGTAGCACTAACAGTACCGCTGTGACGGTAGTACCCTACCCTTACGAACCGCCACAGTCCCAACCACCGCGAAGCCGCAGCGGAGCCACAAGCACACAAACAAGCAGAGCTGCGAGCACAAGCCGAAGCCCAAGCGGAGGTAGAGGTGACTGGAGAAGCAGAAGCAGCAATAGACGCGCGGTGGAAGGGGAACGTGCGCTGCTCCTCGGTTCTTCAAATAACTCCACTAGTTCTTCGAATGATGACAGTGGCCTTGCACAAGGATCACAGAACGCCACGAATCGTTCCCGCAGTAGGTCTTCAGCCAAAAGCAGACACTCCAATTCTTCGGCGAGCAGGAACCATTCTACTTCCGCCGTATTATGCAGATGCTGCGGAAGTTCCCTGGGGCTCAAGCATTGGGTGTTGCTGAAGCCTATTTACCTATGCTTTACACTTATTCGGTTGTGTATGTCCTAACTTCTTCTCTTGTGTATGATCAACCAGTCTTTCCGTCAGATTGGTAGACACAATTACCATCTGAGATCGGTTGTACAAGCTACATAGGTAGTGGTTGTCTACCGTGTCCCGCCCACAGCACTAATGATATGTGTGCCGCCGTGCTGTTTTCCGATGTCTTCGGCAGCCGTGGCATCGAACAGAGTGCGGCATGGTCTCCGTCAGCAAAGAGCAAAGAGAGTCTTGCCTGCCCAATCGCTACCAAGCATGTGTATGTCTTCACAAGCTTCGATTTTGGAATCGTCGTCTCAGCATGGCTTGGAAGTTGCGAGACGTGATACCGTCTAACAAGCTCGGGCGATGCAAGCTGAGGTCATCAAGCACGATTGTACAATAAGCGGTCAGCGAGTCTGACATCCTTGCACTGGACGTCCCGATCATTATGTACTTACCTCAGACTGTAACGCACCTTTGTACAGCCCGGACATTTTGCATATAAGCATTGTACATTGTCTTTGATGCGCCTCTTGCCTCTGCAAACATTTCTAGGCGACCTTGCCACGATGACGCTTGCTTGCACAGAAAAGGGGTTTTCCAAGATGAGGCAAGTGAACGGAAGCAGTCAGACGGTGATTCCGACCTCTTCATTTAGTGTCATGCTCCGTTTCGCTAGGCTGATGCTCATCAAGTCTCGGTCCCAAGTTACGAAGGCGCCGCACGTTGGCCGTATAACACCTGGTCCAGTTCAATCCAGCTCCGGTATCAGTACCGGTGTGATAACCACGCCAGTGAGTTAGCATTTGGCACTTCTGATCATTGCGTTCCATACTGACCATGGAACACCGACTGTAGCCTGTGTCTGAACCGCATATGAGATATCCAACTCCTAATCTCGACGTGTCGGGGAATTCTAGAGGTTCAGGAGGCCCTGGTGGGTTAAGAAAAGTGGCAACCCTGGAGGAGTCCAGTCTAGTTGTGGCGTGATCCTGTCCGCCCTCACTGCGCTGACAACTGGCCGGGCAACGAATGCCCGACCTTCCCCCACTTCCTTGCAACCGTCAAAAGGGTCTCTAAAATACCCTCCTCATGGTAGTGGCCATCATCGGCCAAATCCGCGCGCCCCTTGATGATTCGATATCCTTACACCGCTAGGTACTGAGGACGGTTGCTGTATGTGAATTAGCGTTGAAAGCATGTCCACGAGATGTTCTCCGGCTAGTGCTTCAGACATTATCTATGGTGTTGTGATCATATGTCTAGAGTTGAATGCATTTTCGCTTCATGCAGCCTGCACGCTGTTTCACAGCTGCGATCAAACGACCAGCAATCGTGCATGGAAGCCACAGCGTTCAGCCATAGGGCTATGTATGGGCTGCAGCGATAACCCGGCTGGAGTAGGGGCAGCAAGCTGAGGTTGAGAGTCTGCAAGAGAATCACATTGCACAGGACGAGAAAGTGCTGCCGCTTGTGCATCCAATCATGCATGTCTGGCCCGAGAATGCCGATGCCGGTGTCCAAAGCCTAAGACATGCGCGCACAGTGCCTGCACAAGTGCATGGATGAGGATGACGTTGACATTGAGTGGATGCCAACTTGCTGATGTTGCTGATGCTTCCTGGCCGGCAATAAGCTGTGATGGCATTCCCAGGCTTGATGGACAGCAGAACCGCGTCGCCGCCGCTTCTCCCGCAGGCGGTGTATTCGCACGCCAAGGTCGCGCTCACATGCAGGCCTGCGCGGCCGCTGTTCGTCGCTGGCCAGCAGCTCGACGGGATCCTCGAACTGGCATGCAGCTCCGACAAGGTGTGGCTGGGTGCAATAGCCCTGGAGATCCGTGGAGCCGAGCGTGAGTGGCCGCCATCAGTGCAAGCACCCGCCGTCCTGATGCATATCTCCATCACATGCTGGCCTGCAGAGCTGCACGCGCGCGCGACCATGCTGCATCCCAGGCCTTCATGCAGTCTGACGTGACGTTCCAGTCGTCTGACCTACCACCTTCAAACGCAGTGACAGCCTCAGCTTCCCACTCGGGATTCTGGCCTGCCCGCAAAGGTGTCACTCGCTTTCCCTTCTCCTTCGCAATTCCAAGCGGGTGCCCCTCGTCTTGCAGATTCGCAGGCAATGCTTCGGTCACCTACACCTTGCTTGCGTCGTGCCAAATCCAGCTCGAAGGGGAGCGTTCCATCCTCACGCGCCGCTTGGACGTAAATGTCGTCGAATATTGGCAAGATTGGCATGCTGCAAGCTTCCATGAAGCGTCAGAAGCGCAGGTGAGAGAAAAGGTACAGCCAAGCATAGGAGGTATCGGCCTCGCCAAGGGTGAAGGCACAGTGACTGTTCAGGCATCTATACGTGACCCAGCCCTTTACCGAGGATGGCAGATAGCAGATGGATCATTAGAGATAGAAAGAGCAAGAGGGGAGATACATACGCATCTCTCAATCATCAATGCAAGCTCAAGGACAATATCAGGCCTCAAGGTAACTCTCCTGCGAAGGCTCAAAATACTGCCCGATTCCGAAATGCCAAAGAATCGAGCGGTAGTCATTTCAGCCGCTTCTGCACCTAGAATAACAGAGATTGTAGAAGAGATCAACCTTCACGGTAGAGGTTGGCAGTTCCCCCCTTCAAATCAAGCTACGGTGGCAGACTGCATCGTACCTCTGCCGGAGAGTGAGAAGTTTCTGTCCATCCGCAAGACAAAGCTCTTTGAGATACATACGCTGGTGAAGATTAGCTTAGATCTGGGTACTCTGAAGTGAGTCAGGCTGTTCACACTGTCTGTGTAGGTCATGGGTACTTACGCCCACCCCAGCAAACCTATATCTTTCGAGCTGCCTATTTGGGTCGCGCATTGGGCTTCTCTTCCCGCATCGGCTCGTCAATCTCGAGAAGCTGTGAGACCGCCACTTCGGAGACCCATATCATCTCAAGGCTTAATGCCAGCGCATGGCGCTGTCGGTCTCACCTTTGGCGATGCAGCAGCGACTATGGATACTTTCGGCCGCCGGAGTCCAATGAGCGGGTCGCCATTTGCAATGGTCGAGCCGACGTTACTGAGAGCCGCTAATTCCCCTCAACCAGGTCCACATGGCTCGTTCACTACTAGCTCGCCAAAGATTGACCTACATAATCGAATACAAGAACAAGAAGCGGCTTTCATCCCATTTGATCCTCATACCCCAACCATGACACCATCCCGGTTCCTTGGCCAGGACGCTCCGTGGTTGTACGACACACCGATGGATGCTCGTAACTGGGCCCCATTGCATTCTTCATCCCAGCAGCAGTGTGTTGCGATCTCCCTAGCCTCTTCCGCCCCAGCTTCATCGTATTTCCAAATGCTAACGCGAGAGCGAATGTCTCCATTGCCTAATCTAGCGGAAAAGGCCACTCTGGCGCACATACCGTCAATTATGATGCGCCCGCAGTCGGCCGATTCTGGAATTCCGAGCGCAGGAACAGCTTCACATTATGCACCACGAGGATTGCCGCCCCGAATGCAGGACTGTCTCACAGACGAAGAACAAGCTCGCGTATTGGCGAACTCCATGCCTGCGGTATACGATATTGCCGAACGTGCACATGCGCTTGGGCAGCAACATAATGTATTACAGACATCAACACAGAGGAACAGAAGTCTGTCTGGAAATGCCTCATCAAGCTTGACTGGCAGAGAAAGAAGGCAAAGCATGCCAACCCCACCCAGTGTGGCCCAGAGCCACTCAACACCAACGGAAGCTGGTCTTCCCTTCAGGCCAAACAAGACACCTCCCCTTGCACCATCATCACGCTTTATCACCCAAACACCTTTATCACCTGCAAGTATTAGCCCTGAGGTTTCAGCGGGTGTAGCAGGTCTAGAAACAATTGGTGAAGATGGTGAATCACAAGCTGGCACCATTCGATTCGGTAAAGATCCGCTAGTGAGGTCGGCATCACATGAACAAATCCGATCGCTGAAAGCGGTAAGGGCAGTCGATTCTGCCGTAGACGAAGAGGGCAACACGTCAGTAAGCTTGCTGGAAGGCATAGCGGAACGACAGGGTCGGGAAAGAGATGCAGCAAACAGGCGAGAAGAACTCGAGCGTCAAAACGACATACTGGCTGGCCTGGATTCGACTGACCCTGATACGACTCTCTTCACCCCCGCCCCCTCGGCAACCAGAGCCACATTACAGGACGATTCCAGTAGACCGCGCAAGCGTATATTTGATATCTTTCCGGAAATCAAGTCAAGCAATGATGCTTCTCGCTTGCGTAGCGACAGAGTAGCTCGCCCTCCATCGACGATGGACCCTCCTCAAATTTGCGGGGTGTCTACTACAGTCCACCGCAAGGAGATGCCGAAGCCGACCCTAGCTGTCGCATTAAGCCGACCGGTAATAAAGAGTAGCAAATCTGACACATTACTTGTCCTGGAGTCTAGGCTCTCTCGGCCTTCTTCTCCAACGTCGCCCAAATCTGCAGAGGCTCGATTCCAGCCAATTTCTCCCTCTTCTCGGTTTAGCGCCGTCTCACCTGTCCATCGAGCGATATCACCTGTTCACATAGGAAACCAGGGTGCGCTGAGGAAGAGAAGCAGTAAGATCGCCCTCAAGCAGCAACGCAGTCAGACGGAATCGGAGAATAAGCAACCTTATTCCGAGCTAGACCCTTCTTTACCGGTTGGGGCGAAGTCCCAAAAAGAGGCATTGGTCCAGTCAGAAGATGCGGAAAAATCACCGGAAGGCAGATCGCCGCTGGTGAAGCACGCATTACAGACGACATCTGAGGGGGATCGCGTTCGAGCCGCACAAATTGGCAGCTCTGCGCCACCTACACATCATCAGCCCAAAAATGCACCAGCGCGTGCTGTAGATCATCACGCATCGGGCGACACAACGCCAGCCAAAATTTTCCAGAATAGATCCGCTGAAGCAGGAACAGCTGCATTCGCGCTCGCGCCTGGCAAAAGGTCAACGTTCGCGCCGCATAGTCCAGGACGCCCGCTTGCCTCAAGCTCGCCAGCTTCTGGCAAACGGCATACTTCGGATCCTCAAGTATCGTTAACCTCTCAAGCATCATTGAAGGTAGACACCGCTGCCAAACGACGACAAAGTCTAGATATTTCTTCGGAGCCGGTTGATAAATTTGGTTCAGCCCGTGGCGGCCGCGGCGGGCATGTTACGAGTGTAGCTAGTCTCTGGACCGATATAATATCTCAAGAAGCTAAGAATGTGAGGAATCAAGCTACCCTATCTACAACGGCACCTGCAACGAGTCAACGTAAACCTGTCGCAGACCAGGCCTCGCAGACTGTGCTCAAAGCCAGGGATCAGCTATGCGTAGCCGTGACCAAAGCCAAGAGTACTACTAACACGGCAGGGAATGCTCCTGAGAAGTGTGAGGATGTCAGGACCAAAGACAGGTATACCGAATCGCGAAAACCCACCATCCAGGCTCCAAAGGCTCAACAGGCCGCTGCATCGATCAATGCAACTCTAGGTAGACCACACACTTTTGCGAAAGCCCGCGGCCCTCCTGCCAACACTGCTGAGCCACCAGCCATTATGCT
Source organism: Cystobasidium pallidum (assembly GCA_001599955.1). Lineage (NCBI taxonomy): Eukaryota > Fungi > Basidiomycota > Cystobasidiomycetes > Cystobasidiales > Cystobasidiaceae > Cystobasidium > Cystobasidium pallidum. The sequence goes on from BCIL01000001.1 coordinate 778,362, forward strand.
ATCAGCGCAAAGCGCGACAAATCTGCGAGCGTTGATAGCGAAATTCAGCTAAACAGAGGTTTCAGCATGCCGGCCACAATGAGCCCCGTTAATGCACCAGCCTAGGCATCAAGCGCACTGTGCTTGATGTCAAAAGGTAGCGAAACCTTACTCTGCTAGCAGCTGGCAGTCGACACGTAAGGCACCACGCTGAAGCAACTCAACAGTATTCACGAGTCGGACGGAAAGTCAGTGCATGACGTCCAGGAAGAAGATGCGGAAGGTTAGGATTTATACTGCAACCCGCGGCTACGGTATCCACTCTGTTTTCACAGCTGCGTAGACAAGATTAATATGTTCGGTAGCTATAATATCCTGAAGGCGAAGCAAACTTATTAGGAAGTCATTAGTCGTCCGCACTCAGCCGTATTGGACGAACCCGATGACAGTACGCAGGCGAGATGGGTTTCCGGCCTGTGCTCTATCGAGCGGGCCATGGCGATCGTTTAAAGAAATAGAAGAATTATAACGTAACGCTATTATCACATGTCTACACCTTTGCCACCGTCTTCATCGATCGAAGAATCCTGTACTGGTTGCGAAAGTGCCTGTCTCTTTGAGTCTGGCAACACTGCTTCAATCTTCACATCTCACGTGCATGAGACATGTCGTGGTTCTGAGGAGCTCTCTCGCTTGCTCCCAGCGAACCGCATCATCAACAAGACTGTCACTTCCGATCTATGCCAGAGTTGCAAACATGGCTTCAGCATCTACAGACTCAGGTCTATGGCGTACGACGAGTGGCAGCACAGCTTCAATCTCCGAGGGTATCCCTATGCACAGGAAGTCCTCGACGTCCGCTACTGTCTCACCTCACAATGCGCAGCTCAGCAACCATCCTAGTCAGTCTCCCCTCCAGAACGGTGCAGATGCCAGCGCCACTACATCCAAGCGCATCAGGCGACGCAAACGGTGCAATGCGAAGACCGAAGAGGAAAAAAATACAAGCTCATCCACTGCCTCTTATCTTCCGGGGTTCGTCGCGGCTACACCGCTAACCAGCAGCCGACAGAGTTCTGTTCCAGCAACGTCTGTAGCGCGCAGCCCAGATAGAAAAGGAAAAGGAAGAGCAACAAACGAGCACACCGATTTACCGGAGTCTAAATCTGGTCTTCCTACACCTACGCCCGCCTCTCCCGTTCCTGACGACCGACAGCGAGCTCTGGCTACAGAGCAATATGTAGAACCTCGAACGCAATCGCGGACTACTACGATTGCTGATACGGAAGACGCCAGTCCTGGAGACTCTGCGGCTTCCTCTACCGACGAGCTTCCTTACACACCATCGCCTACAGTATCCCCTCGTGTGATACCGCAAGCGAAGGTGGCCAGCAAGACTACAAGCGCATTGACTGTATCATCGCCTTTCAAGCCGGCAATCACAGGTTTTGAGTTTCTCGCTGCTTGCAATCAGGCAGCAATTAATACAGTAGTTACGCCGACTCCCAAAAGTAGAGCAGGCTTGGGAATAGCCGGTCAAGGCCTTCAAGACATGCCAGTTGAACAGGCAGTCGCTTTCCCACTACAACCGAAGCTACAGCATGTCGGCACAGCCTCCTCAAGTTCAGGCAAAAGAAGGGTTGCATCATCTCCATTGACCTGGTCGACTGATCATAAGGCTATAGATGCGGCAACCTTAGGCTCACCAACTCTTGGTAGCATGAGAGAGCCAGAGAACGAAGAAGACATCGCACGCAACGCTATCACGAAAGCGGCGTTCTCGGTGAGTCAAGATACAATTCTGAAAGAGCTCGCAAAACGAAAAGCGCAAAGGAAGCTGGACCAAACCTTGGCTGTGCCGCAATCGGTACCGGATTCAATACAAAACGGCAGACTGCCAGAGCCACAGCTAGCAAAGAATCGGGATGACCGAGTACCGCAGGATGGTGTGAAACGGAGGGACATGGCTATGCCACAAGGGAAACGGCCATCGTCACCAGTAAGCAACCGCGCTGACGCTCGCGAACATTCGAATGTGGAGGTTCCCGCGTCCTCGGCTCCAGATCGCAGTCCCTTGACTAGGGATGGTACAACAAGTGCGACTGCAGATGCGGAAGAGGATGTCGACGATGGCGCATCCGAAGCCAGCCACACGAGCTTCTTGATGCATAGTGTAGTCAGGGACCATGACCTGGCTAGCGGATGGAAGGCTCTCGACACCCGCTTCAATACCAGGGAAAATAAGCGTAGGCGATTAGAGAGCACAATATACGAGCTCGACAGGCGGCATAGACCTTCTCAAGCAGTCATCACCGCAAGGAGAGAAATGCTACTTGCGATACGCAAGCGGCTCAGCTCAGTGCTAAGGGACTGGTCACCCAACACTCAATACAGACTAGAAACTTTCGGTAGCACCAAATACGGGCTCGACACAGACAGCTCGGATCTTGACCTTTGTATCGTCGATCCGCACCGACCAGATGGCTTCAGAAATGTGTGCGATCTATACGACATCTCTGAGCCTACCAATGCTCACAAAGACGTACTTGCAAGTACCGAAGAGGACGAAGAGACCGTTCCATCGACCCCCTTTGCTCGTCACAAAAAGAACCAGAAATGGGCACAGCCCGATACAAGAAAGAAAATGGCTCTCGGCAATATATACGATGTACATCGCCTAGCAGACATCCTCCGCAAGATGGGCCATCAGCAGGTTATCGCCATTCCGAATGCCGTCGTACCGATCGTGAAGTTTAAGAGCCGCGAAGGCATCAAGGCAGACATGGTGGGTTGTGCCCGTCGCGAAAGTTCCGATGCTCCATTGCTGAGATAATCGATTTACAGAACTGCAACGAGCAACTTGGCGTTCGGAATTCGACGCTGATAGCCGAATACATATCACTGAATCCAGTTATCCGACCTTTTTTGATATTCCTAAAGGTTTGGGCAAAGCAACGTAACCTCAATGATCCGTCAGGACAAAAAGGTCCAATGTCACTATCGTCATATTCGCTGGTGTTGATGGCCATAGCTTACCTTCAACATGCTGGAATTGTTCCCAATCTCCAAGGCCATCAGCTTATCAGCAGACAGGGTGTGGGAAGGGAAACATTCTGGTCAAAAGTGCCAAACCCGGACGTACCAAAGGGAAGTCATTGGGCTAAGCGGAGGTACTTAGGCGACTACAAAGCAATGGCAATCGACACAACCTTTGTCAAAGCGAGCCATCTTCATTTGCAGGCAGCCCGCGACTTGCCGCCCGCGGGAAAGAACAAGAGAGATTCCACATCCATGGGGTGGGAAAGCGGAAGCGAGACCCCGGCTGATCCCGATTCCGATAAAGCTCAAGGATCGACGCAGCTCCTTCAGCTTGTTGAAGGTTTTTTCGATTATTACCTTGGTTTTCCAACTGAGAACAAAGCGGTGTCCGTCTGGCGAGGCAGGCCTATCGATCGCAAAGTGTACAGTGACACCACGACGCGAAGCCCTCGGAAAGCGAAGAAGACGTCAAAGGCTCTACGCGAAGGGGAAAGCTGGGAGTCTGACTCATCCGAAACAGAGGCAACCGACCCATCTTTGGCAGACAAGGAAATGGTTAATTCAAGACATGGACAAACAAACGGTAGAGGAAGCCTGTCCGATAGCGAAACCACAGCCGCGTCGGAGACAACGACCATCACCGAAGATGAAGAGCTCAAAGCTTTATATGCGAAGTTAGAAGGCAAGATGCGGAAGCTAGGCGTTAAGGACGATACTCCGTCTTTTGAACTAACTCTCAAGAGCAGCAAGCGTTCTAAGGAGAAGCGTTCACATGTCATAAATGGATCCGAGGAGGCAGAACTCAGTCTACCAGCCATGCAAGAGATTGACGCGCTGGAACAGATTGAACAAGCCGACACTGTCGGGACCGCGAGTAGCGCTCATCGAGGCTTGGAGGCCTCGCAAGCTTCGCCAGAAACGAACCTGTTTCCGGTCCCACCGGTTGAAGACCCTGAGAGCTTCGTCGAACCACCAACCTGGACCCAGCCTCTCGTGGTGCAGGATCCTTTCATTCATACCAGGAATACAACCATGAATATCATGCCCGAGACAGTCGAATTGATTTGGAAGGTAATGTTATCGCAAAGCCCGATAAACCGCAACGCATACACTGATGAACTCTTCGTTACAGGAAATGCAACGTGCTCTCGAAATGGTCAACAGTGGCGAGCCTTTAGACAAGATCTGCAGCAATGTGAGGCATGAAGCTGGATTCGAGCTCAAAGGCCGATTCAGATCCCACCGGGAAGTCGAACGTCGGCGTGCGGCACGCGCGGAGCAGAGAAAGGCAAATCGCATCCGGAAGCCGAAGAAGGCTGCGCGTCTTGCAGAGCAGGCCCCGCGCGGTGCCCAGAGTGCAGCCACTATAGATACGAGCACAGTGGCCACGTGATGCATGCTGGCCATCGACATCTCGATTCATGCGTTACACACGCCCACGCTTAGATTGTCCTAGAACTTAGTGTTTCGTCTCGTTCATGTAGCATAATCACGACGTTCGGGCAAACTTTGGTAAGGAAAGATATATGGTCGAGAGCTATCACCGTCATCGCCAGTTCCAGCCGAGCTTCGCGTTGTCAACGTCAACGTCTCTGTTCTGCACATGGTATCGTACACCGGGCTTTCTATTGGCCCACTAGTCTGAACGTATGCTTAATGCCCACGACTTGCCCAGGCGACTTTGGGTGTAGTGGGTATGTTATTGCTGTCTCCGTTGAAGATTACGGTTCTCGACTAATAGGCTGCTTGGGATTCTCGTGGAATGATCTTGCCATGTCCTTTACTTCATGAACACCCTCGTCAATTTGTTAAGGAGATGTAGTCCGACAACGGATGCAATGAACACGACAGCAAGACCCATCACTACGACCGGGTCGCTGAACGGAATCGAAAGCCCATAAGCCGGAAGCACCGGTGAGCAAGCACGATTGCGACGACTTACACCTTCAACCCCGGCGAGTCATCACTTGTATATAATCTCATCATTGTTGAAGAAGAACCTCCAGCACCAGCTGCCCTCGTGGACATAGGCTTCTCTGTTCCATCGTTCAAAGCAGCTGCTCGTCGGCTAGAGCGTGATAAGCAGACACACGAGAGTAGACCAGGTAAGTACTTCGTCAAGGATGTCCCAGTCGCTGTGAGGGGATGGCTCACCGTAGTGCGCCTGCTTGAACAGGCTTGCTGCCAACTGGCCGTCCCGCAGGTGTCGACGCGGACGAACTCACGCCGGTAGGCGACGAAGGTCTGGGTGATGCAGCAGACATTGCGATTGCGACCGCCTGCAGAAAGATGGGAGAACGATGTTATCGCGAGATCAACCTTGCGGACCGCTGGGTCGTCCAGCGAGATATCAACGCTATGATCGAGCAGCGGCAAGGTCTTTCTCTTTTGAAACACTGTTGCAACCAGGTATCAGCTAACCAGGAAGCATCCCTCCAGATACATCGCAGAGTCATAGCCAATGGCCTAGCGCCGCGGATGCAACCCTGACATGCTTCTCCATGCAATTCTCACCCCCGAAACATGGCCCGGGGGGATCCTCTCCGCCACTGACAGCCTCTGCTCGCGAGGCTCTGGCGCTGTCTGAGTCCCTCGCTGCAGGAAATGACCATGGTGATGCACCTGAACATGGGATCTTCGCTCGGTCTGCATCCCCGCAAGCTGGACCCTCCGTGCCGTCGCTATCCAGATTAGACAGCCCATATGTTAAAGTCCTTTGCCGACCCAGTGCAACTCGAGCAAGCGATTCTGCAACTATGGACTATTCCCTAATGCGAGCCGTTGCCCTTCCTAGTCATGCGCACCCCAAGGTGCAGCCTGCCGAAGTCGTCGTAAGCCGTCCATCTGTTTCGCCATCTCAGTCGAAGCAGTACACTGGCGGACGCGATGTCCCAGAGAGCCACGTACAGGCTGTTCTCGGACAGGTATCATCGCCGAAACAGATATTTACTACACGAGTGGCGGAGAATGTCCGCTATGCATTGGCTATTCAGTCTAACTTGCAGGTCTACCGAGCAGTCGCACCCGTAGAGCTGGCTGAAGGAGATAGACCGTGTTCGGGGGGATCATCGATGCGGCTTGCAGCACGTAAAGATATGCCAGAACTGAAAAGCGTGCCCAAGGCAGCTCACTCAGGACACGTGAAGAAATCTGTTCTAAAGCCAAACAATCAAAAGGTACCGAGCGGAATCTTTGGCCAGCAGCAAAGCAGTAGAGATAAGACAACTACCTGGTGCGATGACACAATCTTTCCAAGTCCAATACCGCGTCAAACATACAATGGCGATACAGCTACCGCTCCCAACAGCCATACGGTACACCCTGAAGTACTTCCAGACTCGGGTAGCGCGAAATTCGCACATACGATGGCGTCAAATCGGCTCCCGCGCCTCATCACGACGAGCATCGAGGCTGTAAACGATAAGACAATGCACGATCCAGATGCGATACTAGACTGGAAGATGAAGAGAGCCTTGCCAAGACGAGGAACTGGGATACCATCGAAGCAAGCCGGTCAGGGCCAAAAACTGTATCGACAGCATTTAGCTAGAGACCCTTTGCCTTCCGGAGACAAGCAGTTGAGCCAGACAGGATCACTTGTCTCTTCTACCAGAGGATCGCGCAGGAAACCGTTGACAGTGCCAACGCCAATCGCATCGAGCAGTAATGCTAAAAGCGGGATATATGCATCGATCCCCCTCAGACTTCAAGAAGATAGCGCAGCACATAGCAGAGATAATAGATATGCCGTGCAGCCCTCGGCCTTTGTGGCATTGTTGCCCAAGCGGAAGGCTGCCAAAATGGATCATCGGAAAATTACGGCAGGACGCGAGGAAATGGGAAACCCCAACATCCTTCATGAGAGTAGTCAGTGTCTCGGAGAGTACTGGGACTCCAGTACATGTAAATCAATCACAGAAGAAGGGAGCGAAACGGATTATGACGATTGCGACAGCATAATCGGGACTAAGTGAGTAATGTGACCCTACTTTGCCTGTTATTCTCGATGGCAGGGTTGATGAGAAGATTCTTCAGCAAATCCAAGAGTACCTGGAGCAGTGCAAGAAAGACCAGATCCAAAGCTTCGAAAAAGCCTGAGACGAGAGAGTCTGCTACGTGGGAACCCCGTTCGACGAGTAAACCGGAAGCCCAGCTTGATGTAGGCGGCAAATCTGAGGCGGAGGTAGTGTGACAATGCGCATTGACAAGCTCTTCTCGAGCTGATCCAATTTGCTCTTCAGGCTGATGAGAACCGCAAGAAGCGAAAAGCATATTTCGAGGAAGTCGATGACTTCGAGCTGGAAGTGGAAATGGTGCTGTGAGGGTATCTATCGCTCGCCGATAGTTTCAGGGCCCATCATTCAGGTCAATGTCAATGTAGCATAATTGAGTAGCCTAATGAACAGTATATGCTGTTGCCGCTAAGATAAGAGCAAAAGCCAAAGATGTCTGAAGCTCGGCAGCTGTAAAGAGCTTGAAGTATCTTGATCGACTTCAGAGTGGAGCTTGCAACAGCTCCATCATCCACTCTCAAGATGCCTAGTGAGTACATGAGCGATGACTGCTCGTCATCCCCCAGGCAGACATCGCTGATTCGCTGTCGCTGCAGCCCAACAAGTGAATACGCCGTTTCCGCTCATCGATGCGGGTGAGTGAACAGAAGTCCAGCAGTACACTGCGACGGCTGGAAGATGAGGAAGCGACATTTAGAGAGCACAGAGCTGAGCCTGATTACACCTTTCTGTGCGTGTAGACCCTCACGCGAAGCGTGTCATGCGCTACATGAGACCTAGTGATTATGCCGTCTGGGCTGGGGCTACCGCAACCTTTCCGGCTCTTCTGTACGGCTACGGTAAGCAAGAAGCAGTTCATAAGCCTTGCAATCCGACAGTGTATGGGTTATCATATGTCTGATCCGTATCCTTGCGCCAATCCAACAGAAATGGCCGACCCTACGAAGCTCACGAAGAGAGGCCTAACGCCAGCATTGAAGTTGTGCACCTTCCTTGGCTTTTGCGGCGGCTTCCTGCTAGCATACCAAAGAAGTACCTGTGCGTACAATGATACTATAACGCAATGGTAGCATAGTACCTGACTCGTAAACGGCCTTTGCCCGTCTAACATTAGTCCGTTTCTGGGGATGGGAAGAGAATGTGAGAAGATGATCTGGAAGCCGGCAAACCGGCAGGAGTCAGTATCGTTCAGCTGAAACAGGTCTTCCTTGCCTACCATAGGAGCGCGAGCAGAAGAGAGATATGGAAGAGCTATCCGCGTTGGCTGCGCAAGGCAAGCCAGTCTATGGCCCAAGCGACCTACCAGATTACATCCAGGGCGTTGCACACCGAAACAGCGTATTCAGCCAACTTGTACGCCGATTGAGCTTAGGCTTGTGATGCTGCTTCTGACGCCTGACTGACGACCGATGTATGTAGAAACTGGCTACACTGCCGTGGTTCAACTTGGTCAAGTATGTACCGTGGTAACCTCGCTTGAGGAGTGACTAACTGACCATATGCGGCCGCTGTACAGTCATCAACATCACGGTGTAGACACAACCAAGTACTACATGAAAGCGCAGGAACAGCAGGATAACTAAGCCATAGCACAATCGAACAGAGGCGGGTTTGGCCAGTAGCTACAAACCATAGTCGTGCATAGACAGCCTTATGCGACGAGCAGCGCCGTAGTTGTCCATGTACTGTGCATCACAATCTATTGAATGTCTGCCTGGGTGCGCACTTGCCATATGTCTCGTACATGTTTTGATCAGCTGCCTAGTGTAGCAGCCGGCCTTGGCTCCATGACGGCTGGCGGTAGGCGATCATGCCACCGCCCATACAACAGAAATATGGAGGTGTCATGCCGTTATGTGCCAACTGCTGGCTTGGCTAATGGGCGGACTGAGAGGCAAGCAACTTATGCATGAACTGCGCGTGCAAAGCCGGAACGTCCGAGACCTGCCTTACTCACTTCCCGAGCCCTAGCCATGCTATCCTACGCCGCTCATCCTGGATTCTTGTCGGTCTATCTGGTCCCGCAGAGTAACATTCGGCCCGGGGAGAGCGGAGTGGTTCATACAGGAATCTAGATGACCGAAGTCACAGATCCGGCGCAGGGCGGCAAACAAGAAACCTGCAAAACCCGAATGCATGCCCGCACTGCCGGTCGGGCATGACGGCTGCAAAGGATGCCGTCTCATCCGAACATAGCAAAGAGCAAGACGACTTGAGCATGTTATTCTGAATCACTGATGCACATTGTCGCCGGAATCCCCGATAGCATGGCATGGCTTCCGTGCGCATCGGACTGACGTGCCTATCGACGACAAGTCTGAAACGTCGTCAAGGTAACCAGACAGGACATCCATTTTTTCCATAGCAACGAGAGGCAGAAGTGTCGATTCCTCTGCTTACAAAGTCAGCAACTTTTATCCTTCTCCTCTCTTCTCTTCTTCCTTTTCTGCAGCAGGTCCTCTTCCTCGGCCTGCCTCCGCTGCTCTTTCCCCCTTGTTGCATCCCAACTCCCGCAGCTTCTTCACCTCCGACACCTCTACCCTCGATACCTCCAACCACCACCTAGGATCCCGACTCCCTCGAAGGAGGCTGCCTTTGTGAGTCGGCTTCTACTCAAGGTCCTTCCATCTACCAGAGCTAACGACCCTATCTGCTATCAGGTACACCCGTTGATTTCGCTTGTCTGGCTTCGGCTTGTCCATACCCAGAGGAAAGATTATCGAGCTGCTCCTCCATATCGTTTCTGCCTCTTCAGAATGCGGCATGTCGCTTTATCTCCGAAAAAGAACTCGTATTCATGCCTTTAGTTCTTCCCTCAATACAGCTGGATGCTATATGGTGGAATTCGGCCGGAAAACTACGCTGAGCTTACCGTGAGTCAATCTGAAACAGAAAAAAGAAATGATTTTCGTAATGACTTTTGTTGTGTTGGCGGCTTGTGCACAGTGGAATGTCTTCCCTGACCAGCGAGCAACGCAGACTTTGCCTAAAAAAGGCCGCTGCTCAAATGAAAGCATCCCTGACTGGCCGCACTTTTCTGACGCTTCTGAGGCCTCAACCGGTGCCGTACAACAACTAACAATGAAGATTGTAGATCTTGCTCCCGGATCAAGGAAGATGACTTCTTCAATTGCTCGAATACAGCTTCTTCGATAATGACTCAGATCCTTCACTTCGATATACTACTTGAAGACGACACAGTACTCGCTGCCTTCGTCGGTGCTTCGAGGAACTTCAGGATTTCTATACTCAGAAAGATTATCAAGCTGCTTCTTCATATAGCTTCTGCCTCTGCACAGAGTGCGGCATGGATTCACAGGTCCATTGCAACTAGTACAGCTCTAGTCAGCAAGCGTGTCGAAGCGGAGTTTGGTCATGAGTTACGATCTACGAAGGGAGACGATACGTTGAAAGAAGTCGAGCTTTTCCTGGGTGAAGATGGCGTTCGCCAAAGCATGCGGTCTATTGTGACTGGCTTGCTTGTCAAGGACGCGGAAATGCATCAACGCTTTCCGCCGTTAACTGATAAACCAGACAACCATCTGATCATTTCCCCCGCATGGGTTGCTGCGAAGTTTGACGAAATGAGCAAGATTCAGCGAAAAACTCTTTCCAAACGCGAAGGATAGGCACAATGCAGCCTTCTGCTCTACACTCTGGTCAGTATGCGGAGTACCTGATGCTGGAGTTGCTAGGCCATTAGGCAGAGTCAAAGCGCCCCCGAAGCATCGGGTAGGGAAAATGAAGCAAGACGCTTCGACACCGGCCACGAGGGGAGACGTCATTGCCGGTGAGGCTATCCAAGATGAGCTCCCCGAAAGAAGCCAAGCCCAATCCCGCCCTTCTCCTCTTTCGTCCAGAAAGAACAAACCGAAACCTGGAGCACCGGGGAGATCGCGAACGGCACAGAGAACCGTTGAAGAGCTACCAGAAGACGATGAAGTGGTAGCAGATTCGCATGCAGAGCCAGGGCGAAGCCTTCTAAAGCCTTGAAGATTCAAGAGCGCTTCGAAGAAGTGGAGGATGCTTTTAAGTATATCGAAGTCGTCTGTAAAGGCGCAGATCACTAGATTCCGTCGCTAATGTTGGGGTAGTTGATTAAATTCAAACACGCAAAGAGAGAGGAAAGAGAAAGGGAAAGGAAGAGAAGACAGACTGCTGTCTATTGCATCTATCTTGCCATCCTGACCTTGTCGATCAACCGCCACTCATGACCGAGTTGTCGTGAGTGTTATGTAGCCTTGTGGTGCTTAAGTTGCGCCAAAAATGGTGTCATTCGGAGGCTATATTACTCTAATATACATGTATGAAAAAACTAAGCTGTACAGCGTGATTTGAAGGCGTGGAGAGCCATTAGGTCTTTCTGTGGGCCGAATGTGCTAACGAGCCCCTAGGCCGCAGTCATCGCGCGGTCTGGATTTGCAGAAGACCAAACGTCTTCCAAAGGAAAGACCAAGCAGGTGTACGAATTGTCGGCCTCGCTGCGTTGTCCTGAGCTGAGCATACGCATGTTGAAATTCTAGTGGCAAACGAGGACCAGGACGGGTCACGCCAGGGCCGCAGCTGCTGGGTGGCGACAATTTCAGACGGCTTTAGAGGGCCAAGCGCAGCCGCAGGCGTGTAAGGAGCATGCTAGACCGGCTGTATATGACTCATAGCCTTCACTGCTTGTGTTACTGCGCTACCCACAAGCCTTCTGGATGGCATTACGGCCAGTCCTGCATCGATCACGTGCGAAGCAGCCGCACGCTTGTCACCGCTTCATCACCTTCAGAGTGTACGAGAAAGGCCAGGAAGGAGCTGAAGGCGTTTGCTTTTCTTCTTCAGAGCAACTCGTACCAGCCGGCTTGGAGCCTTGGCTTCACGCATCTACGAGGATTATGCACGAAATACAAAGGCCACGATACTGAGCCGTAATGAGCTACTTCCTCGAGTATTCGAAGAGTTCGAGAGCTCGCTGCAGGCGGTAAGCAAGCTCGCATGCGTGTTGCTCTTGATCGCCGGCCTGACAGCGTGTAAACAGATGTGAAGACCTGATTGAAAAAGGACAATTACGGTGGGCGAATATGAACTCGACCATCTAATAGTCATGCTTATATGGTTACGGCAGAGTTGGCTTCGAAGTGGAAAGCACTTATGGGTCAGGCCATATGTCCATACATTGGCTACACTGGGGATGTCTTAAACCAGCACAGCTAGGTTCGATGGGTGTTAACGCCAACGGTTTTCATTCTCTGTCGTAAGTTGCTGCCGTTTCCTTGATTTGTGCACGAATGGTCTAATTGCGCTTGATTCCGCAGGTCTGAAGATCAGGTCCGTGTCGTCAATGCTATCAAGCAGAGGAAGATTCCCGACGAAGATCTCAGCGCAGCACTGAAGGCGCCTCCTGAACTACCCGCAAACATTACGCCTTCGCAAACAGCGCCACCCGCTCCCGCTGCTCAGGCGGCATGGCCACCGTCAAAGCCAAGCAAGGGCAAATCGTTGATGGTTCCGAGGAAACCAAAAGCCGGACCATCATCCTCTAAAGCAGCAAGCTCGAGGCAACCGTCTACCTCGCAGGGCCTCCCAGCATCTTCCTCCCAGACCATTGACCTGACTTCCTCGCCTAGCCGGCCCGTTGCCTCTCATCCGCCCATCCCCTCACAGTCTGAAATCATTGATCTTTCTAGTTCTCCGGTCAAGATTCAAGCAGCCAATAGCTCATCACACCAGGAGTCCATAGTGCCAAGTGCAGACGGCAGCACGGTTGCTCAGCCAGGAGAGGTCGCAGAAGGTCGCCGAGTAGCTGGAGAGAATGGAGAGCAGGCAGACCCCGAGGGATCACCGGAACCTGAAGACGATGTTTTCTACTTGCGGCATCAGGACGAGGTCGTCGGCATACAGCACTATAGAGGTCTCGTAGGAGTCGGCGAGAGGGTTGTTCTGGTGAGGGCGATTCTCCATGTGAATCATTGCTGTGTAGACTAAAGAAAAATGCGCAGCGTCGCGAGGCCACCAATCGATACGACCCTAACGCTATTCAGGTTATCAACATCAATGGCCAGCAAGTAGGGCATATTCCGAGAGGAACCGCTGCAAGACTAGGCAAGCTTTTTTTGCCTCTTATACAAACAGCAGTCTGAGTACAGCTCTTTTTTAGCCCGTTCAATGGACGCCAGATACATCAATGTCGAAGGAGTTATGTTGACGGGAAACATCGGCAAGTCAGGGTACAAGCTTAAGATAATGATTGATATATATGGGCAAGCGAGCGCAAGAGCAAGCTTAGCGCCACATTTGGCGTGGTTTGGACAAATCAGTGAAACGGGCCTTCCACCTCCTGCCGCTACCGAGAACAGAAGTGGTACGGGCGTCAACGGTACCAGCTCCTCACCACGAAAAGGCAAGAACAAAGCTGTAGCAGAGACAGAGGAAGAGAAGGCCGCTAAGCGAGTATTGGATGGTCTGAAAGACTTAGAGAAGGGAGCAGAGGAGAACAAGACAAATGCGATCATGGACACCTTAACACAGGGCTTCGACGTTCTTAAGCTGCCTCTGCATCCTGATGCTCCGAGCCGGAAAGGCGGCCAACTTCGAAATGACCTGATGGTAGGCTGTATTTGAGACTGTCTGAAGATTCCCATTACTGATAATGATCGCTAGCCCCATCAATCACAAGGCCTCCTGTGGATGCAAGAAAAAGAAGCCCCAGCACTCCCGACCGGGGACAGACATGTTCAACTTTGGCAACGCAAAAGCAGTCCTATGCCACATTGGCTCAACAAAGCGACGCTCACGCCGCAAGCTATCGATCGTCCTCCGGAACTTGGCAGAGGGGGGATCATGGGTGACGCTATGGGGCTCGGCAAGACTCTTACCATTCTGTGCCTGATTTTGGCAACGAAGGACGACAGACCGCAAGGTTTTTGCAATGTCACGTTGATAGGTAAGCCGCGACTCGATTTGATTACTACAAGGTTGTTGACAGATCAGACTACAGTTTGTCCGCTCAGCGTTTTGTCAAATTGGGAAGCACAACTGCGAGAGCATGTGATACCGGGACAGCTGACATCGGTAACTTTTTACGGAGAAGGGAGGAATACTAGACAGGCGGACCTCGAGGCGGCGGATGTCGTTTTCACAACATACGATGTGCTCTTGGCGGAGTATAGTGCAAGCAACGGCAAGAGAAAGGGCAAGGGTAAGCTTGGTAAACTGCTGGAAACAGACTGGAAGCGGGTCGTTCTCGATGAGGGACACACTGTAAGAAATCCGAAAGCTGGCAAGACAAAGTAGGTCTAAACGTAGATCGTGTGGAAAACAGCATGGAAAAGCTCACCAGAACCTTGTTAGGGCGGTTGTCGCGCTGAATGCACATCGACGTTGGGTCGTTTCTGGAACACCAATCGTCAATGGCGCAAAGGACTTAGGTTCCTTGCTTGCGTTCCTGAGAATATGCAAGCCGTTGGATGACTTGGAACAGTTCCAGAGGCATATCAGTGAGTGAACTATCACTGGCCTAGGAACACACAAATGGCCCCTCATTCTGACTGGAAAGTAGTCCGTATGCTTCCAACTGGCAATGGAGCTTTGCTACTCCAGGCAATTATGAGCGACATCTGCATTCGTCGAACGAAAGAAATGCAAGATGTCGATGGGAAGAGGCTTGTTGCGCTCCCGCCTGTCAATTTCTATTCTATCAAGGTCGATCTGTACGAAGAAGATAGAAAAGCTTATGACTTGGCTATGGCCGCCAGCAAGCGGAAATTTGAGGAATTTCTGGCCAACGAAAGGACTGGGAATGTCAGTCGTCCCTCTTGTCAGGAGGCTCTTGCTAATTATTCACCACTAAATGCCATGCTTTCCTGTCGATTTCAGCTACCACCCAATGTTCTGCAGCTCCTCACGAGACTCCGTCAGATTGCCTGCTTGTCTACCTTGGTTCCCCCTGACTACATTGAGGTACTGTACCCTACTTCACTACTGTATCGACGAAATGCGTCCTGATGCATGCTTTCCTAGAACTTGCAACAGGAAGAACAGCGTCATTCCCCAATTGTTAACCTAACCGAAGAAGCCAAGAAAGCTCTGATCTTCAAGCTTAAGGCTGCAATTGATGATGCTACCGAGTGTCCAGTAAGTTGTTTACTTCAAAGTCAAATCATTGTACCGTCCTAGATGGAGAGCTGACTTTGCTTTTCTACAAGGTATGTTTCGACGAGATGGCGCATCCTAGGATAACGATGTGTGGTCATAGTTACTGCTTGGAATGCATTAGCGAAGTCATCAAAGTGCAAGCGCTCTGTCCAATGGACAGAACACCATTGCCGTCTTTGAGTTACGTCCTGGAGCTACCCGCTGTTATGCCCGATGCGGCGGACAGTGGAGAGGGCGAAGAAGAGGAGGAAATCAAATCTTCTTCTACCTTGAAAAGCAGTGCCAAGATTGATGAACTGTAAGTCCGTGTCCCCTCGGGGTTTCCACTTTGCGAAGCGTTGTGGACTGTCCTCCGGTGAGACCGCTTGTAAGGGGTTTGCCGACCTTGTACGAGCACGTCCCAAAAAGCTGTACAGTTTACTGGTAAACGCCCACAAGCTTCGCTTGTAGAGACAATCAGGCGGCGGTCCTGAAGATTCGGCACAGTAGCAAGTGTGCCGATTTAGCTGATTGCCTATGTTGACCTCTATGATAGGATCAAATACCTAAAGGCATTTCCAAAAGGAGAGAAGAGTCTCGTGTTCTCGCAGTTTACCAAGTTTTTGGAGAAGATTGAACCTCATCTGAAAGCAGCGGGTATCAAAAGTGTCCGTTTAGATGGTTCGATGTCACAGAAAAGAAGAACAGAAGTGATAGACGAGTTCCAGAATAACCCTGGTGTGAAACCGGAAGACGGCAATGACGAATGGGATTCTTCAGCGACCGAGATATCAGATGGAGATGAACAGGAATACAGGGTCTCCAAATCTGGCAGCGATGATGACGATTATGTGGAAGATCATCGCAAGAAACGGAAGAATCGAACTTCTCAGGGCAAGAAAGCGAACGTCAAGGGCAAGCGTGCAAAGGTGGAGCCTGCTAAGAAGGCCAAACATCACTCAAAAGGAAAGAGACGGGCTAGTACACAGACCAGACTGGCCGATGGACCTACGGTCATGCTGATCAGTCTGCAAGCTGGCAGTCAGGGTCTTAATCTGACCGCTGCCCAAGTAGGTCGAGTTCAGAGTTCCTGCCGAGCACCGCTAACACCGTAGCCCTCCTCAGAACGTCTTCCTCATTGATCCCTGGTGGAACAGCGCTATTACGATGCAGGCGATTGACAGGGTGAACCGTATCGTAAGGCTATTCTTCTGTCATAGTTTGATATTGACTGTGCAGCTCACTCTGCCTCTGACTTTATCTGCCGCAGGGTCAAAAAGCCAATGAAGTGAGGGTATTCGAGGTAAGATTATATCATGATTGGATGGGTAGGAAACGCAGCAATAGTGCTGACAGGTTGTCCATTCTTGGCGTATGTCTCGCCTCTGCCAGATCATTGCAAAGGATACGATCGAAGACCAGATACTCGAAATACAAGCGAAGAAGAACGACTTGATCCAGCAAGCTTTCGCTGGCCATAGGACCAAAGAAACTGCGAGACAGAAAAAGGAAGCGCGGTTCAATGAGATCGCTGCTCTGTTCGGGGTGGATCACCATCAGGGTGTGGGTACAAGTGGCAGAGCTAGTCTTGTTCAGCAGACCTTGTGATTGGGACTAGATTAGACTAGAATCGAAGTGGAAAGCTATGTAGCTATAGGAGTGATGCCGGGATGCCTTGATGAATCGAAGTGCTATGCATCACTCAATTGCCCGTAGACTTGCCACCATGCACATTAGGAATTCAACCCTAGAAAAAGCCCGGCGGGGAGCGTTCACCGGGCGAATCGCTCTCGTCTGTGCCAGCAACAACCACTGGACTGCTGCAAATGCGGATACAGACGCTCAAACAGCTATGGCCGACGAGCATATACCCGGATCTACATATACGAAAGGTAGTCGCGTCACGCCGCCTTAAGTGATGTTCGCTACCAAACAAAGCAGTCGCGAGATACGGCCAGCAGCGTCCAGATGATGGTAGGGCCTGCTGAGGTGCAATGGCAGGACAGCAGTCTATGCTGGGCCGCCCTGCAAGCAACGGACTGCATGCATACACCACTGACCTACATCCAGTTTGCGCTGCATCTGAAACGGCTGCCATGTCTGCCACTGACGCAGCCAAAGGTCGCCGACAAGCTGCCAAAGGCCGAGAAAAGTAAACACGGCGAGCAGTGCACGAGGCAGCGCAGACCTGGAATAATCGACGACGTTGGATCCTGCTGACCGGCATCGAGGACATCTGAGCCCCTGCTGTGCTGGGCTGATATGCTGGCGACGACCTGACGGCACCTTCCTGCTCACGACTTCCATGCACGACCCGACGCCCTGATGATTCTGTAGACAGCACATGCAGACCGCGAGACTTGGCCAGCAGGACACACGACTGACTGCGGTACCCTGAAGACATCGGAGCCTCAGGATAGGCTCATCAGTCCTGCTCGTTTACTGCCCAGCGCCGACAGGTGAGGCTGCATGTCTTGCCGCTACAACATCTACTTGCAGCGGGCGTTGCTGAAACTTGGATGTCCTCCGTATAGAAGCACTCGCAGCCTCATCAAGTCCATTCCCTCTAACGCAACTGACGAATCACCTGTTACGATTTACCCCAACGACCACGCACGAACTCGACCATGACAAACGCCCTCTCCCGATCAAAGTCGGCCTTCTTCAATCAGACGTCAACGCCTGCTTCGCGCCTCAACAAACCTCACCCCCCTCTGCCGAACATCCTGAACACACCCACTTCGCCTCCCTCCGTTCCTTTCGGCTGCCCGACTCCCTGCGCTCTGCACAACCATTCCTACCATGCAGGAGGGGCTGGTACTCCCGCAGCACCACCCTCAAGCAGCGGCACAGTACGCAGTACAAGCATAGCCTTTTTCGATTCCAGAAGAATCAGGAAATCAAAGCCATCCATCGACGATGAGGAAACATACTGTGTCTTATCGGAGGAGGGCGTTGAAATATTGGCAAAGTCGGCGGGAGACGAAGAAGAGGAAGACTTTGATGTGACGACGTACAGCCGATCTGACACCCTGTCAAGCGTCAAGAAAGGGTCAAAGGCATTGAAACGCACCGCCTCGTTTGGCAATCTCTTAAAAACACCTTCGAGGGTGAACCTACGGAAGATGCCTTCGAAGCTGAAACTTTTCGCAGATACACCATCTTCGGTCAAATCGAACGCTACTAGCATACCAGAAGATTCCTCCTTCTCCGATACATCCCACAACGTACCTCCTGTCCCGCAACTAGTACCACATCACATTTCAGCTGCAACGACACCCACATCAAACAAATCTTCCCGGTTCTCAAAGAGCTTCTTGCGAAAAGCTGTATTCAGGGATAAGACGGAAAGTCTAATGAACAGATCGCAAGTCCCCTTTCACGATGCTTCTGAACATCCCTTGCCTGGGACTGTCGCTTCTCGTGTCAGAGCGATGGAGGACACTTACCGCCGAAGTCTGATTGTACAGAACGAGCAGCCTTTGAACATGGCGGACGCACTGGAAAATACACGCTCCGCGTCTGTTCCATTGCTGGACCGTTCTGGAACTCCGTCCGAGAATGTGAATGCTACCGGCAAGACACCCCGCAACAAATGGCTCGACAGATTAAACATCGGCAAATCAAGCACGAGACGAAGAACTCGATTGGAATTGCCGGCTTTCCAAGAGAGTCCAGGTCTCTCGGCGAAAGTAGAGCAAGAGATAAAGCGTACGGGTTTGGAAGAAGCACCTACACTGCTTCATGAAGTAGAAGAAGCCTTCTCGGAACCTACACTTCGAGTTCAGATTGAACCTCCTCCAGATCAAGAAAAAGAAAAAGCACGGCTTGCATTGACCCATCGTCACGTCTCAACACTTGCTACTCCTACTTTCGAGAATCCACCTGCTTTTGATAGACTCAGCTTGGCAGTCTCTCCTCGTTTCGTAGGCGACGACCACAATCACACCTTCACATTTCGTAGTCGACGCAATTCGGCAACTTCTTACTTTGGCGTATCAACCGATTCTTCACAACTTGGTGCTCCTCCTCAACAGGCTTTGATAGCTTCGTCACCTCTCTCGGGCGACCTGCATATAACACATTCCCCAGGTAGAAACGCCACTGCTGTGGTGGATCATCTCAATGCTAGCTTTAGAGAAAGAGAAGCGATTAATGATGTCATTGATGGTGATATCACTGGTAGATTCTCCATCTTCACTTATGAAGAGAAGATCAAGGTTACGACCGACAGACCCAAAAGTGATCCGAGTGAGTGCTTTGCGCCAAGCCATCCCAAAGCTGGACCCTGACGCGTTGTCTTGTTCCAGTTCCTCTCAAAAATATCGCTCAAGCCACCAATGAGCTGAGAGATCTGTAAGTCACCGCACATTCTGCAAACGAACTTGATGACAGAATCCTGATGCGGTATATACTGTTGGCTACAGCCTGGAATCCTTCGAAGACACATTCGCTTATGATGCTGCTTCCTTAAATACTTCTATCGCACCTGGAACAAAACATTCTTATTTCGCTTCACCTGCTCCTCCTTCTCGAAAGCCCACGCCGAGGAAGCAAGCTGCTGAAATTCCAGACGATCTGCAAGATTTGATCGATGGCGCTGTACAGCTAAATGAAGTCTTACGAGTGACAGAAGGAGGATATAAGAACTCCGATCGGCCAATTTCCGAAGTATCGTCTTTTGAAGGCAATGCAACGACAGCACAGGATGCACTCAAGGCCTTGGCGGAGAACACTAGCGAAACGGCTCCCGCTACATTCGATTCTGCGTTGGCTACATTCGAATGGGTCGCTGCTCCAAGCATTCACGTAGAAGCTGAACCTACTGTGAATGATATCAATAAACGCGATTCATTCTCGTATTCTACGAGCAGTTCGAGATCTTCTATGGATGGCTTTGAAGATCAACAGCCTATTCACCCTGATTGCAATGGACCAAGGCCAAGCTTTGATAGCGGTCGGTCGTCATTCGATGAGCCGCTCGAAGATGTTTCGTTCCACCAGCGTCCGAAACATCAAAGGTACCTCAGCTCATGTAGTGGTCTTAGCAATAGAAGCAGTCTCAGAGACTATTTAGCTATGGAAAGGCCTGGGGTGAGCCTTTGAAGAGTCTCCAAACCCGTGATGTATGCTGACCGCAAATCTTTTCCTGCACTAGCTTGGCGAGCGAATGCTTCGAGAAGTTGACGAGGACATTGCTTTGGATTCGATTGCCAATCCAAATCTCCTTAGTGCACACCGAGCAAGCTACGCAAGCACTAAATCATCACAATCGGAGAGACATTCGTACATTAGTACAGTTGGGTGTTTCCAGACCGCGCGAACTTCAAATTTGCCATTCAGGTTCAGTTCGGCTAGTGAAAGTGATGGTACAGGTAGCATCCTTCATTCTCCGACACCTGCGAATGGTCTGCGACGTATTTTGAACAGGCACTCGCTCGAATGCGAGCTAGGCGATCTATCTCGCATTTCTTTGGACATGTCTGCTCCAGGGCACGGCACACCGAGCCGACGCAACTCGTTCGAATCATATCCTTCTTCCCCGATTAGCGAGCTAGGCCGTATGGCAAATAACTCCATCGTATCTGATCTTCCTTCCATAAGCTTGGCAAGGAAATCAGCTGGACTCACCGCTACTACTTCGGAAGCCTTTGTGAAGCAAAGCACACGTTCCTCTCTTTTCTCGATGTCTTCCGTCAATTCCTCCCCGTGCCCTCGACCTCCGAGAAGAAAACTGCTCATGCTTACTGGAAACCGTCTGCCCCGTCCACCTCCTTCTGCTCCTGTCTTTGAAAAGCCGATTCCTGCCTGTCAGACCCTCGGGCCACCGCAAGGCAAGCTGAGACCAAGTATGTCTCCCCAGCAAGGTCGAGTACGACGACTGAAGGACACATGGGAGGCAAAGCTATCGCCAGATAAACATGAAGAACATACTTGCATATCCACTTCATCACCTCGATATGTGCGCCCTCTACCGAAAAATCTGGAGAACAAGACCGAAATTGTCCGCCCTCGCCCTCTGTCGACCTTGGCTCTCACTGGCGACATCAGTACGTGCTAACATCTACACTTCTGTACTACCACATAACTGATGCATGGTTTGCACAGTCCCTCCTGATACTCCGCCACCTTCATCACCTTCGGCATCCGAAATGAGCTTTGCTTCAACTTCACAAGGCTCTTTTGATCAGCACCGAAGCAACAGCTTACAAAGTCGGCTAGCAAACTTTGGTCGTCGCCGCACAAGGGGTCATAAGAGGCAGTCATCACAGCTTTCACGACATTCGATCCTCGCTGAACCTATTCAAGAGGAGGTGACTGTAAATCTTCAACTCGCTCCGATTCAACAACAATCTCCCGAAGTTCAGGAAGAGAATTCTGAACAACACGAAGCATACTCCGATTACACGCAGGCTTGTGAATTCTTGGATTCATACTTGCAAGATGTCAGTCCGGTGGCTTCGCCCTCACCGAAGTCAGTTTCGCCCCTTGTGATCCGAAAGACTCGAAGTCAGGCCAGTCTCGCTTCCGTGCGAAGTCTACATCTAGGTTTGGATGCCTTCCAGACCAGATCCCAGCAATTTGGGTAGCCCAAGAAAGCTGGCTCACGTTCATCACATGCTCAAAAGACGGAGATGCAACGGGATCCAGTCATTATAGTAGGACAAGATGAGCCGCATTGGGAAGATATAGAGGCTCACTTGCAACTTAAATGGACTCGCTTTTGTCACGATGCGATCCTGGAGCTGCAGAAAAGCAAGGCTATGTGGCCCGATACGGATGTTTCATTGGATATATTCGAATCACCCTCGGGGAGCATCAATTCCAGCTATGGGTCGTCGATCTATTCTTCTCCTCTCATTCAAGCGTTCTCCACACCCGGATCTGGATGTGCTCCTGATCTCACGTCACCATCACATCAATCTGCTATTGTTGGCTTCTTACTTGACTCACAAGCTCGATACAGATCAGAAATAGAACGTTTCGATACGTCGCAGGATGTGCCTAATACGCCCGAGCTGTCTTCCGATAGATCTACAACGCATGTCCTGCAAGGGCGCGGAATGTCAG
The DNA here is from genome assembly GCA_001599955.1 of Cystobasidium pallidum. NCBI lineage: Eukaryota > Fungi > Basidiomycota > Cystobasidiomycetes > Cystobasidiales > Cystobasidiaceae > Cystobasidium > Cystobasidium pallidum. Next base: position 800,582 of record BCIL01000001.1, read on the forward strand.
ATGTCCTGCCATCACCTGTACTGCTCAAGCGGCTATCGTACAAGCCAAGCCAGGCAGCGAAAAGAGCATCATATCAGCCGAAATCCCTCATGCTGGTTCAGAAACATCTTTCAAATAACAGTCCTGTTATACCAAGCTCAGGTATTGGGAAGGTCAACGTCGATGACAAGGCAGGGCGCGGGCCACTGGAGGCTGCCAAAGTACCTCTACAGCCTAAGCCGAATCAAAGTGGTTTACCGAAGTCTACCAAAGGCTATAAGCCTCGAGTACCCCCTGCAAGATCGCCAGAAAAGGTAGCCGTCGAAGCGGTCAAAAACGCAGAACCCCTCGTAAGGCCCCTCACTCCCGGCAAGCGCATAAGAGCAGTGGTACGCAACCGTACTTTGCAAGTCTACGCAGACGAAGTGCTCAACAGCGATAGTGCCCATAGCACTGACGCTAAAGCTGTACCCACGCAGAAAGTCAATTCTTTTTTGCCGGGAAGAAAACTCAGTCAGAGAAGAAATGAAGCATTCACAGCTGCCAGGCGCAAGTTGGAAGGTGTTGGAGATCCAGGCGAACAGACGGATAGAAGTTCGGGTTTATCTAGCTCGGATGAGATGGAACTGCATAAGAGTGGATTGGAAAAGTTTGGAAGCAATTCGTCATCCTCTATAATAAGCAATGCACGACAGAATGCTATGGGGACTGTACTTGAAGCTGGAGGAAGCGCAGAAATCGAAGGTGGTACAAGACATTCTGATCTATATAGCATCAAGAATAGACCTCGACCACCTACGAGGAGGACTGCTTCCGGGCTTCTTAGGACTATGAGATAATGCACGATACTTTCAAGAAAGGTGGAATGGTTAGAGCCTGCTGGACAGGATATGATATTCAGTTCTTTTTTCTTATGTTTAACGAGTATAATCCCTTCAAAACCCGTATCACAACCTTGAATTTGTTCCTGTCTTATTGTGTGCCGGAGACGGGATTACCTGAGACGATGCACGCATGTTTGGTGTAATCTGTTAGCTAAAATCTTGCAATGGATGATGTGACTGCGTAAGATGGAGCGCAGCTACCGAACGATCGAGCCCGAACCTAGAGAGCTTTGGGGACGGGTTCGGGGTTTGCATCTTGTATCGTTACCACTTGTGCCGCGGGGCCGTTTGTCAGAGGCATCAGAACGCAACGACACCCAAGTTCTGACGCACGCGCAGCTTCTAAATGCCGGCAATGTGTTCCAGTACACCTCTCCGGGGCTATCCTAAGTTTTGTAAAAGCGTTCCTTCCCAGCCATGCTATCCTCCTTTTCTTTGTTTCCTCTTCATTCCGCTAACTTAACATGACTATGGAATCTCACGCTTCTTATTTGTGTGAATGTAGTATTCAGGTCCCTCAGCTATGTTTCAGCTCTTTGTGTAAGTACGACCAGGCTGCCACTGGCAGCCCGGCCAGTCTCAGCATTGGATTCAGAGCGCAACTAGGTGAACCTTTCTACCAGTCAGTCAGCATCAGCATAAGACCTACGTTAAGACATGTCATAAGCCTGATTTGTGTTGAATGTTCGCTCATGGGCAATGTGCGGACGTGCACAACACGACGTTCGAGTCAGCACGGCTATACTCTGGGAGATGCAACGCGGGCATTCCAGAAATCAGAATAGTAGAGAGCAAGACCTTGAACCTTTTGCGAGTCAGTTTCAGTACTGTGGTTGGCTTTTACTCAATCAAGGCGTTACCGGCAGTCTATGTTGCTGTAAATCGAGCAAGGGACTCTACAACCTAACATATTTTTGTTTTGAACTGCTAATGACTCTCCTCTCCCTTGCTTCTCCATTATCTACACCCCTTTCACAATCTTCTGTTCCTTTCCACAAGACCCGCCAGGACACACTCTCAGCCCTTCCGACCTTGCCCCAAGCCATCAAGGTCGCCCAAGTCTCCCTAAGCTTGCGGGCCACGGGGCGAACCTTGACAGCTTGAAGCCGGTCTGACGAAAGGATTTCCACACAACGTCGCCACGGGGGCATGCGAAGTCTCCCTTTCGGGTCACGCGCATGCAGCACCCACAGCTAATTGTGCGGTGAGCCGGGGAACGGCGGAATTTTGGGAGAGGACAGGAGCTTGAGGAGGGTGTTTTATTTTCGATTGAATGCAGAATGAGCTGAGAGGAGAAGGCTATTTATGCCCATCTTGTACCGTCCTCCTGTGCGTCATGAAGCCCGGGTGCAGATTGTCAGTAGGCAGAAAGCCTCTCACCCTACCCCCAAGAAAGGGCTCAAGTAAACCTACATCCTCCGCCATAAACAGCAAGATAGGATCCTTGCATACTTGCATGGTGATCGGTGTTCTTGTATCACAGTCGATGACATTCGATATGCTTGAGCGTAATTAGACTGCGTAGATGCTGACGTTGTTGATGAGGGAGTATCAGTAGGCTGTGGGGGGCATGCATACTTAAGGCTGATCGAGTCGACGGACGTTTGTTCGACAACGTCCATATCCTATAGGGGCTCAGGCGCAGTTTGATCGCGATCAGAAGGTGTAGATACTGACGTATGGATAAAACAGTATCAGTAGGCTTTTAAGGGCATGCATACTTAAGAGGGATCAAGTGTGACGGACGTACGTTTGTTCGACATCGTCATATCATATAGGGGCTCGGGCGCGCAGTTCTCTTGCCAGGAGAGCGTACGAACAGATCTCGAGGTCTAGATAAGGTAGGAGGGTGTATGAGCGTATTTCGAGATCTAGATAAGACATGTTGATATTGTGGTTGAGAGATATGGTAAGAAGAGAAGAGAGAGGCAGAGATCAAGAACGTAGCTCATTTAAGGACAATTTGCCACCAAGCATCTCCACGACGTCGAAGCGCGAGTGCAGCGATCACGTGAGGAAAGCCGATTTCACGAGCAACACGGATGCTCGAATATCGAAGAACTATGTAACACAACACATTCCCTCTGTTGCCTATGTACCCTGATAATGATGAGGCCTGCACCGGACAACCGCCTGCTAGGAGACGGGTATGTGTTGATGTCTTACAGCGTACATGACGCCGATCATCCACTATGGGCAGCCGAGACGTCACTGGATCCTGATTTCAGTCATCCAGAGCTGATTGATACCAGGAGTAAGCCTGTACGGCAGCCAGTAGGGCTATTCAATTCATCATCACAGTTGAAACGCCTCATCAGTATTGCTTCAAGGCTTGTCGAGACGTTCGATCATGTTGTGTGCGGCGATTCTAGTATCGCAGCTCGCTATCGCACCTAGATAGGAAGTGGGACGGTTGTACACCAGATGTTGGTGGAAGCCAGACCATCTAGACTAAGTCTGGGTACTTCGACGTAGCCAATCTGCGCATCTGAGTTCTTCGACGTGGCCAATCTGCGCATGGAAAGGATTTCAGACCCGTGATCCGTCCGCGATACAACATTCAAGTTGTCAGGTGCGTAGAATGAAGTAGCAATAATATCGTATTGCACGAAGTAAATGATTACAACAGAAAAAAAGGTAACTGCACGTTGCGGACAAGAAACATCGAAGGGACCTAGCAGACTACTATTAGCAAAGCATGATGGCTACAGAGGGAGGACTGTAACGAGGAGGGCAAGCGAATGTTAGCAATCTATGCCAGAGCAAGCTCGATGTGGATGAGCCATTTGCTAACCTTTCCGACAGGAAGCTTATGCTCCGAAACCGTAGAGGGTTCTGCCCTGTCTCTTCAGCGCGTAGACAACGTCGAGAGATGTGACAGTCTTTCTCTTTGCGTGTTCTGTGTATGTGACCGAATCACGGATGACGTCTGTAGGTGAGGAGCAGGAATAATCAGCACCATGGATGTCTATTGTCATGTAGGGTGCACTTACTCTCCAAGAAGATCTTTAGGACACCACGGGTCTCTTCATAGATCAGACCAGAGATACGCTTGACACCACCACGACGAGCCAGACGACGGATAGCAGGCTTTGTGATACCTTGGATGTTGTCTCTCAAGATCTTGCGGTGTCGCTTGGCACCACCCTTTCCTAGACCTTTTCCACCTTTGCCTCGTCCGGACATGTTTGTTATGTAAGTGTGTGTTGGGGGTTGAGAGGCGAAACAGAGAACAGGATTTGATTTGTATGTAAGAAGGGAAAGAGAGCAGCAGACACCGTAACGCCGGTTTAAAAAGGGTTGCGAGATGCGGCAGCGTGGACAGGTCACGTGACCTTGTTTACAGGTCGATTTTGTTTTTGTGGTTGATTACGAGTTCATCAGTCGCCACCGCATTGCCCGCCATCCGAAAAGACGCAGTGGCAAATGGTGTGCCACAGCACTTCAAGTGTATGGTGCAGGTCAGCTTGAATCGACCCCCTGTGCCAAATTCCTGACGGAATTTTTTTTTTGAAAAAATTGAGGAGAGGTTTTCGCAAGAATGGGCTGAGCCGGAAACGGCAGAAAAACAGGTTTTCGCCTGTATAGGGCCGAGTTGTACTAT
>BCIL01000001.1:808923-965598 GCA_001599955.1 Cystobasidium pallidum
TCCTCTTCAAAAAAAGTAGTGACCTTTTCCGGCAGGCCAAAAAACACGTGACCGGGGACACAAAAGGGGTCGATTCAAGCTGACCTGCACCATACACGCGATAAACAACAACAAGCAACGCAGCAGGCGATCGTAGGATGGAATGCGCGTGGCTGGACTGGACTGCAGGGGAGGGGGGCCGTGTGCGCGACTAGAAAAGCTGCATTGGCTCCCGGTCTTTGCCTCTTTTCAGATCCACACATAGATCAAATCCACCGACAGCCTACACCTACCACATCCAACCCACCCAACCCACCTCTACCTACAATGGCCCGAACAAAGCAGACCGCACGCAAGTCGACCGGTGGTAAGGCTCCCCGCAAGCAGCTCGCTGCCAAAGCTGCCCGCAAGTCTGCACCTGCTGCCGGTGGTGTCAAGAAGCCTCACAGATATCGCCCGGGAACTGTCGCTCTCCGAGAGATCAGAAGATACCAGAAGGTGAGCCGCTGTGAGGAAAGCCATACGCAGGTCTCAGCTGATCACAACGTGTCTTGCTGTCCTCTAGTCCACCGAGCTCCTCATCCGAAAGCTCCCCTTCCAGCGTCTGGTCCGTGAAATCGCCCAGGACTTCAAGACCGACCTCCGTTTCCAGTCGAGTGCCGTCATGGCCCTCCAGGAATCTGCAGAGGCATACCTTGTCTCGCTCTTCGAAGACACCAACTTGGCTGTAGGTTGGACTGCATGCCTGCCATTGGATCATGATAGCTGATCACGTGACTGTTCTGCAGGCCATCCACGCAAAGCGAGTCACCATCCAGCCAAAGGATATCCAGCTCGCTCGACGACTGAGAGGAGAGCGATAGACGACACTTGCTCGTCGCCCTGCACTCGTCTTCTGGTCTCGCACACCAGCCATGTATCATAGCTTCAACCTTTTCGCCTTTCTTTCCTTGGACTTTCGGTTCTTTCCTACTTTCTGCATAGTACTAGCTTGTTGTCATCCAAAAACGGGTAGCCTGTTCATACCGCGGCAATGATACTAGCATGAGCATCATACTTGGACCTCGTCCTTCAACGATGACTGAATAGCTTGCATCCGCATCTTCCCGCCTCCACTTCAACACAGCACAAACTACTGCAGCTAGCTGGCACACTTGGGTGCATCGCATGTGCTAGCATGGCATTGCATGCTGCTGATGCTATCGATAGAGATCGACAGAGCAGCTGTGAACTAGCATTCATCATGGCCATGCACTTACCATACAGTCTTGCGGTAGTTGAGGTATCTAGCCAGGGCTGCTTGATACGGTATAATCCGCAACCCCTCTCTGTTCCCTACAAACAGCACCTAAGCGACTAATCGCAGATCAGCACTCACAGTAGCACTCCCACGTGGCAAGCATGCATCAGCACGGCGCTGACTCAGATACAGGCACAGCCCATCCACGCTGTCCATACTGATTGTGCCACTCTGACCTTCCTCAAGAAGCAAGCAAGCAACCGAGCCAGCCATCCACGCTCGATCGAGAATGTCGAGTATCCATTCTTGGGTTGGCTGGACCAGTCCGAGGGACAGCACAGGATGTTCGAAAGGTCAAGCATGGAGCTCCTGTCAGGGATGGACGTCCTCATCAGTGGACATGGAGGGGTCCCTCTTCGCTGATTAACCGGGCTTTGATTGGAAACAGTTCTGACTTCTGACTAGAAGGGTACTGTAGCTAATCGCATACAGCTGCTCAGGTTATAGAGATCATCAACAGTGCTTTGTATAGTCATTCACCATGGTGAGTTGCAATTGGATGCTGCTAATCCGTTAGTGAAGCATGCTTATTGCCTAACTTCAATCCAGCCAGATACCGGTACAAACGATGAAGCTGACGAGCTAGCCGTCAAGTCAAGTCACATTGAAGCACTCACAGCTGAGAATGAACAACTTCGCACGCTTCTCCAACGTCAGGTAGATCAAGCTGAAGCTACCGATATCAAACGCTTCTCCCGCGGAGATTTGCGTCGTGAATCCAATATCAACGATCTTCAAGCTGCTTTGGCGTGCATGCGAAGTCAATTACATGACATTGCATCCGATTATGAAGAACAGAAGGCGCTTGTCTCATCTTTGCAAGAGGAGAAACGCATTTTACATTCAAAGCTGTCCGGAGCTGAAAGGCAGGTTGAAGGCTTGAGGGCAACCATAGCGGGTCTGCAAAACAAACTAGCAGCGGAACAAGCGACCGCAGAAGAAGAGAGAGCCAGAATAGCGACCTTGCGAGCCGGGCTAGACCAAAGCAAGCGCGCTATAGTGATTTTCCAAGAACAGTATGAACGACGACAAAGTGATGCTACAGCTGCCAGACGTATCTCACTTGGAGCACAAGGTATACTCCAGCCTATCTCTGCTGTAGGTCAGCTCTCTAGTACAAATGGCTCCAGAAAGGCATCCCTTGCATTTCCAAACGTGGCTGAAGCAAGAAGAGGATCTCTCAACTACCTTAATGGCCTAGGTTTAGCTACTAAACGAACAGCCTATTTCGATACTTCAAAGATGGGTCCTACAAGCTTAGCTGATAATAGCACTCTACCCTTCGACCATGAGATCTTAGCCGGTTCACCCGATGCGAAGTCTGGATCGCCGACCTCTGCTTCATCCCCTCACCTTACTCCTACTTCCCTTTCGCGAAGAACCTCGCTGGCCGCTAGACGCTCGTCTATAGGTTATGAGACCAGTCCTTCCAGACGGAGTTCTCATCTCGCCCATACACTCAACAGACTTGCGGAACATGGACTCGAAAACGATCTTCCGATGTCTCGTCGAGCATCAAAAGTGTTGATTGGCGAGATTTCTGGCTTGTCTTCTCTTCCTGAACATGTCACGAGCCTAGTTGATCCGGCCAAACCTCGACGGAGAAGCTCGCTCTTGGTCAATCCAAATCACACTCGTCGGTCAGCCGACAAGCCCGTCCCTAGCTTAGTACGCGATAGCTCAGACGATCCGGTGTTGAAGATCAGAAAGCTGGATCGTCGTGCTGCAACTATGACCCGGCACGACAGTAGCGAGGGCGTCGTACATGCACTATCTCTCGAAGCAGTCTTGGAGATTTCAGCACTTCGACAAACTGTAGAGCAGCTACAAGTCCAGCTCTTCGAGAGTGAAGAAGCAAGAGAAGCGAGTGAGACTTGCGCAAAAGTATTGCGAGAATTCATCGGTAGTCAAGTGATCGCGGAAATTCCTGCCCCAATCATTCGCTTGCCGCCTCTGCCTACTGAAGCGGACGACCTAGATATTTCGAGCCGAAATGCAAAGGTCAAGAAAGAGACATCAGCCAGTAAAGGTACGAAATCGTCATCAACTATGTGGACGATACCCAAGATCCTGCCCTCATTAAGTTATGGCACAAGCAAGAAAGATGCAAGTCCACCGCACACACCTACCGATACAATCACGAAGACTTGCAATTCGATATCTAGTGACCTTTTGCTTCCTGCTAGAGTATCAGATATTAAATGCCGTTCAAGTTCTATTTCTTCGAGATCCGAGTACTCATGTAATTCCGGTCCTGCATCGCCCTACCTCGGTTTCGTCAACTCAGGTACCTTTAAACCCAACTTTGAAAGCTTTTCATTCTCAGCTCACAGAGCTCAACCGAATGTTCCACGACTCGAGCCTCCCTCACCTCTAGTCGGTCCGACAGATACTGCCCGTTTCCCTGACTTGGCTTCATCAACGGGTGATTCGGAAAGTGAAGCTGAACCCATCACTCCTTCAGATGCTGTGTTCAAGGAGAATGATACTGATACGCCCAGGATGCAAGGGAAAGGTCAGCAAAGGTTCGGAGGTAATTACATGCTTGTAGATCAGCCCAACAGTGGTATAGCAGTATGAATGTTTGATGCCTGTACGAGCAGGAATAGCACGTCGAGACCGATATAGCATGACGGGTAACACATTATACAACTCTTACAGTACACGAAACTTGGCTGCTCATTCTACTTTGTAACTGCGCTGGCAATTCGATTCTTAGCCATCTTACCCAACATTCCTCCTATACTTCTAGCCCCTTCAGCAAATTCGTATGCCTTTGCAACCCCACCCCACACTGCTTTACGCGCATTGCTGCTCTTGTCCCCCTTTGCTCCGGCCCCACCCATCATGACGCCCTTGATGCTCGGCAGCTGATTCAGCACGTCGACTCCTGTACTTCTAGCCCAAACGATTGGCTTCGCTTCCATAGCATAGAGCTTGTGTAACTTATCTATGACATTCATTACGGCGTGATTCATGAGGTATCTTTGACGAGGATAAGGGTTCAAAGCTAGCTTGGAGCCAATGTCTGCTCCTTGTGCTATCGCAGTTTCGAGTGTCTCGAACAGCGAAGCAGCGTCGCCTAAACCCAGGTTTAGACCCTGTCCGGCCATGGGATGTACAGTGTGAGCTGCATCTCCAATAAGGACCGTACGCTTGGGCAAGCCGCCAACGTCGGTGTCACCAAGATACGATTGAGCATGCGACATCTTCAAGGGAAAACTGGCACAGGTGTCTAAATGCACAGTCTTTACGATGGGCGGAACTTCCGAATGCTCATGCGGTAGCGTCGTTCGGTCGATGTTTGCGGGTGAGTAGCGCCATGCAATGTCCTCCAGAAGCGTTTGCGGGGAAGTTTGCAGTCTTTCGTACAACCACGAGAGCGATGACCACGGCAGGCGGAATGAGGCATTCACTAATGCTGTCAATCGCTCCGCGTCGAGCTTCTTTAGTGCAGCGGCTATCTGTGGTTTGGTCGACCATGCAAGGGAGCCGTATCTATCGGCAATCTGCAATAGTTTATGTTAGATGAATGGAATCTTCCCTTTGGATGGTCACATACAGGTAAAAACCCTAGTGGACCGACTGGCAAAAAGCGTTGCCAAGCTATAGTGTTCGTATCAAGCGGACTCGGCTCCAGTTCTAGTGTACCGACGAGACAGTGCGCATCATATGCCCAACCATCGGTTTTAATGCCAGAGTAATTCTTGACAGGAGAATTGAAACCGTCAGCGCCGACTAGCAGTCGAGCTCTGATCATCCTGCCATTTTCGAGCTTGACTATCGGCCAGCCTCCCTGACTTTTCAAGTCGCCTTGCACGATATCTTGCACCCTAGTCTTGTCGATAACTTCTACATTATTGTGCCGCCTGACGTTGGTCAGTAAAGCCTTTTGCAGATTAATATTCTCGACAAATTTGGCCATCTCGGCGCCCTGAGGAGCATCGGGCTTGACGTCCCAAGCTGAGAAATCGATGCGAGCTCCAGAAAGACCATCCCAAACCTGCAGATGTAGGACTCCCGTTAGTTACTGTACCACGCAAATGTCGTATAGACCACAACATACTCTCATTTCCTCGCACGGTCTCGTTCTTGACATGTCCAACTGCTGCCATCCTCCGGTCTCTGTTGGAATTACAATGTTAAAGGGTTTGCTATCTTTCGCAGCTGGACAAGAAGTTCGTACCTGAGAGAAAGCGCTGACTATCTGACGTAATACTCGATATACGATTGAACCATTTCTCGGGTGGCATATGCCAATTTGCAACCTTATCAAGATCGCTTCCTTCGAGCAGCGAGACCTTGGTCCCTGCATTCTGGACGATAGACGAAGTAGCTATAGTTATGATATGTGAGAACAGACAGTCGGTAGCCGGCTATGATCAGCTTTCAAGTGATAATGAAGCGGTTGTTGCGATCGGACATACACAGAGCATTCGCAAGAGCCAGGCCGACCAATCCGCCGCCGACAATGACTATATCGTGGTCCTCAGGCTTCTGTAATTGGGCTGGTGTATCGATGCCGCCGGCTGCGCTGGTCGACTGCAGTCTGGTCGATTGCCATCGCGATCTTGCAGTCCAGCTGAGAGCTGTAGAATGAGAACATGAGCAGTACGATGTGCCCGGAAGAGACTGAGCATGGCTGAGCTGGCGAAGCTGTCTTGGCAAAAGCCGACTGGTTGATGCGTATAGCGACATGTCTGTTGGTTTGGTCAAGGCGAGACAAGCCCACTGGCAGTGGTAATCCGGCTTGACTTTCTCGATTGCCTTGCTTTCTTTCTTTCTTTCATACAAGCACAAGATTGCTATCTCGCTAATCCGATATGGATGCAGGCAAGGAGAACGTGCCTCTGTCGGCGGTTGCTCCCGGGACCACGCAATCTGGGCAACTGAAGCCCGGATACACGATTGGGCCCAACGGTGTCATACTTGGGCCTGACGGAAAGCCATGCAGAGTAAGCGGACTTCTTGAAAAAGCTATGATATCCCGCTGACTCCCATCTACAGGCATGTAACACCTTGAAGGCCTTCGGAGCGGTGGCTTCTGGGAGCAAATCCACCAAGGGCAAAGCGACATCGTCGACAGCCTCGTCCGCTGGCGCTGCTGCTGCTGGCATCGCAAGTGTGGCAACTGCAGCTGTCACCGACGATGCATACAAAGCATGTCCACCCGACGTGGAGCAGTTAGGACGCCATACATGGACATTCCTGCATACAACTGCAGCCTATTACCCAGATCAGCCCTCGGAACAGCACAAACAAAACGCATCCGCCCTCTTCAATTCGCTCCCCAGTTTATATCCTTGTTCATACTGCGCGGACGAACTGGGAAAGGAAATGAAACGGGTCGGTCCTCCAGACGTAAGCAACGGATACACGCTTAGTAACTGGTTGTGCAATATACACAATGAGGTGAACGAGCGCCTGGGCAAGAAACAGTTCGACTGCTCAAATGTTTTCAAAAGGTGGAAAGAGGGCTGGGACGATGGACGCTGCTAGAACACGTAATTTGGCATCGCTTGCACTGTTGTTGTAATATAATGCATTACTTTGGTCCTCATCGCTCAGTTTATCCCCTTAGAAACAGCAAACATATGCTTCCAATCTCTCAAATCGCTACTCAGCGGCTTCAACCAGTTCTTGCTCGAAATCCTCACCATCTTCCGCCAGGGCTTGCGCGCGTCGGTCACTTGGTTCCTTTGATAACAAGGCTGTATCTGGGAAGAGAGCTTGTACGCCTGGATAGGGATCGTTCGGGGTGACCGCCGCAGAGCACTCTTCCCTCAACACTATCAGTGCTGAGTGCTCCAAGGGTTGAATCTGTGCATGTGATGTATGTGATGTATACGTCAGTATAATGGCTAATACTATCATGGAATACTGCTTACCTGCTCCTTTGACACGTGTAATGCCTGCACGGCGATTCGCTCTGGTGCGTTCGAGACATCGAGAGAGACCCATAAAATATGAGACCGCGGGTTTGCTGTTATGCTGAGTACAGGCGACCCAAAGTCGAAGAATAGATGCGGTGGGTGGCTTGAGGTATCCTGTAGGGCGTGTGCTGACCAAGCTAACAGAGCTGAGGAGCCCACGGACGATACGACAATATGGCAAGTCCCTTGCTCTTTTTCTGCGCCTAACGCAACCATTTGTGTGATTCCGAGGTCGAGCTTCCTGATTTTCGGTACAAAATTGGCTGGCCTGACCGGCTCGTTTGCCTCAACTTCGTCATTCTCCTCTTCGTCGGACTGGTCATTCTCATCCTGCCCGGTCTGACCGTTCTCTTGAGCACCAGCAGTTGCAGCCTTCCTATCAGACTTCGTTTTCCTCACTGACTTTCTTGCTCGCCTGCCCGGTGCTGTCACCGATAGTTCGATCTTGATCTCGGCTGTTCCGATGAGAGGTTTTGCTGAAATATCTTTGCGTATACATCTATATGTAGTAAGATCCCACATTCGGAGCGTGTCGTCTCCCCCAGCTGTCAACAAGATATTGGAGTCTGATGGATGCAGAGCCAGCGCAGATACAAATTTACGTTGACCCAGAAGGAAGTGTTCTATTTCCCAGCCCTGTGGCCATTTGCTCACGCGTATATGCTCGTCTCGGTCAGCGGTGATGATCTTGCCTTGCTTCTGAAGAACAAGCATCGCCGTGAGCATGCTGACGTGCCCGACGACAGGCGATAATGCGGATATTTTGGCCGGCACGTGCCGCCATTCTGGTGCGATGCCGCCAGTATTTCCAACTTTCCGTCTCTTTCCCGAAGGTGCTTTGGCTTCGCCTGGTCGATCCGATTTGCTTTCGGATGGCGTATCTTCTTTACTACCAACGGTCGAAGTTGAAGCCTCAGGGATTGGAGCTGGTGTCGGCGGAGTTGGCAAGTCCGGCGAGCACCCATGCATTGCGAAGCTGCTAGTAGAGTCAGAGACTAGCTTCCCTGTTAAACATAGTCTGACTTACGCATATACATCCCCAAATTTGTCGGCGATGACAAGCGTCTGACCATCTTCAGTTATAGAAACGGCGTTGGCCCTCTTTGGCAGCTCTCTACAGATACGTTCAGCGTTAGTTGTTATACGGCACTTGTCGTCTCTTTCTGGCCTACCTTTGCTGCTCGAGTACAAGTTTAGCAGGGCTGTTTGAGGTTGCTAGCTCTATGCGCCACTCTTTCACATGCTTGTCTTCAGCATTCGACACGATTTTCGCATCCGTATGCCATACGAGATGACGAACCATGCATTTTGCTGCATGTTCTGTTTGTTCATCGCTCGCAGCTAGTATGCAATTATTTCTGACATAAGGGGGGTTATCAGCGATACGCCCTAAAAACGAACGCATCGAGACGATGTCTCTGCTCTTTCGCAACTCACTCCAAATCTACGATCTTTATCTTGGGTCCGCAGGCAGTAGCAAGCAGCTTCCCAGAAGGCGAAAGCGATAATAGCTGTACCGGCTGACGGAGGGACATCTTGTATACTCCTTAGCTTGCAAACGCCGGTTCGTACGGACTTATCGTTACTATTTGTTTCGTTACCCCGAGCAGTGAAGAATGCCGAGCAAAAACAAGAAAGAGAAAGTGCAGCTGTGCAGTATATGTAAGGAGAAGCCCTCGAAGTACCACTGTCCTGTTGATAGAGCACCCTAGTGAGTGCGACCAAGGCAACCTGCAAGTCTCGCAAAAATGCTGATCGACAGCTGGCTGTTATCTCTGAAGCTGTTCTGTAGCGTGCTTTAAGCTTCACAAGGGTATGTTACGCATCCGCGTGAAAACTACACTCACTGACCCTGGAATACAAATAGTCGAAACATGCTCTTCCCGGGAAACCAAATCTGCAGCGCATGACAGGTTGGTGGCGAGTAGCAATGTTGAGAAGCCTGCCGCACCAGTACAGCGGACCGAAAGCACACATTCAATTGAGGAGGAAGCCTCTATGAGATCCCTGGATTCGCTTATGTGGCCGCCTGACCCGCTTGAAGAAGGTTTAAACGCACTTCAAGATCCCCTAAACCGCGACGAGCCAAAACCCTTACTACGGAACGAACTGCTTGCCATAGCTACGTCAATTCCCTTGCGCAAAATGCTTGCGGCGCATCCTTTCCTCATCAATCTACTTACCGATATCTCGCGCATACCCAATGCTCCACCAAGATATCCACAGTCAAAGCGTGTCAGGGACATTTTAGGGTTAGGGGAAGCAGAAGGTGTGCCTGAACGCTTCAACTACAGACCAAAGGAGGAAGCGGACGAAGCTGCCATCAGAAGAGGATCCAACTCGAAAGCCACAATCGGCTCGGAAGAACGGATGGCCCTTCAGAAATTCAATGAACTGGTGAAAAGCATACTTCGGGAAGAAAGAAGCAAGAAAGACTTCTCCGTCGGTCAAACATGATGCGGAGTCTACCTATACACGTAGATGGATGGGTAGCTGTATCAGGAGCATCTAGTGATCTACTTCTGGGTGGATATGATATCCAGCAAAGAATCAAGAGTGGCAAAGCTCTTAGAGGATTCTTCCGCTGCTTCGGGAAGAACGAGAAGAAGACCTTCGAGGTCGCATCAGTCCTTGCTCAAGGTCCACGTCTCTCCCATTTGCTGAATCGACCGCTGTTGTGACCTCGGACTTGCTGTTGCCGATAGTGTCGCCACCTTCCCCTTGCATCACATACACTTTGGAATCGACATCCTCTCTTTCGTACTCCTTTCTCGGCGACAAGACTATCCCAAAAGCATGCTGGAGGGAGTGTCTGGCACTATTGTCCCGATGGAACTGGTGGTCTGGGTCACGCGCCACATTAACTTCATTACCTGGATGGACCTTCTGATTTTCTAGAACTTTGGGAGGAGCATACCAGCTTTCTTTAGTATCGCCTTGGATCTGCTCGTGATAATCTGGTAACCCATTGGCTTGGATTACTCCGGCGTTGCCGTAAGCAGGTGGGTAGGCGCTCTGGTGGAAGATCGAAGCATTCTGATGCAAACAAGGAGGCAGGCCGATGACGAGGAATTTGGCATTAGAAAAGGCCGGAGCCTTATCAAGCGACCAGGTCAAGGACTTCATGGGACCAGAATCCGCATCTTCGGTATTCCAGGCGAGAATTAGACGTCGGAGACGGCGGGAATTCTATTCAGACGGAGTCAGCTTGCAGCCATTGTATCGCCGTATCGCTCAAACGTACTTTCACTGTAACGATTAGCCATGGTAGCCATACAGCAATGACGATTGCAATGAGGATGCCAATGGCCGCCCATCTGGCGCCTGTACTGTAGCCATCGGTCCAGCTTTCATAACCAGGCCATCGATCGTTGTCATCAAGAGCTCCCGCATACATGTCTTCACGATCAAGGGCACGGGATTCATTTGCAATATCTAGCTGTCTACGTAGAAGGCTACTGGCCATTGTACTCGCGGCCCGGGCTGCGGAAGAGATTGTACTGCTTGGTAGTCCCATTGTTCCATTGGTGAGGCTGGTGGGAGCGTTGTCTTCGTCATCCTCGTAAATAACAGGCTCATCCAAGCCTATTACATTCGAAACGGCAGATATAACAGGCCATGGCTGTGTAAACGATAGACAAGATCGTGTCGATGACAATGAGCACGCGGCATTTCATCCTAACCGGAACTACTCACGACTGTTACTGAAGCGATGAAAGCGAAAGCAAACAGAGCTTTCTCAACCCAAGACCAGTATCGCGAGAGTGCCTTGTGGAGCTCTGTCATGCGGTTGTGCCAAGTTCGTTCATCAATCTTACCATCCGACGACCGGCATTAGCGATGTCACAGCAGTGGGTGCAAGTAGACTGCACAATCATACTCACACATTCTGATAGTTCTGGGGGATAGACTGGAAACTCTACGCCCTTCTGGAGCAGCAAAATAAGCTGATTCGAGGGTCGAAGATAGGACATGGTTTCGAAAGGGTTCAGCATGGGGGGCAGCACGTCGACGAGCCAAGTTCCAAGAGCGCCCCTGTCTTTGATCAAGGACGAGGCTGGTATAGGATGAGTCGGTTGTATGGGGTCAGGTTTGAGCAGGGATGAAGAGGGGCTGCTCCGTGGAGGAAAAGCCTGAAACTCGGACATCCCGTGTCCTTGCCGTATTGCAGTGCGCGATCAACGCTTCACAGCCAACATGTAGGCACAGCCCGATGCATGCAGAGAAAACCACCAGGGTGATTTCGCTAGGTGTGAGACCGTTATGCGGTGGCGAGAAAGGGACTCCTGCAGGACGGGTGCGTCCCATGGTTGGGGATATACGAGCATCTGCGGTTATACTGAACCTGGACTGGACAGTCAATCTGATAAGTTCAATGCGCACGGTAGTACTCGAGCGGTGGACCGCCATCTCCGGCTTGCGCTTTCCCTGGGCCGTTAGTCAACATGGCTTATATCCGTAAATCGGCATTTAAGGCATAAGCACACATTGAAAGCCACGTGTCACCTCGTGTACTTGATGCACACGTGTCGGCTAGCATGACGGGTGCATATGTTTATCGTTGTTCGGATCCATGCGGCAAGGCTAGAGCAGCTTGTATGTCTTAGATTGCTTGCGAAAGCCGTCGAATGGCGCACATGGAGTTGCCGTGCAATCTCTTGCGGCAAAGAACCCTTGCTTACACGTTGGGATAGTCCTCTGATGTTCAAGCGGATTTGAACAATTGTCTCTGGGCTGCATGTATACACATCCGCGCTTCGCGCATGTGAGCCGACTTCAGTAGTTCTCATAGCTACTGCCGCGTGTCGTGATGGCTTTTGAGTATATGCAGGTTCTTTGCATCGGAGTAGTACTGTCTCCTCCGGGGGTGTCAGATGTGGGCCGGGCCAAGAGGTCCCCTCGGTCAGGTTGTTTCCTGAGGATTATGCTACATAACGAATGGCTACAGGAATATTTCTCCTAGTTTATATTGACCTGCTGATCTTGCTCGAGAGCATGGATGTGCTGGTTGTAGGTCTCCAAGCTCGATTTCCAGGCGTTGATGCGCATTTCGTCGCTCTGCATGTCCACCTGGCCTTGCGAAGCAGCTTTAGCATCCTCAAATGCGACTGCCTGCATAATACCAGGATAGTCGATGATGTTGGTGATCTACGCGACGGAACAAACATGTAATGCCTGGTCAGACAACATGAAATGACTTGCGAGCTGACATCTGACGGCCCGATCCAGGCAGGATGGCATGTTGAATGCTCAAAGGCTCACCTTAGCTCCGTTCTGCTTCAACGATTCAACAATGGAGTCCCTGGCTGATGCTGCAACATCAGCGTTCAAGCTGAGAATGTAGCTGTGCGCTATAGCCCTGCTGGACGCCATGACGCGAGCGGCAGAGAAAGCGGCCAGGATAACGAGTATAGTCTGAACGGTCCTTGACAAGCTAAGCATGGACGACAGCTGGTGTCTGGAGTGCCCGAGGTTGTCTTTAGCTCGTACACGTGAATGCAGTCTTTGCGCTTTGCCTGGCACTCCTGTGATTAGTACCGTAGATGTGGAGAGAGCAGATGACATGTCCTGTGGACGAACAGGCTGCATTTCGGTGGCGCACTCGAAGGCCCGCATTGTAACTGGAGATGAACACAACACACAGCACGTCCACATGGAAGCCTGAAGAATAACTGGATACATGTCTTTCTGGTGCAATTCCGAATCTGTACATTTGCCACAAGCAGGTTCGAGCCGAGGATGCTGCCTGCTTGGTACATCCTAATACCTGGCTGCCTTACCATCGCTGGGGCCGTGTCCAATCCACTCACTTTTGCGAAAAGAGGGAGGTCAGCTTTGATCAGATGATGTTGTAAAGTACAACGGCTCACTCCATCCAGCCCAACACCTCTTGATACCATCTCCGGGAGTTGAGAGGGTTAAGAACCCAATGCTGGGAAAGTACAAGCCGTCAGCCAAGCTTCAGCCAGCTCTGACATGGCCATCGGACGACAAATGCTCACATTTTCTTTTGGAAAGTATACGAACTTGCTTGGGACGCCTTTCCGCTGCAGCGCGTTGAACATTCCGATGGCTTCGGTATCGGCTGAGCAGAAAACAGACATGCATCAGCTTCATTCGCCACGGTCTATGACGAGCGACGTACGTAGTCGATAATCCAAACCGCCGTGAATGACCAATTCGGGGGTCTGAAAGCGGTGGTCAAGCTTTAGCGAAGCGGAAATCAAGCTGTATGACGTACCTTCCAATTCCGAATATGATTGTGCGGTGACCATCTCTCATATGTTTGCGGAACCTCCCAAGGAGCTCCTCCCATGTCATGTTCCTATTCAAGCAGTCCGTCAGACATGGCTAATCATGCCAAGAGTCAGAAGCGGGACGACGTACGGCGAAATACAGTTCTTCTGTGCCAAAGTAGGCGTTCTTCGTGTCTAGGATGCCATCGTGACAGATAAAGGCTTTGAAGCCTAAAATGTCGTTGTGCCCTTGCATCCAGTTGCACATGTAGCCACTGGACGCAAGTCTGCCACATTAACAATTCGCCCCTCCGGCTTCACAACGCGAGGCTCACCCATATGATCCACCAGCCATAGCCATCCTTTCGGTGTCAATGATATCCCCGTATACCCTCTTAACGAATTGCAGGCCAGCTACCAAGTCCTTGAACGGCGAACCGCCCCACTGTATGGTACGAGGTTTAACAGAAATCGCGCACCGCGATAGGCTAAAGGCTCAGCTCACATTCTGATTGATAGCATCGACGAAATCCTGTCCATAACCCGTGCTTCCCGTTGGGTTGATCATGACAGCAACATAGCCGGCAGCCGTCCAGCAATTCGGATTCCATCGTGTTGACCTGGCAGGAGCTCAAATCAGATTGATATATAGCGAACGACGAGTGAACAAAACTGACCATGAGTCTGTCCAAGCGCTTTGTGGGCCTCCTGCAAGATGCGGCTCATCAGATGAAGCGCCATACATGAGTAGGCAGTAAGGGCTGACCGTGAACAAGGAAGATCATCCCGTATCTTTTCCCTTCTTGATAACCATGCGGCTTCATGATAAAACCATGGACCTGTTTGTCTGGATCGGCGCCAGAAAACCAGAATTCTTCTCCGGCGTCCATCGATATTTTCTCCATCAGATCAGTACACAAGGACGAAACACGTTGCAAAGCTGGCTTCTCTCGGGAGCTGGATGTTGAATCTAATACGTAAGCTTCGTTAGGGGACGTGAAGCTATTCATAGTGACGAGCAGTCGATCGCTGTGCGAGCTACTTGATTGTGCTTCTTCTTTGCTGAAGATATGCGGCAGTACGGTAGCTGAAGATACGTTATGTGCTGTGGTGAGCTTTCTTGGCTTTACAGACGAAACCTTGCCCGAAGATGGCGTATCTGGAACTTCCAGAGCAAAGAGCTTCTTATGACCTTCCTCCTTTAGTCAGTAAGCGTTAGGGAGGCGAATTTCGGGATGCGGAAGTGCGCAATACTGACCTCCACAGTCATATATAATGTTCTTTCGTCTTCTCCCCATGCCAAAGACGTCGGACTCAGCTCCCAATCTTCCGTCAGGCCATACTTGACGTCGCTCTCGATATCATAGACAATGACCCTGTTCCGATCCGATTCGTACTTATCAACTCGCATCTCAAGCCAAGCCAGCTTTCCCTTTCCGGTTCTAGCGCTAGACGACAATACAGGTGAACTACGAGCTCCCCCCTGACTCGTCAAGCACTTTGGCCTTTTCTCTTCCTCGTTGCGTGGCTGAAGAGGAATGATGTAGCAGTGCATTCTTGTGTGCCATGCTTCTGGTAGGTGAGGGTCTTTGGCCACGAAGGCAAGATAGGAAGCTGTTATGTCAAAGTCGGAAGCGTCCCCAAAGGGTCCAACTGGGCATTCGATATTATCGAGACCAGCCATAGGTGTCACAGGCTTCGATAGGATACACCAAAGAGGGTGTCTAGAGTTAGATGGCACCTCATCTTCTTCATCTTCATCATCGGTACTGTCAATGGAGCGGATGTCTAGCTCATCCAGTTCTTTCGACGTGGGTGTCGAAAAGACACGATCTGCATTCTTTGCCAATTCAAGGTAGAATACAAGTTTCTTCTTCTTTCCCATCCAAGTATCCCAATGTCGAACGAATAGTTTGTCGAATACTTGGACTTCTGCCCCATTTAGTCCCTTTTCGTACTTTTCGTCTAGCCTCTTCACTGCATCGAGAGTAGGATCTTCTGGATAGACTTCGGCTGAGAAAGCTAAAAGCGCTCCAGTTGGCGACGTGCGAGTAACCTTGAGATCTGTGATACTGATCAACAGTTGGTTGAGTATTAGCATAAATACGTTTTGAAGAGGATAATGTCCACGGGCCGGTCGAAGATGCGGCACGTGCTGATTTGTGGCTCACTTTACCGGCACTTCGCCAATCTTATAGTCGACACCGTCCAAAGTTTTGCACCAAAGCTCTTGACCGTCCTCAAGATTTCCTTCTTTTTGCAGCTCCTGCTTGAATTTCTTATCACTCAGCGTAACATCTATATCTGGCTTGCCAGCTTCCGCCCCTCTGGGTCGAAGGTATAGGACGGTATCATCATCCAGGAAGGTTACATCAGCAAAGCGAAGGTTCTCGAGTATGTTCTCCACGGGTGCAGGATCATGTTTGCCTGCGTCCGAGATGCCGTGCCGTGGAATTTGTCCAATAGCTACATTCTTCGATGTACGTTGGGTGCTGAAGTCGTACTGCGACCAGGGCATGATCCACGTCGTCCCGCTGTGATTCGCCTTAGCTGCCCCTGGGCGAGGCAGCGACAGCATAGCTTCTGCAGTCAGTCTGTGTGTCATCGTGGAAATAGCTTGCAAGACCTCAGTTGTCCGAGATACGAGCTTCAGACCTCATCAGTCCCGGCTAATGCACGCACTCTCGGCCGATCATGTGCATGTGCTCCTGCACACTAGGATGGTTGCCGCGAACACAAGCGCAAATGGGTCCTCATGTACGGACAGCGCAACTATGGCTTTCGAAAGACACCGACCATTCAGCCTGTGTCGGGAGCATTATCTCAAGCATGAAACCTTTGGCAACTTTGCATGGAGTCCGGGATGTGTACTGATTTCTACACCAAGTTATTATGATATTTTAGTAGCTAGTTTCTCCATATGCTTTGAGTGACACACTACGCGACCATCGAGTACAGCGTGTAGATGTGCCCTCGATCCACGCAGCAGTGATTGGTCATTGAGCGTGGAGAATTTATAGCTTGTGTTGCAACCAGTAGTTGATGAGTCCAGTCGTACTGCTATCATGCCCTTCTACGCCCTTGGTGCCATCGAGGGATGGCAGAATTGCTTTAGCAAGGACCTGTCAATGAAGGTCACGTCAGAATACGGTGCAACCAAGTATCATACTGCATGATAGAACGCGCTACACACCTTTCCAAGTTCGACACCCATCTGATCGAAGCCTGTTCCAAAAGCATGTTAGCTCTATACAGTGTATGGCGCTTTACCCAAGTGGTGACATACTGTTGATTCCCCAGATCATGCCTTGAACGAAGATCTTGTGTTCATACATAGCGATAAGCGAGCCTGAAAACCACGATACTCTCAGTTCTGAGGTCCAGACGGCTGAACGAACACCTATGGCCCACCAAGTGTTGCGGGAGTCAATTTCTGGAACATGATGGAATTCGTGGGCTTGTTACCCTCGAATACCTTTGACTTCAACAGAGCGACGTTCGAGGCTTGCTCGCCGAGGTCCTGTTTGACATGGTTCAGTACGGCGGATGTTCTTGTATTTTCACTCCCTCGTCGCTCACCTGCTTGACTGCTTCTTCGTCCTTTCCGAAAGCCAATGCCTCGGGTTCTACGCCCAAAGCAAAGTCAGAACGCCAATCTTCCGCACAGGCCATCACGGTTTAACCAGATCAAAGGAAGTACTCACGGGCGAAGAAGTTAGAGAGAAGAATCCGATGATGTTCACCCTTCGCAATCGGGTTCAGGGTCTCGACAGGAGCCAAGAAATCCGCAGGAATCAATTTGGTTCCTTGATGAATCAGCTGGTAGAAAGCGTGTTGACCGTTCGTCCCGCTCTGTCCCCAGATGATCGGACCTGTTTGATAAGATACTCTTCTACCATCTTTTGTTACGAACTTTCCGTTGGATTCCATGTCTCCCTGTATACGAAACCGCAGGTGACGTAAGGGAAATTCCTCAGCTTCCGGCCAACACTACTTGACAAATACGTAGCCAGGATGAAGGCGCACCTGTTGGAAATAGTCTGCAAACTTGTGCAAGTACTGGTCGTACGGTAATAGAGCATGAGTCTGAGCACCATAGAAATCGTTATACCAGATACCAAGCAAGGCGAGGATGACGGGTAGGTTGTTCTCCAGCTTGGTCTCTTTGAAATGGCGATCCATCATATGTGCACCGGTAAGCAATTCTTTGAAGTTATCAAATCCGATGTAGATAGCGATGCTCAGACCGATAGCTGACCATAGTGAGTATCGTCCCCCAACCCAGTCCCAGAATTTGAACATATTGGCTGTGTCAATACCGAATTCTGAGACTGCTTTGGAATTTGTAGAGAGAGCAACAAAGTGTTTCGCCACGTGTTTTTTCTGTTATAACGGAAACGCGCGAGTATGGTCAATACAGCTAGAAAGCGGTACGGGCAGGAATTCATAGTCGATAACTACGTACCTCTTTAGCGGACTCGAGGAACCAGTTCTTCGCGCTAGTAGCGTTTGTGATGGTCTCTTGCGTAGTGAATGTCTTTGAAGCGACAATGAAGAGTGTTGTTTCAGGATCGCACTCCTTCAAGATCTCTGCTAGATGTGTGCCATCGATGTTGCTGCAGAAGTGAGGCTTGATGTCTCTCTGTGCGTAATGTTTCAGAGCTTCCGTAACCATGACCGGTCCAAGGTCGGAACCGCCAATACCGATATTCACGACGGAGGTAATCCTCTTTCCAGTATAGCCGGTATGTTTCCCCGATCTAATAGCGTCGGAGAACTCCTGCATGTGCTTCAAGACGTCTCCAACTTCATCTGCTCCTTCCTCGGTGATACCTTCGAAAGGTTTAGGTACGCCTGCGTTTCGTAGGGCAATGTGGAGGACTGCTCTGCCTTCGGATGTATTGATATGCTTGCCAGCGAACATATCATCTCTGGACTGCTCGACATTCGCTTCTCTAGCTAGCGAGAACAGGGTGGATAGAACCTCCTCGTTGATGAGATTCTTGGAATAGTCGAGGAGAATGGAGACATCCGGGCCGTCCGAGGATGTGTAGCGCTCGTTGAACTTGTCGAATCGCTTTGGGTCGCTGTTGAAGAGATCCTTCAGAACGAGCTTGTCCTTCTGGGACTCGTATAGCTCTCCGAGCTTCTTCCATGCCGAGTAGTCTGTGGTGATGGGGTTGTTCGTCGGATCAGTACAGCTTCTCCCCAAGTGTGGGTTTCGCTGAGGTCATCCGAGCATGGATGACCGGGTGCGATGCAGAGCCTCACCCGTTGCAGCGGCCATTGTGGTGTGCCTTCAGGGTGTGTATGTATGCTATGTGCTGCTCTGTCGCCCGCTTGGTCGCAATGATCCAAAAGCAAGAAGCGGGAGATCAACCTGCGCCTGGACTGCAGCGGCTACCGGCGGAGCAAGGAACCACTGAGGCGGAAGGACGAGCAGGATTTCCGCGTTGCAAGAATGTCTAGTGCCAGCCTATGATTCGATCTACTACAGTCGGCTACCTCTCTTGCTGTCAGATATCTCCTTCTTCAGTTCTCCCACAGCTCTCAACCACGCAGCGCCATGTGCGCCACCATTCTATCGAGGCTGACGTCGCGTCGGAGGCTCTCTGAGCAGCAGCAGACAATCATGTACCTCCACGTTCCGGAGTAACCCTCCATGCTGGTATCCGTCTTGCGGATCTGCTCGGCATGACACACCTTGTCGTGCAGATCACCGGATCTCTTCCGATCACCGTGCTTGCGATCTGGAAGGTGGACATGGCGACTTACTAGGCTATATGATATCCAGCCTGGCTGCATTCCCATAGAACATCATCACGATCAATCTGTCAATCCCCAATGTCAAGCTTCCAGCACCCCTTCCACCGCTTGCTGTCCTTCTTCGCCCGTCAAGGAAGCGTAAGCAAGGGTGATGTAGGCAACGCAACCACTGTCAGATTCATCAACTCGTTGCGCGGAGATTTAGCATTGGGGTTCAACTTCCCGTTATCGGTATTGATGTCATTAGCACGGCATATCATATTTCGAAACGGACCCGGTTTGCTTTCTCTCTCGATACACATACCATCTGTCAAACTGGATAGGAAATTGTTAGGCGGGCCAGGAGCGTATGATATCATACCTGACAAACGTTACTCTGCAACGCAGCTAGATAGGATTGTTCAAGATGGTGGAGGTAGTGTGAAAGATAGACTTGACGCAGTCGGCATTTATATCATGGCAGCACAGAGGAAGGACGGAAAGATTAGTGGGGAGGATGTCCGCGACTTTCAACGAGGAACAGTGCTGGACAATGTTGCCGCGAGAAGAAGAGGGAGGGAAGATGTACTCCCGTTCTGGAGGGGGGGTCCTCTCTCGTGAGCAAAGACAGCGAAGCATAAGGGGATAGTAGCCTGGGCTGACTCCAGCGATGTCCGCAGAGTTGCCGGCCATTCTTGGGCTGTGAAGAAGCTCTTCAACGTTGATGTGTATCGGAAGCATTGACGGAAGGAGTAGATGCCATCAATAGACGTTGCTGTTTTTCGAGATAGGTCTCTTGCAGTTTGTGTACTCGAAGCTCAGCATCACCCACGGAAAGACACGGCGAGAATCCTGGCGACATTGCATTCGCATGTGCAATTCAGAATGGTGCACGTATTGCGGTTTGCATGTACTCCCTATTCTGTCACATCACCATCAGGGGGGGGAGAGTCCTTCCCATTGCCCGGTCGATCTTGTCCAGCGTGATCTACTCCAGACAGGCTTCGCGGCACTCCGCGGAGAGCGATGGACTGCATCTATGTTGCCGTGATGCTTCTCATCCATCGGCTTACTTCTCCCTCTCGGCTTTGGCAGTGAGATTCGGCTGCCTAGTTGGTCGCATCAACGACCTCAAGGAGTGCCTGGATGGACCCAGGCGAGACCTGCTGAGTGCCTTGACACGCTTGCATCCGGCCATTCGGACAAGACTTGCATCGCGTCTCAGCAGGACTGGTGCGTCTCCCTTCGCGGACCTGGCAAGTCCAGCCACAGCGACCTGTTGGCAGCGGTGCAGACCTGGCAGGAAACAAGCGCACACCATCATCGCGATATCGACCATAGCAGGCCCGGCGTCGATTGAAGGCGCGTTGACGAGTGCGGCCGCAGAGACACATGCCCGCATCTGCCAGCACGCCAGCCTCTGCCACACGCCAGTCAAGTCGTCACAAGTGAATGCGCCATGGCCTTCTGGCGGACGAAACAACGCGGCCCGCCGGAGATGGTGAGGGCGCTCAAGGACTCGATTGGCAAGCTGGACGCTGGACACGGCGGCAGCGACACGACGAGGCGGGTGGGTCGTCGATGAGCTGTGTTTCCATGCAAGACGACGTGAGATGTGCTGATGACGCCTGTCTGATCCCGGCCACCCGCGTCGTATCATGTGACTCTGACGCTGTCTACTCCACTGTCACGCCTCGGAACACGATAATACGGTAATGGCGGATGCTGTGTACCGATAAGCAGGCAACCGAAGACATATCCAAGACATTGACACAGATAAAGCTATTGCTGTATGGGGACGGAGGTGTGTAGCTCCCGCTCCGACAACTTGGGTATATCGAACGGTAGGGCTGACCCCCTTACTGATCATATGCGATACGTTACAAAGAAAATGACCCTCAACCAGAACTAGTAGCTCAGCTGGCTCAAGAAATGTACTCCAATGATATGCTGCAATCCATGGTGTCCAACATGTGGAGATTCGAATTCGAGGTATGCGCGAGACATCCCTCGCGACAACTCGCACACGCACACGCATACCAAGGACTGACGCTCGTTGAATTTTGCTGACACACTCCACCTCATTCTCATGACGTCTTCGGCCTATCGCCGCACAGGCTCGAAAAGACGTAGCGCAAATATTCAATCATCTTCTACGACGTCAGATTGGATCTAGACTGCCTACTGTGGAATATTTGAGTTCCAAGCCTGATGTAGTACTGACCGCGTTAAAAGGGTGAGTTCGAGAACAGCCGAATTGATATAATAATCCTACAGAAACTGCATCGACGCTGATATTCCCCGTGTGAATTGCAGCTACGAAAATGCAGAAGTTGCCCTGAATTCCGGCGCTATCTTACACGAAATGCTGCGGCATGAAGCATTGGCAAAAACACTTCTATACTCGGAAAAGTACGGCCTGCTGCTATGTTAGATGAATGGCTGTCCAGACGGTGTGGGCTGACCTAACTGAACCCTAAAAGCCTGTACGATTTTCTGCCATACATCGAAAAGACAACATTTGGGATCGCTTGCGATGCAATGGCCAATTTCCGGGTAAGTTGGATCAAGCGGGAAATATGCATGATCAAAACCGCTGACGAATGCTTCCTCTTGCCGCGTCGTACAGGAATTGCTTACGCGACATAAACCGATGGTAGCGGAATTTCTAGAGGAAAACTATGACGAGGTACGGTAGTTGAAAGTTCTCAGGCTCTGCCGGTCGTCATCATACTTAGCTGAAACCCTGTTATTGCGCCTGCCTACAGTTCTTTTCGCATTACGCTGAATTGGTCTCCTCATCAAACTATGTAACGAAACGACAATCCTTGAAGCTGTTAGGAGAGATCCTGTTGGACAGAACAAACTTCAAAATAATGACGAGATACATTGAGTCTGAAGACAATTTGAAAGTAATGATGAACCTGTTGAGAGACAAGAGTAAGAATATACAGTTCGAAGCATTTCATGTTTTCAAGGTGAGTTTTCATTTTGCCGCCTGTCTACATCAAAAGTTCGTAGTATCCGAATCGGTGCTGGTGTGTGTCTGAATACTAAAACTTCGGCGTGTGTACTACTGCATGCAGATCTTCGTTGCGAACCCTAGAAAACCACCGCACATTGAGAACATCTTGCGGAGGAATAAAGCGAAACTATGTACATTCCTACAAGGATTCCAGAATGATAAAGATGGTAAGTCCTACATAGCCTGGTATTCCAACACGTACAGCTATCGACAGCTGATTTTCACGTGATACTCCGTTGTTCCTACAGATGAACAGTTCATTGTAAGATTTCTGAACGGACTCATTTTCACCATAGCCTCGCATACAACAAACTGATATTGCCATCGTATTTCTCTTATCTTCAATATCAATAGGACGAAAAGCAGTTTTTACTATCGCAAATTCAGAATATGTAACGTCAAGAATCCTTTCTTATCGACCACTACAGTACTTTGCATTCCGAGTTCGCATAGCAGTCTTTACAGTCCTCGCACATCTTGTGAGGCTTCACTCATCAGTCTCGTCAGTCAGCTATGTCGCAACGTTCGATTTTGCAGTCCCGTTTCCTTAGTCTGTTAGTCTTGTATCTATACCGCTTGACGAATACCCATTGTACACTATCTTACTGCGTTCTGAGCTGTCTTTGACTTTGTTACTGGAGGACCTGGTATCATATTCTCTGTTACGCATCCATCCTTTTTCATCCCTAATAAGGTATGTTCAAGAACCGTCTATGCCCGACCCTTGGCTCCTCCGCTGTGCCTTTCTTCGAGTCACGGCCCTTGGTAGGGATTGTGAAACGTCTCTTTGCAATCCTGACCCCCTGCTAATCCTAACGAATGCTGACGCAATTATGAAATATTATGATACACATTATTTTATCCCCCGGGTCTACCTGTTTCTTTGCGAATAACTTCTTTGAGAAACGAGAGAAGAGAAAGTTGGCTGCCCATTCTCTATTTATTTTATTATTATTAATCGCCAGAGTCTGATGCGACCATTCCCCGAACCTATTTTTCTTAAAACCCGGCAAGTTTCATAGCCTTCTTAAAGTTCCCATCGTTTATCCTAAAACCCTTTTCGATTTCAACCGCGATGATTTCAAAATTCTTCAATGCATATAATTCAGCATCATCGCTGAAGAATTGCCTCGCTAACAATCTGGTGTCTTTCTCGTTACGAGTTTTATGATACTTGTGCCAAATCTCTCTCTGCAAGGCACCACTTTCCGCTTTTTGTCGCACTTTATCTTGTCTGAGTCTTTGATAAACTCGTAAAGCAAGTGGAACATTGAAATTTCTTCCTCCGGATAAGGAGAGACAGAGTGCTAACACTGCTCCATCTTCTACTGAGGCTGTAGCCCCTTGTAGTGATGTTGGCAGGTATGTATGGACTACATCAACGGGAAAAAGCAATGCCTTAGTGTCGATTTTCTCTAGCTTAAGACTGTACAAGTCACTTAAGAGGTTTGAAGGAAGCTTACTAGCATCACCGAGGAAGGCAATTCTACCATTAGAGCTAGTCCAAGAAGGGACGGGTTCGTGATGAAACAATCTCCAATGTAGTCCAGTTCTGAAGTAGCTTAAAGCAGCCAAGAAGGATTCGTCCCATCCTTGAACGAACTGTGTGATTTCTTCCATTGATTTTATATCTTTCCAGTTGAACGATGCTGTTTTGTCAATGTCGACATGCGTAATTGAAAGTGACATTTGCTTGCCGTTATCAAGCGGCGCGAAAAAGGCGTGACAGTCATTGCCTAGCCAGACTCTGACGTTGCCATCGAGAAGATCTATGGGGTGTAATCAAGATGGTATCAGTCTTCTTGATCATACTATGAAAAGGCACTATAGTATGTAGAGACAGGTCAACTCACGAGCACACTTTGGATCCTCTCTGAAAGCCTTGGGCACTTTCATGATACTCCTATGGATTCCATACCCAGCACAACTCTCCTTCGATTCGCTACCATAAACGACTCTCCTCAATGATGAATTGCATCCATCAGCGACGAGTACGACATCTCCATGAAATACCCTTCCATCGGAAGTAATGCAAGCTGGTCTATCTAGATTATCCAAAATATCTATCACTTCGGTATAAGGCACAACTTCTACTCCTAGCATACGAGCTTCGACACCGAATACGCCTAGATACTGAGCTCGATGACCTATTTGAATGTGGAGCGCCGATAAACTGTTCAGCATGAGACCGTAAACCGGATTCGATTCTTTTTTTCCCCACACAAGAAACTGACCTTGAAACATGGGAGTACCGAACTGCTTAGCAATATCGTCCATATGAATAGTATTGACGGGGAGGCCGTCGGAGTCATGTATGATCATCCTCCCACCACGCGCGGACCGCTCCCACATCAGATTTTCTAAACCCCATCTGCGAAGTCTGGTAAAGGAACAGGACATGGTGGGTCTGTCAGCTATAGATGTACCCACATGGGGACGCTACAGGCCTCACATTCGATTCGCGTTTGGACAAAACGAGATAAGGTCACCATGGGGGGACAAGCCAGAGCCTTTTTCTAGTAGAACTACTGAAAAGCCTACAAGGACGTTCCGATTAGTCAGTCTTAATGCCTATCCTGACTGAGTCAGCTCGGTAGTGGGGAGCCTCTTACCTTGTCTCGCGCATGCTATAGCAGCCGAAAAGCCGGCTTTGGTTCGAAGCGAGTCAGACATGTCGTTGGAATTTTCTCTTCAATATACTTTGAGGCATCCGAAGGCATTCCTTCGGAAACATGTAGCCCACTTACCGAAACCAGAGCCGATGATAACAACATTCAGAGGTGGATCCAGTGTAGCCGTACAGTTGGCAAAAGGCGCTTCCTGCTTTTGAGTTTTACCTCGATGTAGCTTGTGTGCCGATACGCCCTTGATATGCAGACTGCCTAGAACGCGTTTCATGCCTTCTACGAACGATGGCGAGTCGTTTTTCGTGTTCTGCGAATCGATTTGTGTAGGTGATACTCCTGCCTGCACCCAAGCTGTTCGATGTCCCACAGCCTCGCTTGACAGGGTTGTCGTAGACTCGGTGAAGAGGTTCTTGGATGACAGCGAAGCTTGCTCGTAGACCGGAGTTGGAGGAACAGAGACCGACACGAATCCCTCTCTTGAAGCTGCACCATTGCGAACATGCTGCCTGTGCATGCTTGCCGTTCCCATCGCGATCCCGGGCTGTTGGCTTTGTCGGCACGTGCGAAGGTGTAGAACACGACGGAGCCGTAGCTGCTTGCTTTAAGTGGTGGGTGTCCTCGGGTGCAGTACGGTGATAAAAAGCCGTCGAGTAGCAGCCTGGCGAGTGTGAGTGCCAGCTACCGCACTGATCCGCATATGGTGTTGTGGATGCTTGCTTTTTTCGGTCTGCAGCTAAACTCCGATGCGAATTTTATAAGGTTCGTGCAGCTGTACAAACTTTAGAGCGGGTAAGGCAGCGCAGCGTGCAACATGGCGGAGGGCACGGATGATGTTTACGTCGGAGAAGCCATGCACAGGCCAGTTTCAGTAGTATACCGTCTCACCTCGTTGGACTTCCCTCAGCGTTCTCCGTGGACGACCACAGAAGCGACCGCCGGCGCGGAACCAGGATGGAGGCTGCCCGGCGTTGCAGGTCCAGCGGCCATATGAGCCAGTGGGTGGACGCGTCCTTACGATGTGCATTGCTTGCATCCTGCGGGATGCGACTGGATGCAGCCGGTGGGTGGAGAGAGAAGCCGAGCAGCTAGCAGGTTGCATACAGTACATGGCGGGATGGCCTTTCGCGCGCACAGCAAAGCGACACAGAATCACCATCGCTGCAAGTGTTTATTAGTGGGGGTGGCTATAGCGCTTGTAGAGATTACGATAGAGCGGCGATAGTCTACCTGCCTGTTCTCTGCATGTTCGCAGTCATGCTCTTGCGGACCAACTCCAGCAGACAGCCAGGCCAGCGCTTTAGGTCACGTGCCCGGATTGCGCCCGCCGGCTACTTTGAAGCCCGGCTGCCCTTCGGCTTGCCTCGGCGCCTCGGAGAAGCAACGCGGGTTGCTGCAGCTCCGTTTTTTGCCTACCTGCTCCTGCTGCAACACATCCGCATAAGCCTTGCTCTCATCACAGCCATCAGTGCACCGAGGCCAAGGGCGTCTTCCATGCTCGCTGCCCTGTCTAGCCGCCGTGTGCCCATCAGCAGGTTGGCAATTGCAGCCCGTGTGACCAGTCCACCGCTAGCATCCACGCACCAAGCACTGACAGCGAGAAAGAGCTGCTACACTCGACAGTATACCGCCATGGCTTCGTCAACTCCTCCTCCATGGGCAGAATGGCGCCTCAACCCGCCCTGCGCCATTCCATCCACATCGCAAACCCTAGCTCACCACGATCAGCTACCTAGATTGCCCGTCCCTGATATACAAGCGACGAGAGAGAAGATACTGAACAGCGCAAGACCTCTGGCTAAGAATGACGCGGAATTCGATGAGATGAAGGCTCAGCTAGACAAGTTCTTGGGCAGCTCCCTAGCAAGCGAGCTGAATGATGCACTTATCGCCAGAGCGCAAGATCCGTAAGTCAAAATGATAGAACCCGGTAGGTGTCCAAGGATTCTGACTTGACCCTGTTCGTCAAACTAGAAAACATCCGAGTTGGCTGGCTGAATGGTGGGACACGCAAGCATACGTGAGTTCGTTCCACTTCCATGTCGCGAGGCGTCGGCTTATGCCAGATTCTGTTCTACAGATGGCATACCGCGATTCAGTAGTCATCAACGTATCCTATTACTACGCTTTCCACAAGCTTCCTCAGTCACTTGGCAAGTCCTCAGAAAAGGCATTGCCTCATGATGAGCCTGCAGACCCAGCATTTGTAGCCGCCTCACTCGTCACTACAATCTTGGATTTCAGAGCTTTGCTGCTGCAAGGCAAGATCGAACCCGATATGATGGGTGGTACTAAGCTAGACATGGAGAGCTATAAATGGTCAGTCTGGAAAACAATCCTCCGAGTCTTACTCAGCGGAACTAACCTTCAACTGTGCCCAATTAGGATGTTCAACGCTTGCCGCATACCTGCCAAGCCTGCGGATTATGCCATTAAAATCCAAGAAGATGCACCTGAAAGCTCCCACTTTATCATCATTAGAAACAACCGCATATACAAATTACCGCTGTGGGATCAGAACACGGGGGAAAAGTACAGTCTAGAGACTTTGCAGAAGTAAGCTTTCGAAGATCTGAAACTCGTCCCGAGTGTCTGACCAGATTTGTGTCATAAGGACGTTCCAAAACATATACAACAACGCATCTGAAGTAGCGGAACCTGTCGGCTTGCTTACTGGCGGCAATCGCGATACTTGGGCCGACGCACGTTTACACCTGCTTGAGATATCGAAAGACAACGTCAAAACGTTGTCGACCATTGAGTCAGCGTCCTTTGTCGTTTGCTTGGATCCCGCTACACCCTCTTCAAAAATCAATCCAGATGCACAAGCAGATAACCCGAATGTTGTTGACTTCAGCCGTCATTTATTACATGGTAATGGCGAGAATAGATGGTTCGATAAGCCTCTGCAATGGGTAGTCTTCGATAGCGGTGAGACTGGATTCATCGGAGAACATAGCTGTATGGATGGAACGCCCACTGCCAAAGTGAATGATTATATCGGTGCCAGACTGTCGAAGGGAGATATGGACGTGCAGGGGTCGACATCCAGCTTACCTGTCGAAGCCCTTGACTTCAAGCTAGACGACAAGGTTCGCCAGGCTATTGAAGAGACAAAGAAAGCTTACCTGCAAGCCGTTGAAGAGGAGGATATGGGTTTCCTGTACTATACTCGGTACGGTAAGAATGGCATCAAGGCAGCTAAATCCTCGCCAGATGGCTGGGTGCAGATGGTCATGCAACTCGCATATGGCTTGACTTATCCAGAAACACCGGTCACCGGAACATACGAGGCTGCACAGACACGGAAATACGCTCTCGGCAGGACAGAAACTGTTAGAGTCTGCTCGCCGGCAACTAAGACATTCGTTCTATCAATGCTACCGAACAGCAATAAATCAGATCAAGAAAAGAGACATTTGTTCTTAGAAGCGCTAAAGCAACATGGAAAAGACATGAAAGATGCCTCTACTGCTCACGGCTGTGATAGACATGTTTTTGGACTCAAGATGATCTTGGCGGAAAGTGGAAAGAAGGACACTGTCGAGGTTTTCGACAATGAACTTTTCAAAAAGGCAGCCACCTGGAGGTTATCTACTTCTGCTATCATTTCTAAGTATTTTGTGGGCTACGGATGGGGTCAGGTTGCATCTGATGGATTTGGTAAGCTTGGACCGGCTGAGTGACATTAGTTGTCTCTGTTTGGAAATACAGCACTGATGCCGTCTTCGCCCTCTTCCAGGCTTGCCATACTCAATTCATGACAATCATCTTGTCTTCACCGTTACAAGCAAGAAAACCCAAAAGAATGCTGAATTGACGAAAAATCTGTAAGTTTTGCTAAGGACTGGTATAATAGAGCTGGCCTTTTGCAGGAAGATCCGCTGTTGATCGAATACACCGGGCGTTGATTCATTCTATAGACTTTGTGCGACCTATCTAGATAATGATGGGTCGTGCAAAGTCGATAGATGACTATCAACCCGCTGTAGTCGATTAAGAGCAATTGTTCCTGCAGAAAGCAAATGCTTTATGTGCTTAAGCTCCTTATGCTGAACCTTGAATTCCGCAGACGCAAAGCAGCCGATATGTTGATGAATATGTCGGAATCCGCCTTGAAATCAGAAGCACAGCAGGCTCAGAAGGCCAAGCTATAAACCGGGTGGTATTTAGACATGTGACATTGTACCGAAGTCTCCAGACTAGAAAGATGGTGGCAAAGGTTTAGCACACTGCCTCATGAAAGCAATAATAGACTACAAACGCAACCTTCCAGCTTTCGGTTGCCGTCCCAGCTACGCTATCGGAAGGTGCCCCCTTCTCTCTGCTGCTCTCAAGCGGGCGGGCTGAACGTTGACATCCTGTCGAAAGACAATGCGACCTAATCGGCACACGCGCGCTCTACCACCCCGCTCGCTCACAATAGCAGAGTGCTCCTTCTATTACAGAACAAATCGCTCTTACTTGCTTTGCTGTTGTCGTTGTTACAGGCCTGGTAACAGGAGAAGTCAGTAGGCTGCCCGATTACATCTGCAGTATGCTGCCTCAGGATCATGTACTGCGCTGCAGAACGGATGCAGATGACTGCCGTTTGCAGCCCGGCGTATACACAGTGGGCATGCTACAACTTGCACCAGAGGTAGTGCTTGCCGAGAGAGGACGCCTGACGGGCCGAAACCAATCTGAACCAATTTGTGCTTTGGCCAGTTCGCTGTTCGCTCCAGGATGGAGCACGGATTGTGCTGGCTAGCCGTCAAGGGTGAACACCCGTGGTAGGAGATAAGCGAGTGCTGTAGGCAATGGATATGATGTTGCTGCTCCGTTGCCCTTGTCTTTGCGACATCCTCTGCAGCATCCGCATCAGACGAAGTATTGCCTGCCAGTTGATGTCGAAGTGAGAGGACTGGATATGGGTCTCGTGCCACTGGCTTCTAAATGCAGCATTGCTTCGACTCAAGGCGTCTATGCAAGACAGGTGTCGGCAGTGTAGAGTGGTACGCTCCATTGCAAACTTGCTGAGCAGTACTTTATACTGTGGTGTACTGGCCCATGCCGTCTGACGCCGTTCTACCACGATGTCCATTGATGCATGTGCGACTGATGCATGAATCTGTTTTAGTTTTATTTTATTTTGGATTCGATTTTGCTCACCAAAAGTTCGTGTGTATATATGCATTGCCAATGTCGCAATTTCATCCGAGTATTCTGAGGTGCGCCCGTTAGCCGTCACCCACCACATTGGCAGCGTCTTGTCCGAACGGTCAACTGAAAGAAAGGCGTCCCTCTGTGCCCGTGATATAGGGACGGGCGCCCTTGCGAATTTGTAACCATATACGTCTTCCTTACAAAGTCGCTTGTTAGGTCCTGCTAGCTGGACTAGTACGATTACTAACAATGAATACTCGGCTAGTCTAATCCTTCTGTAGCTGGTCTGCAGAACGGATTGAGGCGCTTCAACGATTCAATTCGTTACTCTTTTTTTCATTACCCTTTGTGGAACTTGTGGAGCGGGGTTCAATTCGCCCCTTGCTCATTTTTTTCTTCTTTATTTCATGCAAGTTTACCCCTATTTCGCCGTACGCCTGTCGCCTTCTTGCCCCTTGCCACTTTGATGTTCGAAGTTGGCCGGCTGCGTCCCGCCCGGTGCCCCGCCTCCGAGGGGTCTGTGCATTGTAGACCTGGAAACCGTGTGCAGCGCAGTGGTCGTGGCCCGGCCCGGCCCAGTCTGTTGTTGTCGGCGTTCGCACTGATGGCTGCGGCTCTCAGTGCAACTACTTACTTCCTATGTCCGAAGGTTCGTACAGCTACGTAAGTGACAGTGCTGAAACAACAGACAACCGCAGAGAGCTTCTGGAGCACGCTGCAGTGAAGTGCCGCTAGAGGTACAGCTCGCTGGGAGTGAGCCAAGCCAACTCGTCTGATAGCTTGCAGAACAGTCCACTAGCCTGTGAACCTCGAATCCTGATAGGCAGACATCATCGTCGGGGAATCGGCCCCTTCAGAAAACTGTTAAGCTCATGCTCCTTGCCGGTCGTAGGAAGTGACGAAGATGAAGGAGCAAGGCAGGCGAAGGCCGCTACCATGTCCCAAGAAGCCTGCAGAGTAAATGCCTTGTCGCTGTTGCTTTGCTCATTGCAACGCAGATACAGCGATACAGATCCTCCGGTATTGCGTCTAGTGCTTGTCCTTCGAGGCGGTGCGCATTAAAGCTTCGTACATGACCCGGCGTGATGGATCACAGAGACAATATGGTTGTGTCCGGACAAGGTATGTTGGCTAGTGATCGTTCAGAGTTTATCTGACAGAAGGTATAGAGTGACAGTGACGAGCTATCTTCCCAGAGAATAAAGACCTCCGCCGAACTACCATAGCCAAAGACTCTTATCCTTTGTAGCGTTGGCCGTGCCAGTTGATACCGGAGAAGATGGAACTTTCTGCAGCCGATGCAGCCTGACCGATCATGTCGAATGATCAAGCTCTTCAGTGTGGACCAGAGCCTCACGCCGGCCGTATCGCCCAAACTAATGTCAACGGACATGTGTCATACGCAGGAAGAGGCGACCCTTCAGTCCGCCATTCCCTCTAATCAGATTGCGGCATGCAGAATTTCAAGCTCGCATGTATGGGTACGTTGGCAGGCCTTGAGCATTCCAGCCAACTTCATAGAGCAACTCTTTGGGACAGTTGGCGGCCCCTAGTCTTGGATGTGCATCTACTAGTCTTCCGGCGACTGTGCCAGGTCGCAGGCTTACCCGGCCGATACTGAACGATTTGGTAGATGCATCCCAAACAAGCTCCTTATTCTGATTCCTTAGTTACGCAAGAACCCCTACAGTCTGCACGTCTTTGAATGATTAGCAAACAGTATGAGCAGTCAGCTCTTATGTCGTCAGCAGGCGGTTGCTTATTACAGTCAAGAATTTGCCTGCGCGAGATCTGTACAATCGGCCAGACATCCGAAGAACATTATACATTCATTGAACAGTGGCCTGTTGTGAGTATCATGCAAGGGAATGCCAATGCGACCAGTCGGTCACTCCTTGCCGCGTGATCCGAGGCAGTCGTTTACGCGTCTGGTAACCCGATGAACCTGTAGTATCAATACTCTTACGTACAGGACACAAATCCATCAACTCCTCTCATTTGATGACCAATAGGCCAGTCAGGGCTCTCAACTATATCGTTGCGTTGGATTATATGCTGTACAGTCGACACAGCCGGTCGAGCCAGATGCACATTCTGCCTATCCGCCATCATGCTCGCGCTTTAGAGTACTGGCATGAAGATGACCGGCTGAAAGGGTGACTGCTGTGCAAGTACATGCGGCTGCATTTACGAAATCAGCCATCGGGAATAAGGTCATCCCGAATGCTTGGCCTGCCTGCATAGCTGGTCGACTTGATATAGGTCTATGGTGTCCAGTTAGATTGCTCTGGTTTATCTAGGTATTCGGCATCTGTTCCTGCTTTCGACGTGCCACCTGCAGGGCTTGGTCTTGACTGTTTTGTGATGCCAGATGTCCAGGTTCGACAGCCCGTCTGAAGCCGCAGCCACGTTCCGGATCGTGAGTGCAACGTGTAAGGGTCCTACAAAGAGGGACTGTAATTATGAGGATATCCGGAGCAGCGAGCAACATTGGTAAACGCGTCTAGGGGGAACTAAAGTTCAATGCTCCCACTTGATGGCAAATATGCAAAGCGCATCCTTCGGTGTCATTCAGCCAGAACAATACACGAGCTGAGGCGTGGCCCACCTCCATGCGTAGTAGGCTGAGGACAGGCTGAATCAGCGGGAGATGTACATTGCCTGAGTGCGAGGCGGGAAGCCTAAAAGGTCAGTGTATGAAAGTAAGTGCGACGTCTTATAGAACACCAGCTCAACTAAATGTATGCTAACAGACAGCAAGTAAATAGATAGAACATCTTACACCGGAAAGTCGTGAGCCATCGTGGAAGGAGCTCACAAAGCTTCACAGCGAAGCAGGGAGGATACCTGTGTTGTCATTCGACACCGCCTGGAACAGACAGCCGTACCTCAGCAGAAGCAGCGGCAGGGAGATGTAACATTGCCAGGCGGGTATCATCGTGCTTCATTTGTTAAGCTTTCGTCCTGCTTCCAAGCTTGATCAGTGCCAAACCCCCTAGATCTTGTGGTTTGGGCGATATTCGCCAGCCTCCGAAGAGCGAAGCTTTCGACAAAGCGACACTGCATAGCCTACAGCAGATCCGTCCTGGCAGTCATCAGTGCTCTTGCTTGCTTTCATATGCTCGTCTCTGCCACCCCGTTTCGACGTATGCTCGGACGTCAGTGTGTAACCCTTCTGTGGATGGGCACAATCTTCTAGCATGTCTTTGCAGCTCGTCCATCATCGCTAACGCTAGCGGCGCCGCTGTAGCTTCCCAGCCC
This sequence comes from Cystobasidium pallidum, assembly GCA_001599955.1. Taxonomy (NCBI): domain Eukaryota; kingdom Fungi; phylum Basidiomycota; class Cystobasidiomycetes; order Cystobasidiales; family Cystobasidiaceae; genus Cystobasidium; species Cystobasidium pallidum. Next base: position 842,172 of record BCIL01000001.1, read on the forward strand.
ACGAATAGACCGGCACATCGGCAGGGGAGTGTCATTGATGTTACGCCAGCATGCGTAGCTATGCTTGTTCCTGGAGAACGACAGTAATTGACGACTACTCCCTCGGCACCGGGCCAGTGACAGTGACTCTAGACACAGAAGGAGGCAGCGTCGTACCACCCAGATACTTGGGTGCCTTTCACAGCCTATCGCCGTTCTCGCACCTCGCCCTCTCTTGTACATGAAGTGCTACATACCAAAAAGTACTCAGAAAGCAGGTTTTTCAGACCTCGATCACCTCCGGCCAGCGACAATCCATTGCAAATTTCAGATTCCGCTCTGCATTTCCCAGTCTGCAACCTTTGAAGGCTGTTTTAATTGGTATTTCTCGAAGACCTATCGTACTTGGTCTGCCGGACAATATGGAGGCCATTGCCGAGCCTGCTATTGTGCTCAAGCAAGCGCTAGACAGAATTCGCCATCAAGTTTCGTCAAACCTCGTTAATCAGAAGAGACCAGCTACTTTATTGGTAGCTATCGAAACAACGCTCAATGAGCAAGGGACAGCCTTGGCACCTGTCGCATACTTCGCAGCTTTGCTGTCGACCATTCAGCAGCTTGCTGCCAACGCAGCAGCCATCGATAGCGATGGAGAGACTCTACCGGCAGCTCTATACCTTTTCGCTATCGTTCTGCCATGCACGTCCGGAGCGGTAGTGAAGAGCAAAGCTGGTACTCTCATTGAAGTTTTTGGACCTCTCATGGCAACATACAATGACCAAGCAGCAGCAATGAAATCGCTTCTTACAATTATGCAATTTATCTATGTCAACATGGACAATTCTGCTCTTACAGGCTCATTGCCCGCTAAGCAGGTCTTCAATATTCTACTTGCATTGCTTGTGGACTCGAGGCCTAAAGTACGCAGAAAGGCGCAAGAAGTGGTTCAAGTTCTCCTCGCAAATCCACCTGCTCCTAGTGTCCGCCACCCATACGCCACACGCGTAGCGGACTTTGTGCTTGAAAGCCTGAAAGAGGCTTTGAAAGAAGGCAAGAAAGGAGGAAAGAAACGTGCACAGGAAGATGCGTCCGGGAATAGTCCCGAAGTTTCGCGAGCCATCGGATTATGCGCTTTCATAAAGATGGCAGGGAAGGATTGGCCTTCAAGCTATATTGCACCGTTATGCAGTCTGCTTCTCAGTCTACCGCGGCTATCAAATACCTTCCTGACCACTGCCAGTTATGATATTCTGGAGACGCTTTTCAGCAAATCTTCAGACTCCTTCGAAGAAGGCAAGGTAGAGGAGACACTGGAAGCTGTACTGGCCGCTAAGCCCACAGGGTCCGGAAGTGTTGACGAAAGGATCCTGCCCGGGTGGCTTGGAACAGTTGAACACGGTTTTGTAGCCTTCTCTAGGTACGCGCCAATGCACGATACTTTTATGACGTATGTTTACTGATGGTGATGCGCTTGCAGGTCGAATCCTGAGCAATGCACTGCTGCTGTGTACTCTACGTTCAATGGCGTCCTAGGCTATTTGGCCTCCTCTGCATTACCAGTACGCTCAGCTGCTGCCTCCACGCTCAACGCTCTCTTGCGATATTGCGTGACCAACGAGGAGATTGTCTACGCGGCTACCCACGCCGATGCTAGCAGACAAGACAGCCAGTCACATCCCTTACCAGCGATCTCCGACAGCTTACTTTCGGCATTGAAAAATATCAAATATCAAGCTACAGCCATGCCTCATCTTCTTTCCGTCGTTGCTGCCTTTATTTCCCGGTTACGTTACCGCATTGCCGGTCAATCCGGCCAGCTGGTGTCAGCTGCAAGCGTCTTGACTCACGAACACGTCAAGATCGCAGGTCAGCTGCGAGGTGTCGACACATTCGAGTACCGCGAAGCGGCGGAGCTTGTTTTGGGCACAGCGACAGAAGTTTGCGGCCCTGAATGGATTCTTTCTCTCTTACCCCTTAATCTCGATGATACGCAGAAGCAATCCCCTGCTGAACCCGGTAGAGCGTGGCTTTTACCTATATTCAAATCGAAGATCACAAATACGAGACTTTCTCATTTCACCACTTTCTTTGTACCGCTCTCGGAAGCAATGTTCGGCAAACTGAAGCAAGCAGAGGCGAAGGCCGAAAGTGCCAAAACCGAAGCCGACAAGAAGAGATTAGGTATCCAAGCCAAGGTATTCGAAGCTCTAGTGCAGCAGATCTGGGCACTGTTCCCTGGCTATTGCGACTTACCAGTTGATCTGGGTGAAGCGTTCACAAAGCAGTTCTGCGAGATGCTAGCAAACGTGCTTTATTCGCAAGGGCATTTACGACCAGCGATCTTCCGGGGTCTCCAGCTGCTGGTTGAACGAAACAAGTCACTCAAGGCATCAGCCTCTCCGTCGGACATGCTTATCCAGACCTTCGGAATTAATGCCGAGACCGGCACAAAGAATATTCAGCTGCTTTCAAGCTTAGCACCCAATTTGCTTGCTGTTATGTTCAATGTATTCAGCAAGGCCGGTAAAGAAGGGCGGGGTTATGTCCTAGATGGCATCAGTGCCTATCTAAGCATTCTCAGTGCTAAGGTAAGAACTGCTTTACCTCCGCTGAGGCATCTTTCTTAAACTAATGCCTACGAACTCGACAGGATCTCGTTGGTACTTTCAACAAACTCAAGAGCCTTTTACTGCAAGCTCTACCAAACCAAAGCAAACCTGCAGCTGGAGAGGCGACAGTCCCTCAAACCATGCTCGACTTCCTCGTACAGCTTGTACCTTTCTTGCCAGATATCGAGACAGCCAGAGAGCTGCTCAAGCTCGTGACTACAGCTGAGGTTCTGCAAAACAAAGATACCGCCGTTCAGAAGAAGGCCTATCGCGCCTTGGTGCGAATGTGCGAATCAAGTGGGTCAGTTGGTGAACGATGCATACGCGAAAATATCGAGCAGCTCGTCGAAGAACTCATCGAGAAAAATCATAATGTGGCTGCATCTGCCAAAAAGGACCGTATTGTTCTACTGGCAACCATTATTCCAATTTTGCCAGAGGATAAATTACACGTGATTCCGTCGATCATCCCTGAGGCTGTACTAAGTACGAAAGAAGCCAACGAGGCTACGCGAACCGCAGCATATGATCTCCTTGTTGGAATGGCCGAAAAGATGTCAAAGGGTGGTGTGATAAAGAGGAATCTTATTAGTGGTGCTCAAGATATGCAGGAAGACACAGAGGAAGAACAAGCAGCTGTTCCAAACGAAGCTGAAGCGACTCTACAAGAATATGTGACTATGGTAGCAGCCGGTCTTGTCGGTACATCACCCCATATGATCAGTGCCACTATTACGGCCCTTTCGAGGCTGTTATTCGAGTACCATGGTAAGTCCGCATGCACGCAATCAGAATCGTTGGACCAGAACTGACTGGACTTCTCATGTAGAGCAATTGCCCGCTCCGGTCATAAACGATATGTTGTCCACAATGCTTGTTTTCCTGGGTTCGGCTAATCGGGAAATCGTTAAGTCAGCCATCGGTTTTGTCAAGGTTGCGGTCGTGACGTTACCGCCCGTAGACGTTCAACCACACCTGGCTGCCTTGGTGCCAGCGTTATTCAACTGGTCGCATGAGCACGCAAATCACTTCAAGGCGAATATTCGCCATATCCTCGAACGCATGTTGCGCAAGTTTGGATACGATGAGATCGAGGCTCTCACTCCAGAAAAGGATAGGAAGCTGCTTGTTAATATCAAGAAACGCCAGCAGAGGGCAAAGAGAAAGAAAGAACAAGCGGAAGAGAATGAAGACGGTAGCGACGACGAGAAGGCTCAGCAGCCTCGCTCAAGTAGAAATGCGTATGAAGATGCATTATATGGCAGTGAAGACGATGATGAGGATAGCGATGTCGAGCAGGCGCCAGCTCAGGTTCAACCAGTCAAGAAATTGCCTCAGCAAGGCTTGCGAAAGAACGCCATCGGACGGCGGAAGGACGACCCGCAACCAGAACGTCAAGGCGAGTCATACATCAATGAAGGAGACGATCCTTTAGATTTGCTCGACGAGAAGATGCTAGGGCGGATCTCACGTAGGGATCCTCGTGCAGAAGAGGCAAGACGCGCCAAACGCGAAGAAGCTTCATCTTCTAGGTTCAAGACGGATAGTCGCGGCAAGCTTATATTCAATGACGAAGATGGGGATGGGGAAGCTTCAGGCCGGGATGGAGATGATGATGGCATGGATGCCACGGGTGCATATCTGGAGGCTATCACTGGCGAAGACGGCTTCCAACGTACACAAAGCGGGAGAATGAAGTTCAACAAGCCTACCAAACGCGGCCGAGCCCAGTTGGAGGAGGATGAGCTTGTAGCCGATGTCAAGGATCGCCTAGAAGGATTAGGTATGCTGAAGGATAAGACCAAAAAGCAAAAGAAGGTGAAAGAGAATATCGGACAAGAGTTCAGAGCCAAGAAAGCCGGAGGTGATATCAAGAAGGATGGCATCAATCCCTATGCCTACGTTCCTCTGGGCAACGGAAAGAAGCGCGCCAACCTCAACATCGTCGGGAAGGGCAAACGCAGATAGGTGCCACGGCTTAGCACAGGTTGACTGCACTGCATATTTTTTGTTGTAGTCCATGTGATTTTAGATATTTGTCATGAACGACGGCTATACAAGCCCGGCGTAATTCCAAGCAGGTTATCCGTCTTGATCAGGATTAAGATCATCAGGTCACTTCCGTGATTATTGATAGTGCACTACATGGCCACTCTCCGACTGGCAGCAATCGTCGACTGATAACACCTGCCTGAAGCTTTGTCTCCAAGTTGCCCGATTGAGCACCTTGATCGGGCTTAATGCAGTACTCGGTCGAACCAGCTGGCGCTCTGCTTCTCGGCATCTGCACTTATCAAAGGTCGAACGCCGCAAGAAAAGGGTCGCAGCATGAATCAACAGCTGGTAACGATGGCCGTAGGCCTCGGCCTGAGCCAGGCTGCAAGAAGGCTGGATCTCGATACTCCAGAGCGGCTCTGGGGTATAAGGGCTTTATACCTGTCCACGAACGTTATTATCTTCCTTCTATATCTCTATATCGCTGCCAAGGTCGGTTGGCTTCAGCTTACTCTCTTTTCCTCTTTGTACTGGAGATTGTAGCTGATCAGGCTTCTATCGCATACGTAGGTTCGCAGAAGAAACGACAACACCATTCTCAAATACGTAGAACCAAAACCCTTCTCCGTGAGTGCGATGATAGATGTGCGGGACCCGCGTTACGCTTCTCTCGCGCCGGGTCCGCACAGGCTAAGCGCACTACATGAAGCCTGATCCTGAAGTTCCGATTTACTCTTTCAGGGACAAACGGGCGAGCCTCCAAATGTGGTGACGACGACGGTGCGGAATTACGACTTGATGGAGGTTTCCAAAGCTATCCGTGGTACATTTATGGGTATCATGATGACCATGTTCATGCATCTGTGAGGCATTACTTCGGTGGTCGACCGGGTATCACAAGGTACTGAAATGACAACATTTCCACGGCAATAGGTGGCTTAAGTTCAATCAGCCGTTACTTGTATCCAGCTTGACTGTGTGGATCGGCTTGTACCGCGCGAATGTACGCACTACCCTTGATGGGGTGACAAAACCCAAGTGTCATCGCTGATCTCCATATCTCCCGAACAGATCGTACGCCTCTATCTACGAGGACAAGAAGGCGCAGAAGATCTCAAACGACCCTTCAAGCCAGGCGGCCCTTCGTTTATGGCTGGCTCTGGGCCTGCCACTGATAAAGCATCAATCGAAGCTGCTGAGAAAGCGAATCTCCTGTATCGAAAGGAAGAGTTCTAAATGACTGGGTGACAACGCTGCTGCTGCATGCAGGAAGGCCGCCCACTAGTAATCCGAGACTAGACTCGTGTGATAGCTTTAGCTTGCGTTTGGAACAAGGCACGAGTTGCCGTTTGACTCGCTTTTCATCGATTTGCCGAACTGACGTTCCTGCTACAACCGTGGAATATTTTTCAGACAAGGGCCTTTGTGAATGTATCTGTGCTGAATATTGCCGCCTGCTGAAGGGAAACATTGTAGAGGGGTGTATTTGATAGTTTCGAGACAGTTTAGCATCCCCCGGCTTTTTCTGTCGCCAATTCGCCGGTTCCCTCAAGTACAAAGCCACGAGTTCGTGAAGCCCTATATACAGCAGTCATGTCTCTGCAAGCGCCTTCCAATGACAAGCATGTCGGCATTGCTGAGAAGCTCAATCCTCTCGCTGCGTTTCAATATGTTCCCGCTTCGCCGAAGTTGCTGGCTACGCTGCGCCGGCTCAATGCAATGCTATCCACATATTCTGGAGTTGACAGATCGATGATGTTCGTGCAGGTGAGACCAAGATAGTACTAAAGCTTCTCGTACGTCGTCCGGACTATCACTTACAATGTGCTATTGCAGTACGCTTCCCCCCTGGTCGCACTGCTGATCACGAAAGCCTCGTCGCTCCGGCAACAGCTTGAAGCGGGGCAGCATGTCAAAAAGGCTGCGACATCAGGAGCAGCAGCTTCAGTAAGGAGTGTAGCAATAGCGAACAGTCTCAAGATACTTTCGTCCAAAATTTCAGATGCTAGAATGCTAGGGCGATTCTTCGGCCTGCTGCCTATAATTGCATGGATGTTCTCGCTGGAACAGAAGGACAGCTCGACTACAGCTACATCTCATAGCAAGATTCTGAAGAATGTGCAGAGGCTACAAGCTTGGAGTATGCTGGCATACTACCCTCTCGAGCACGCCTGTAAGTCTTTTCGCAGAGTGTATAGATCATAAAGCGAAGAATGCTTGCTAATGTTTGTGGCTATCATGGAAACTAGACTACCTCTCGGCTCATGGCATCATCAATCTATCTGCACCCAGAAGGCTTCAAGCCATTCTATGGGCGTGTCGAGCGTGGGCAGTTTATACCTTCTTACAGCTATACGTGCAGAGTGCACAAGCCAAAGCTCTGGCGACGCGTATGAAGTTCATCTCGCAGAAGAGAGCGCAGATAGGCCAGCATGGCGCAAAGAGTGCAGCTGCACATATGCGAGAAAAGGATCAGAGCAAGGTTGACACAAACGAGATAGTCGAAGAGGCTGGCAATGCCGTGGAAGATGCTGCTTTGGTCATGAACGAACGAGAATGCTTGCAACAGAGTAGGACACTGCTGAATGGTATAATGACGAATGTTGCATATGTTCCCATGACTATTCATTGGTAGGTAGCTCCAGCACATCGAGGAAGCGGCGAATACTGATAATCTGTCGTATTGGTAGGTCACTTGAGAAGGGTCTCTTCAAGAACGAGATATGGAGTTCGGTCTTTATGACCATCGCTGCCATCTCAGGTTTGCACGCAAATTGGGTGTCGACAAGATAATCCTGTTAGACTTTGCCAGCCTGCTAGCCTATGTAAACCCCGGAGTATCGGTTGCTAGTGAAATGGTCAGGAATGAATCGATCAGACTATGCAGGCAATGTGGGGAGGGAAGTATAGCCATTCTTAGGTTAGCGACCATGAATCATCCCTGAATGCACTTCGAATGTATGGTTTGTATAAAGCCCCCGACAATTCATACCGCAAAGGCAATCCTTTGTCGTCCCCCGCCAGAATGCCGGAAGTTTGCCACTCGGCTACTGCTGACTTGCACGCGGCAATTGTCCTCTTCGTCTCGCACGTACCATCCGCTTCCCTGCGCAGGGAACGTTGCCTACTGATCTACGACGACCAGCCGTACAGCCGCCAACGAGCTCTGCACTGGGACCGCTTCGGCTGCCAGGCTCGTGCAAGGCTTCCGGTGTTGCTAAACCGGCAGGGTGACAATACGAGCGATAAGGGTGGCCAGTCAGAAGTTGCATTCGCCTGCCTCTCATCAAGCATCGTAGACCGTTACACGAGTAGATGCTGAAACACCCGTAACAGCAGCTGATCTGCCATACGCGTCCATACCAAAGCGAACAGCTTCAGTTAGCCTCTACCTCATTTACACGAGAAGCACACTGCGGCCACGGCGTCGGCGGGGAGGCAAGCACCCCCGCAACGCTGAACATACACAGTCAAGTCTACATAGTATACACTCTTTGGCAGTCCTGTATGCATCAAGTGGCTACCCTTTAGGCAACTATCTGTTTCTCGCTGCGAGACACCCTAAGGCAACTCTACCGAGAGCTATCTGTAGGAGGCAGGTTTTTCAGATACCATGGATACTTCCCATTATAGTAAGTTAGCATGTTCAATCAAGATTACAAGATCTGTTGAACTGGTACCGTCTGACTGACCTGGCTTTCGAATCAGGCGTAGAACGGCTGCGGTCGTCCTTGTCTGGACAAGGTGATAGGGAGGCAACTACTGGATCCCCTGTCGCACACGCATCCCTCTTGTCGAATAACGCCCACCGTGCGACTCTACGTAGACGGCTGCGGCCGTCGGTATCTCGGCTCGATAGGCTCGATGCTTCAGAGCATGACCAAGGTCAAGGCGCTGCAATGTCCGCCACCATCCATAGCTCGTTCAGACCGCTCGACCTGACGCTGCCGTCAGGCGTGACTGACTGGAATATCGTAGTCGACGGGCCTTCCGAAACTGCCCAAGACGGGCATGGACAAGCTCCCCGCACCCCGTTCCGCGCTCGACCTATCTCTAGAAGAAATAGGAGATTGTTTGCCTCGTCCTCCGGTAGTAATGATCGTCGGCGCGATGCTGTTTCGACAGCCGTTACCCGAGGTAGTATAACAGGAACATCGTCAACCACGCTGAGTCCCTCTCGTGCATTTTCACCCGGAGTGGATGCTCCACCTCGCCTGGAAATATCTGAGCATGGTCTGCACAGCTTCAAGCGGTCCTTCGAACAAGCCGCTCCACGCTCCGCGTCAGGGGGCGATACAACAGATGATCCTACAGCCTTGTCCACCGAGACAAGTCCGTCGGGATCCAGTGCGTCCTTCTCCTCCAGTAGTCCGCCTCTCAGTGAAGGCAACCCATCGAGATCTCGCGAGCACCATACGTTATTATTCAGATCTACTTCTACTCTGTCCCCTCATGTAGAAACTGAAGGGTCACTTAGTGTTCCTCTTCCTGAATCTTGGCTAAGGCAAGCGGAAGATCACCAAGCTATTGGCAGTTCTACGTCTGTACTCAGGCACTCGCCCCCAACACCAGACAATGCAGGTTTTCGCGTAAAGAGACGAAGATCCCGAACGGATGATGGTCCTGCGCGAGAGGAGGCGGAGGTTGGCACCCCCACTGCTAACATCAGTACCGCTCGTGCGCTCGACCCTGGATGGTATGACTATCCTGCAGCAACTGAAACGGGATTGCAGGATATGTTATTCGACGAATCTGTCGCGGACGCAGCCACTGACCAACAAAGTCCCGCCCTTTCCCAGGTCTCTGCAACGGCTTCGGAGTCTGGAGAGTCGGCGTCCTGGTCAATATCCCCTGCAGAAGAGAGGGCGGAAGCGGCCCTTAGCCTGTCGCGTCTAGACAGTCCCACAAACTCAAGTTCCGTGTCCGTTAGGCGGGGTTTGCACAGACAATTCTCGCTCGGCACTTTGCCTTTGTTCCATTTTGAAGAAGATGAGGCTGAGGATGGATCGAGTGAGGCTACGTCGGATAACGAAGAGCTCCAAGTATCAGCGGATACTGCAAGCTTACTTCGCATCCCAGGCGAAAGGTCGGTAGTGCCCGCTCGCTCTAGGCTACCTCGACAGCCTCGTAGACCGTATCTTCAACGGAATACAACGGCCGTTTCACCACCTGAAGAATCGCCTCTCAATACACCAGAGGGGACCAACGAGCAGCGTGATGCAGAAGCTCATTATCCCGGATTTAGACAATGGCATGCTTCCGCCGACCGAGCGAACTCCACTGCACGTACCGCCCGCGGTGCATTTATTCAAAGTCAGACATCAGTGTTCTATGGCTTACATTCCCGTTTGGGAGATCAGGCCCCCCGTCTATCTCTTGACTTCGACATTGGCCATAGCGCTACACAGCAGGATACGCCCATCTTACAATCCGACATGTCGCAGGGCCTGGACGTGTCAGAGCCAGCCGGGAATGGAAGAACGCAAAGTACCACCGCAGCTACTACTGCATCGACTTCATCCTCTTTAGGCACCGGCTGGCAATCGGAGGTTGAAAGAAGCAGAGCAGAGCAGCTTTCGGACCATTTGGAGACCAGTCGACGCATCGCTGCAGACGTCCAAAGATTGCAAGCGCGTCTAGATGCCAGCTCAGCTCTATCGCGCACATCAGAGGTGCCATCACCGTTTACGCGCGGTTCGCAAACACCTGTCGATACTATCGGTGCCGCCAGTACGTCTATTGCGCCACCACGCATTAGCCTTTCTTCAGCCGTTGGCAGCAGTAGTCGTGGAAGACCAGTTCAGACGGGCGCAACTGGCACTGGTACCAGCGGTCTATGGGGAGAAGTTGATTTGACTCCTGCGGCAGTATCGTCTCCCATGACCACGGCAACTGCCTCGATCACTCTGCAGCCCAACTTTACACGTCGCCCTGGAGCACTTGGCCGCAGCAATATGCGGGGTCCCACACGGTCCAGTAACGAAGCATGGATGAGGTCACAAGGAATAGACTTCTACGACTCTATGCAGAGCAACAGACGCTCGACGCATTCCGAAGGACCCGTTGCAAATGCCGCTCCCATCAGCGTCCTCTCCACCTCCCGCATTCCCGCCCCAATCGCAACATCAATGCTCCCTTCTGGCAGGAGGACTTCTCCCACCCCCGCTTCACGCCTGTCATCGTTATCTCCAGTCGCGTCCGTCTCAACGTTTACCGCTGCCAGCATCCCCCGAAGACAGGCGCCGAATGAGTCAGAGGAAGACGCCCGGCGCTCGCCGAGCACTGGCTCGCGCCCTACGGTGGCAGAACGGGTCGCTCGCAATAATCTACCTGGACAGATTCCCTGGAGGCATTCGTCTAGTCGCGCTCCTCCAGCAGGTCATCCCGGAACAAGCCAGCCGAATAGCCATGCTACAGGATCTTTCATACCCGTTACCAGTCCAGCTGGATCCTCAAGATCGCCTGGGCCACAGCTCGAAGCTATCAGACCTCTTTCGCCTTTCTTTCAAAGGAGAAATTATGCTCTTCACAGCGAGAACCGGCAAGGACAGAACACGCTCGTAACGGACGTTGCTGGTGATAATGCATCTACGGCTGCTGTGCACCCGCTATCTACATCACTCAATAATAGCAGAGAGCCGATGAGCTGGCTTCAAGCCGTGCAGGCCATAGATGCCGAGCGTCCAGCTGCTGGAGAAACTATGGTACGCAGCTATCACAATGCAGGCGCTGCATCGAACAATGAGCATACAAGCAACGAACAACTACCTTACAGAACGCCCAATGACAATAGTCCATCTATCCCGACTTTGCGGCAATCGTTGCAGGCACGAGACGCTGAACGGGCTTCTACTCGAGAGACTTGGCTTAGCGCCAGGCGCAGCTCAAGCAACCCTTCCAGTCACAGCAATACCGTCACCGAATGGTTCCGTCGTCACACCAATGAGATTTCACCGGACCGGTCCAGCACATCAGACATTAGTCCTTCGGCTCAAGACGCAGCAAACGTTAGTCCTTCGGCTCAAGCCGCAGCAGACGAAACTGAGGAGGCCAGTGACGGGATCGCAGCAGCTGTGCGTCGCTTGGATGACGTTCGTCGACTGTTAGATGAGGTACGCCTTCGCTTCGCTCTTGTTTTCAGTAAGAGTAATTCCGCTAATACCTCAATGGGTTGATGTGTACAGGTCGAGCAAAATATGCAGAGAAGACGACAATCATACGAGGCCCGAGCTAGCGAGCAGCCTAGCGAGCAGTACAGACAGAGCCGTCGCGCACTCAGGGACATATCAGCGATAGACTCAAGAGACCACGCAACTGCCAGACATCCGTTGGATACAGGCTCTCCATCGCTTTACTCAAGGCTTCCTTCTATCCGTGCTCCGCCAGTCACCTCTGTCGCAAGGAGCAATCCGCTTCTCATGTCGATACCTGCTCGCACCGGTGTGGAAGCGGTCAGTATACCTGTACGTCCACGGTCGCAGCAACGTCATCCCGGCAGCCGGCCCACCTTGCAGCCGTTCGAGGAGATCTTTGCGGAAGTAGAGGCGGAATTTTCTCAGAGGGATCGTACAAGAAGTACGGGCGAGCGGCTATCGGGTACCCGTCCCTTGTTGCATGGCTTGTCGAGAGAGCGTCGGCAAGGCGCGGAGGGCAGCGCCGCGCCATACCAGCCTCGGGAACTGCAAGCTACTCCGGAGTTGTCAACTTCGTCTCTAGAGACGATTCAGAATGAACTCACTCGACTGCGTCAACGTCTGCAACGTGACTGGGGTTCTCAGCAGTCAGGGTTTGCCTTGCAAGATAGCACAAATACCGGCTTGTCAGACATAGCCGGTCTGCGGGCAAGGCAGTCAGCGAGCCCCGATCTAGATTTCGATCTTTTCGCTCTCGAAGCCGCTACCATAGACAGTCATGAACAGGCGGCCAGTGAGAGGGTTCCATTGCCGCCCTTCTTACTTCGTTCCTTGCGAGCAAGACGCCAGGCTACGTTTGGACACCGGGAAGGCGGCAGCGATATCGCCTCTGAGCTGGGCAATTATGCGGGGGATCTGGACTTGGATATGTCTTATGAAGGTCTCTTGTCTCTGTCAGAACGACTAGGTGAAGTCAAGCGTCGCGGTGCCACTGATGAGGCGCTTTCGCGCGGATTGACCTCCTTCACATATGCCCAAATGACACTGGACATTACTAGTCCCGAAGACCGAGAGACGCGGTGCGCTATCTGCCTCGAAGCCTACGAGGATGAAGACGTATGTGCCAGAAGTACCATGTGCGGTCACGCACTACACCAAGAATGTTTAACGGTATGCTTCCACCATTTCGATACATCATCGCTACTTTAGCTAACGGTTACCCCATGTGCCTTAGACCTGGCTCCGCCGAAACGATACGTGCCCGATATGTCGTCAAACTGCAGTCTGAGGAGTGTATCCCTTGTGACGTTTAACGAATTGTTGATCCGGTGTATCGGAAGTTTTCCTAAGAAAGTATCCCCCTCCTTCGGTTTGCGTACTCCTGTATCGCTCATATTCTCAGCCTTTATAGTACAAGCAACATTATCTGATTAAGTTAGGATACATAATGATGAAATAACAATCTCTGATGAAGCAGCTCTCAGTGTCGAGGAGGAAATCCTCTCCCTGAATGTCCACCACGTCCAGATCCACCGCCATTCTGCCTTCGCCTCTGCCTTTCTTGTTCCTCGAGAGCGATCTGCTCCATTGCAGTAAGAGGCTTCTTCGCAGGCGCAGAGCCACTCGACGGAGGATTTTCTGGCTTCAATGACTTGGCCTTGAGCGGATTCGATTTCAGTGGATTCGGCCTCCCGGTCGATTTGAGGGGATTGACTTTCGGCTTGGGTGGAGCAGCCGCTACTGTAACAGGTTCTGCCGGAATCAGAACTGCCTGTGGATCGCTACTTGAGCCATTCGCTGATACGTTCTTCAACTGCTCTTCGTTATCCACAGTGCCTGCAGCATTGGCTTGCGGAGCCCCCTGTGCACTGTCACCATCGGCATGTAAATCGTTCGTCGGGTCTTCTCTCTGCTTGCCTTTGCCGATACCACCAATGGAAAGCTTGATTGGATGGAGAGTGGTAACGTCAAGTTCGTCTTCTTGCCCGCTGGTCGTTGAACGAGCTGATGAAGGGCCTTCATCGTCACCGTTCTGCGCTCTTGCAGCTTCAAGAGCTTTAACCCTCTCAATCTGCTCGTTGATCATCCGTCTCTGTCTCTCCTCATCCCCTAAATCTTGCCTTTCTTTCTTGAGTGCTGCATCCTGTTTTGCCAATGCTTTCGGCGACGTATCAATCCAAGAAATAAACCACCCTTTCTCTGTCTCGTCCACATGGCAGATACCGTTCTTCCCGAGATATTGGATAAAGCCAGTCAAAGTCACCCATTTAGTGGCGTTCATATGTGTATGTTGTTTATCCTGAATAAACTCTTGGTACACCTGGTTTGCTCTCACTCGCTTGGTACCCCAGCGACGACTAAGAAGTTGTATAAAGTCTGACAGAAATTCTTTCGAGTAGTTTTCGATGTATGAGTTGGCATGTTCCCCCACGACCAACATCTGCCTAACATGACCCTCGGACAGGGAGTGTTGCTTAAAGGCGTTCTCATCTCTATCGACCATTTTATCGACACATCAGTGGCGGGTTCTACCAGGCCGTTTAAAAGGATTACCTGGTTTTGACAGGCACTAAAGCTTACCTGCACTGCTTCTGACAGACCTGGCAGTAGTATCTAAGCCGCTGCAAACCCTTCGCCTTTGCTGCATTAGCTATAGCCTGTGTTAAGCGTGTGGTCCACCCCGGTCAGCTTTAGGCTGTGGCAGTGTTTGCAGGCGCAGCGCAAGCTACTTGCCTTTGGCGTTCCTGCTTCTGCTTTGGGCATGCTAGCGGGAATGAATCTAGACTGTTATGCAATGGCAGTCAGGTAAGAGGTCAAGCTGTCCATCTTTCCGACCCAGCGTGATCAGGGCGATTACTCTGTGGCCAAATCAGCAGCAATCTATTCTTTATTACGACGGTATGACCGAGAATGCAGGCTCTCGAAGAATTCCGTTGGTAGCGCAATGCTCTCAACAGGCTCGTATGCCCGACTATGCAAGGCAGCCCTCCCGTTGGGTTCTCGTTGGCAATCAAACAAGATAGCAGCAATTCACCCGAGAAGAGCGATGTAGACGGATACCTACAGAGAGACAATATCGCATCACCTCGCACAGTCAATGGAATCTACGATGGGGCTTGGTCGAACCCCAGGGGCTTCTCTGCCAGCTCAAGCACCCCGTCGGGTAGCCATGGTGTATATAGTTTCAGCGAAGAGCCTGTTTCGAGTCAGCCGCCAGATGGTGAAACTAGTTACACTCGGTCCGAGGGCACAAGCACTTCTGCTGCATACAACTATAGCCCACCTTTGCATACCGTAAAAATGGCGCAGCGACGTTTCAAGCCTGGCAATCTGTACGGTGAAAATGATCCTTCTAGATACAACAATGATACCGCCGGGACCGTTTCCAAAGCAAGCAGACCCTTATTGCGTCCATACAAACCTTCAAGCGCTGCCAGAATGAGTTTGAACTCACAGGTCGACGGCCATATCTATGCCCCCGCATTGTCGCCGGCCAACTACCATGACTATTCCAGCAAGCCCTTAAATAGCTATGGATCGCGGGTCTTGAGGCTTCTTCCCCTGCGACTACAGCTTTTCTGGAGGAAAAAACGGAAGAAAAGCCTTTCGGCCGGCATACATACCAACCCAAAGCCCCTAATACCAACGAGGCATGTCACTAAATTGCGCTTGTCATTATTGGTCTGCGTTGGAATCTTCGCAATTATTTACCTGCTCCGAGCTTTCAAATACGCTGCCCCGGTAGCTGGTCAGGGTCCGGGAGAAGAGATCAAGGTCCTGGCCAACGGCCCGACTAAAGCAGTAGTGCCAATGTGGGAGTGGTGGCGTGCCCCAGAGCGGGCTGTACCTAGCAAGCTGACAAAAGGTAAACAATCACGTTTGCTAAAGGCTGTTTTATGTACGGTTATCTGATGTAATGTCGCTATAGTTAAGCAGAAAGCTGCCTCATTTGCGGAGCTCCACCATACATTTGAGGAGTTGATGGCTCTATCTTCGAAAGATACAATATCCGCCCGCCCTGCTATCGACTCCTCAGGGGATATACCTTCTGTCACAGTCATAGTCGATTGCGCAACAGCTCTCGATCCATTCGATACGCTTGGCAGAGCGTCCATGAACGCCCTTTTATATGCAGTCTTCGCCGAACCTGTGAATCTAGTGTCGATCCGCCTGCTTGTTCCGGCAGATACCTATGCTGGCTCCAATCCCGGCCTGTACGGCTACGAGACTGGCAAAGTCAAAGTTTATACAGTATCGGGACGCATCACGGGTTATTCCTCAACTTCGATAATGAGCGCTATCTCGTCGGATTACGTGCACCTATTACGTTGTCCCAGGGCCCGAGATACAGCATCGATACAGTCGGCCGGGACGTCAGCCTATATTTCCACGTTGATACAAGTTGCTGGCACTGAAGAGTATGGTACCATGGCACTCTCTACAGCTGGTATTGCGTTCTCAAGGTCGGTCCATACGGTTCCAATGGTATATGGGCCGTATGCCCGGGCAGACGAAATTGAGCACTATTCACTACAATACCGTCAACTTGTCGAATCAAGGCCAATAGATGTACCTTATGCCGATCTCCTTGTCCCTTCGTCTTTCCTTAGTAGCATCGATCTGAAACTCAAAAGTCAAGAGGAATCGGCAAGAAATAGCGGTTCATACGATCTGATAGCTCTTGTGGCGGAATTGCTGAAGATTCAGCTGCGCATGAGAGTGTGGGCAATCCCACTCGCCTCCCCGCTCGCTCACGTCCATCCGCCATTAGCCAATTTGTTGGAATATTCCAAGGATTTGCCTGCAATTTACACTGTGAGGAACGTAACTGAGCTCTATGACGAAACATCAGGTAGCCCAGCTAGAGTAGCCGTCTTGATTTCTTCGGCCGACTATCCGTACAGCGCGTCCTGGCGAGCTATAATATGCAGCTTCGTGGAGGAAACTATCTATGGCCATGAAGTCCGACTCTTTGTGTCTTCCGACGTTCGTGACAGTCAGGTGTATTTCTCTGACTGCCCAGAAGCGCAGGTTCACCCGCTTGTCAGCGAGTCTATCCAAGCTTGGTCACCAGATTTCTGTTTGACCACTTCAGAGTCACTAGTAGAGGTCACAGCGATGAATCTGCCGTACTTGCAAGTAACGGTCCCTGGGATGGAGCTAGGGCACTTGGACTGGCTTGCGGCTTTGCCTCGCGAAAGCATACTCAGTGAGTTCGCTCTTCGTTTCTTGTGAAAATGGGCAAAGCTGAAAGGGGAACAATCTACAGATTGGCATGTACCCAAAGTTGAACTGGCAATAATAACGCATAATCGACCGGCATCTTTGCATCGATTATTGACTTCAATAAGAGCGGCACGATACCTTGGAGACAGAGTGAATCTGCTTATAAACTTGGAGCAAACCTCGGATGGCGAGACCAGAAACTTGCTTGAAGGTTCGCTGTGGCCTTACGGGAACATTTTCATGCGAAACAGAGTCGTCATGGGCGGCTTGATGACCTCCGTCGTCGAGAGCTGGTACCCAGCAGACAACGATACGTATGGGGTCTTGCTGGAAGACGATGTGGAAGTATCGCCGCTTTTCTACTCTTGGCTCAAGTTCACCATTCTCTATTACCGTTATGGTTCTGAATCTATGCGAAAGAAATCGGAAAGGCTTTATGGAATTTCACTGTATCAGCCTAAAAATATCGAGCTTCGACCTGAAGGAAGGCGCAAATTCGATGCGCACAAGCTTCTGGACGAAGTAGGATTGCCGTCCACTTTACCTTATCTGTCGCAAATACCCTGTTCTTGGGGCGCGGCATACTTCCCTGAACACTGGAAGGAGTTTCATCAGTTCTTGACGATTCGGCTCTCCGAGTCTACAATGGATTTATCCGATCCTATAGTCCCCAATATTAGATCGAACCGGTGGCCGAATTCTTGGAAGAGGTACTTAATAGAGTTGGTCTATCTAAGGGGCTACAGTATGCTATACCCCAATTATGCCGATTTCAGATCCTTATCCACGAACCATTTGGAACAAGGTGTTCACGTCAAGGATGAAGCACAGGCTCAAAAGAGAAGAGATCTGTTCGAAGTACCCTTACTTGGCGAGCAAGACAGCTTAGTCGACGAGCTTCCCGGCGGAAAATTACCTTCCTGGCCGACTTTACCAGTCTTTGATTTGTGGGGTGGTATTGGCAATGAAGCAGAGATTTGTCAAAGAGGCAGGATCACCGCCGAGGAACTTGAACTTTGCTCAATAGCAAGTGGGCAGGTTACAAGGGTGACCGGAGAGGACGGAGGGAACGAAACTGACGAAGTCCAGGGTGAGGTAGACCATGACGCATCGCGCTTGCTTTGTACCGGTCCTATGGATGAACAAGATTGGCGAGAGTGGAGGCAGAGAGTACGACTTGGTGCGATCGATATTGACGAAAACATGTTATTGGACAAAGAAGCGCGTCTCAGTGAGCGTGAGAGGCGGATAGAAGAGAAGGAAAAGCGCTTGACGGCAGCAAAAGATGTGGAATGAATTCCCTGCAGATAGCAGTTAGTACGCAGATCAACCTGGACATGCAAGGCAACTCAGTCTCTTAGTTGCAAACAGTATTTTCTAGGCGTGTGTCCGTAGCAGTCATGCGCGCGATGTCGTTGTGACCGTAGCGACAGTCTTCAAGTTAGATTGTTCCGCACTATGCTCAGCCACAGACCCCGTCAACACCGGGTCACGCTCCAAGCTGAATGAGTCAGTCACTACTATGACGGGTCCAACTTGGCGGGCAGACTGCTACCGTGCATGTATGGGAGCAAGTGTGCTGCATATGTGGATGGTCGACTTGGCCGAGAATGAAGCGCGTTTCTTGCTCATACACGCGTTGGGTTTACGATCGGCTTTTCTGCTTTCGCCTGAACACGAGCATTACGATTAAGACCCTTTCCTCTTGCAAATTGCCCTTGTTCAGACCATCTCTGTCGCCGGTACGACTGTCATCCACAAGCTCCACGCTCTTTCGCCTATTCACTGGTTTACCTACCGAACCGATTCCGAGACTTGTTGCACGTGCCCTCGCTCTAACGACCACTCAGCTCGGTTCGCAACACATCCGACTGCCACCGCCATCTGGAGGATTTCCACATAGACACGACATTCGCTGCAAGGGCTCAGTTCTGCATTCATCACTATCGACCATGCCATCGCAGACTTTCCTTCTCGGCAGACCGGAGAGCACGAGTGGGGCTCGCGAAACCTACCTGCCGCAATATACGCGCGACCCGAAACTACCGTCCTACCTGCAGCCTCGAGAAAACACTATTGCAGACTTTGAGGATGAGAAGCAGGCTTTGTATACTTCCTCGACAGTTTCATTGCGCCGGAGTTCTCCGGAGCACAAATCCACCTTGATCCCGCAAGCTCTCCTGGTCGATGCGGCGACCTCCTTGACGGCTTATCTATACTTCGTAAGTTGCTGTATCTTTTCGTTTCCGGACTAGTGCAACGCGACCTAGCTGAAGCATGTGTTTATAGACATCCTCTCAGGCCCGTATGGCTCTACAGCAGCAATCGTCGCTTGACCTCCTATCCACATTATGCTCCTCCCTTCCTGAAGATGTGGATTCTTCGCTCTTACACACATGCGCACATGCTATCTCTCACGAGGCAGAAAGCCTCGTTTCAGCTCAAACGAGCTACTCGCATCGTCTTGCTATTCTCGTTGTCCTTGTCAAGGCTTTCTTCGGCTATAGCCTCCTGTCACATGTCTCCAAGGTCGTCAAGCCTTTCGATTATTTAGTTGCTTCAAGCGCTCTTCATTGTCTCGTCTTGGTGAGTCAGGCTACGAGTTGATCGTGTCATGGCATAGCTGACGGCAGATATGCCTTTATTGCAGTACACTATGGTATTCATTCCGGTAGCGAACCTCATGCATACTGCTGACATGACAAACGGTACTATCTGGCTCCGCGTAATGACTAAGGTGGTCTGGCTTGTCGCATTAGTGGGTGACACACTACAAGCCTTTGCGCTTCGGCTATGCAAAAGCTGACGTGGCCACAGTGCTGTGCCATGGCCCTTGTCCAGTGGGCTTTACTGCTTCGACAGCGAACGGCGCCTGTGATCCCCGAAGCTCAGCGCAATGATGTCGCGCTTAGTCTTGAGCAGGATAAGCCATCTATTAGTCTCGCTTGAAGCGAAACCCGGAACTTGCACAAAGTATAGGAATGTAGCCGACTTTCGTATTCCGTATTATACTGCTTATAGTGCGTGTGCGCTGGACGCATCGCGCAGGCTTCACGCTACTGTATACCATCGTTTGTAAGGTTTAGGTATAGAGAGGTATACAAAGTCATAATAATCGAAGCAGGGCACAAGCGGATTTATGTGTGGTGGCGAAGTCCCATTATACATCACGTGCTCCCGATAGCTGGCACTGGTGACACGGGGCACACGAGGAGACAGAATCGCAGCTTGCCGGACACCGTCACCGCCATCAGTTCCGCAACATGGCTCCATTAGGCAGCTTGAGTAGCTTCACGCTCATCCACAGGGCCGGATACTCGTAAGGGTTCCGCCGTTGCTATCTCAAGCAGTTCATACTGAAACCATCCACCTCTGCCGGTGCATGATGACGACCCTGCCATTTCGGCTGAAACGAAACCCTCCACGTAGATGTTACGTGAGAGCTGCATATTGCGATGGCGAGAGGGACAAGAATGATCTGAACAACTGGAAGGTGGTAGTGTCTGAGCGTATAGAGGGTGCCATTAATCTGGGCGATACTGCTATCCGATCGCTCAAAGAGGCAGGCGTGCCCGATGGCGCAGCTGTTCAGGTAGGGCCACATTTCCTCCGAGAACATATTAGGTCTCCAATGTATGGGCTGCTGATCTCTCTGCCTGAACAGCTGGTCGTCGAAATGGTTGCTGCTGGTCATCCAATGCTCTTTTCCGCTGAAGAATGGACATACAGCGAAGACTCCCTTAGGACAGGTACATATAAAGTATCCGGCACAGTATTCAATCCCAAGTTGGAGCGCGAAGTTCGTCGAAGACCACCTCCACCACCTCCACCTATGCAAATGCAAATGCGGTTGCCTGAAGACAATACTCCCCGAGAGATGACGCCTCTATTATCGGAGAAAGGCCTTTTACGTCAAGAAGAGCAAGCAGCCTCATCCCATGGATCATTCCTAGCATCTATACAGTCGTGTATGCTTTGCAGATAATGCCGCAGCGAGCTTGGGTCTATGTAATTTTTCTAAGGGACATATCGCTATGCCTGTAATATGACAACTGATTGCTATCTCTGCTGTGTAACCTTGTTCTCGAGAATCTATGGACTGTATTGTCCCTGATGTTGTTCGGGCGATCGTAGCCATCCCATCCTTTTGTTATGGGCGGCAGACTAGCATTGCGCTGTTCTCCAAAGCCAAGCATCCAGGCCCTTCGATCCGTCACTCCAAATAGCCGGTCGTGTTCCATCGGTAAGCTGTACACCGGCGAGGAGTCTTTGCCCGGGCCAAAGATACTACTGCCAGACTTTATGTCCTCTCTTGCTTGCCTCACATCCCATATGCGAACCAGACCGTGCCGAGCGGTTCCTGCGGCGATAGTATAGCCTGCGCCACCGCCACAAGCGACGCTATATACGGGCACGTCTGCAAAAGGATCACGCAGTGTTAAAGCCGGCAATCTTGATGCTTGTCTGAGATCATGTATCCGGACGGTGCTGTCATACCACCCTGAAACGATTATTTGACCCATTTCACCTAATGGTGACCCCGGTGGCGGCGAGGCGAAGTCATATACCGCCGTTGAGCAGGAATTACCGCGCAGGGGAACAGGTCGGTCTCTGTCAACTGGCGAACCATCTTGATTGAGCTCGTAAACATGACAGGCTGTCACGCCCGCATCGCCAAGCGCGAGCCAGCGCGGCCGGCTGGCACTAGGATCCAGATGTAAACTCCATGGTTTCTGCTTGGTCCTCCAGGTGATAGGGTCGATCCAAGGAGACGCAGAACGGTATAAAGATATTATTCCGCCGTGGTGTGAAGCGACACTAGCTATGATTCCTGATTTGGTTGCACTTGTAGACTGAATAATGCGTTTTGTATTACCATATCGACAAAGGGAACGGAAGTAAGGTCTTTGACCTGAACCGGTCTCAATCTTGCACTTCTGGAGTAATCCGGAAACGTGCGATAGTACGAAGTCTTCTGTGCCTTCTATACACGCAATTGAGGTAATATCGTCTGCGGCTGATCTCCCAATCCAGGCATTGTAGAGACGGCCGGTACTATCGCGCCGTGAGACAGGTCTGACATGCACTTCTTCGACCGGCTTAGCGCCGGCATTAATGGGAAATACAAATGTCGAAAGGCTACTCCCACCCGCCACTATCAATCTTTGCGAATCTTCCTGTAAACGAATGACTGGCATAGTGCGGCCGGGAAAAGCGATGATCTCTTCATGAGAGACATTCTCCATCCTTTCCCAGCTTTCATCAACCAGCGAGCATTCGCGAACATAGTCTAAGATCCTTCTTGTACTGAACCTTCGGCGATTCGTGACAGAGTGGGAATAAAAGTGCTGCCGAGCGTGAATGGGCCATCCATGGTCAATGACGAGACGGTGACATGTTGTTGAACATTGCGACAGGCGAGCGAGCTGAGAAACAAGCAGTCAGCCTTGTATTTAATGATATGTCTGGTCTTGTCCTGGATGCATTAGCCGTGCTACGCTGCTCATTTGCAGTCATGGTCTTGTAGAGCATTTAGCCAGCATGGCCGTTTTAGAACCCGTGACTAGTTCAACAGCACTGAAGTGTTATCCAACGATATCTATCCGACTTGACTTACGGATTGCGCATCGCAATGAGCGAAGACAGCTTCTAGCAGTTCAGGCGGTAGACGCAGTAGCCTGGAAGGAGTTGAAGGGAGCGAATACTTGTGGCTTGCGTCCCCCAGCGTGTGCATAAATGTATACGCCAGCTACATTTGAAGCCAACAAACGTGACATGCCAGATGCATCTCGTTCTCCTGCAGCCACAAAAATGATCGTCTTTTTCGCCACCATTTTCCGCTTAGTCGGCAGCATCATCATTGAGATAAGCACCTTCTTCACCTCGCCCTTTCTCAACCTCTCATCTCTTTCGTCTTCTCACACTCACTCCGAGGTAAACTGCCACGTTTATTCTTTAAAGTGGCTCCCCTTCTGTTGCGCCGTTCAAGTGCGCTTCTTCAAAGTCGACGTATCTCGACCAGCATTACAGCCAGCATGAACGGACACACCTCTTCGGCGCAAGCTGCTGGCGGAAAGAAGTCCATCCTGGCACTTCCTTTAGCCAAGTCGCTGCCAGAGTATCTCACACCGGACCCGCTTGTCGCGTCGGTCAAAGCTCTCCAAGCGGTCCATACATACGACAGCGAGGATCTGCCTGAAGGTGCAGAAGACCCCAAGAGCCCCAACTACATTCCCAAGCCATCCAACCTCCGCAGGTCCAGGCAAGTGGCACACTCCCACTTCTCGTATGTCACCCCGCTTCCCGTGTCCTTCCCTTACGCGGTCCAGCCTGGCCACGTGAAGCCTCGCAAGGTTTCCGGCGAAGCGGTGGGAGATGGATCTTCGGTCAAAGAAGGTGCTGCTAGGGAGGCAGCCAAGAAGGCTCAGAGTTCAACGCCACCAGCTTCTCTGAATGTAGAAGACTTCCTCGCCAGCTTGGAGCCGGATCCAGAGGACGGCATCTCTGCTGTAGATGGCGGCAACGAGGCTGTGGCGTTCAGTTCTGAAAATCGCAGAGAAGCGCTCGGAACTCCCCTACTAGCTGGACTATCTCGCAAATGCATTGACGAGATTTTACCTGGACTAGATGTAGGAGATGCCTGGACATACTTGAAAGAAGGTAAAGATGCCCCCGGCTCGAACAAAGCGGATCAAGCACGCGGAGGAGCCGAGGCAGTCATCGGAAATGCGTCAACCACTTCGGCAGAAGCCCGCAAGAGGACAGAGCTCACACAGTTCCTAGCTGGCCATATTGTTCGTATGGAGTCTCCTCAAGACGGATCAAAAGGCTTCGCACCGTGGTCGTTATGCTATGGAGGCCATCAATTCGGGTCTTGGGCAGGACAGCTTGGAGATGGTCGTGCAATCTCCATTATGACAACTCCAGCCCAGTTCCCGGATTATCACGGTGACACGTATTACCCACCAGTCGCCGAACTTCAGCTCAAGGGTGCTGGTCGAACGCCATACTCCCGCTTCGCAGATGGTCTAGCTGTACTGAGGAGTTCAGTGCGAGAGTATCTAGGAAGTGAAGCTATAGCAGCACTAGGTATCCCGACATCGAGAGCTCTCAGTCTTGTTCATCTTCCCGACGTTACCGTTCGCCGAGAAGAGCTGGAGACAGCCGCCATCGTATGTCGGGTCGCTCCATCCTGGATTCGTATAGGCTCATTCGAGCTGCTGTGGAGTCGAGATCATTGGGATGCACTCAGGGATCTCGTCAATTATGCTGGCAATGAGGTGTTTGGTATTAATAAAGGGGGCAAGCACAAAGACAGCCACGACAAGAGTTTGGGTGCACTCGTACTTCGCGAAGTGGCGAGGCGTAATGCGAAGACATTTGCACAGTGGCAGGCTTTTGGCTTCTGTCACGGAGTCCTGAACACAGATAACATCAGCATTTCTGGCCTCACTATCGATTATGGCCCGTAAGTCATCTGATATCGTGCGTGCAATGGGTCTTGCTGACTAAACATCCCTCGCAGATACGCTTTTATGGACGTCTACTCGTCTAACTTTATCTGCAACCATTCTGATGGTGAAGGCCGCTATTCCTACCGTAATCAACCACCTATAGGCCATGAAGCGGTCCACCGTCTTGGTACGGCATTAGCAGAGTTGATTGGCTGCGAATTAGAATTAGCAGGGACTGGGGAAAAGATTGCAGAAGCACCTCGAGGTTGGGCCGATGATGCGAGTAAACTTGACGCCTGGAAGGAGACAGGAGATAAGGTCGTACAGGAGATCGCTTCCGAGTTTATGGGAACTTACATTCAGACATATCGGGATTTGATGGCCAAGGTACGTCAACATTTGATATTCTACGTCCGGCTTGTAAAGGCTGGTGGAGGTGCTCTATAGCATAAGCTGGATTACTGATTTTCCCCTCATTGTAGAAATTGGGTCTCTTCGAGGCAAGACAGTCGGACTTCGCCGAGTTAGTCGATCCGATGCTCGTATTAATGGAGAATCACCATCTAGACTTTAGTCGCACCTTCCGCGCTATGTCGCAATTCACCAGCGTGTCGTCAAGCGATTTCGACGGGTTCCTCGATAAGTTCGCTCCCAAGACTCAAGTGCCCAAATATCTTCAAGATAAGTATCGCGATGACTGGAAAGAGTGGTTTGAGAAATACGAGAAGCGACTCCTAGAGTCTGAAAAGCAAGCAGGCGCTCAGATAGAAGACCGCAGAGCAAGAATAGCAAGTGCTAATCCTCGATTCATTCTACGACAATGGATCCTCGAAGAAGCGATTTCTCGACTACGCAAGGACAATGATATAGCTTTCTTGCAAACGGTGCTCGATATGGCTACTAAGCCTTTCGAGGATTACGGAGAAGAGGTTGTCGGCGAAGACGATGCTATCACTTGCCCTACTCCTGAGGTATTGGAGCAGCGTAGACTTTGCAGCATTGGTCCAACTGATATGATTGGCTTCCAATGCTCATGCTCGTCATAAATTCAGCTACCTCATACTACCTAAAAGCTTTACTATTGTAGCATAGATCATTAGTACTGTCCTCCATATCCGCACTCTAATCAGCCAACTCAAGATGAAGAGGACCAGATTCGGCTGCCCTCTCTGCCTATCATACATTGCATAAGCATTGTCCCTTCGAAACATGCGCGATTTTTGGCAGCTCCTAATGTTGTGCAAACTGCACTTCTCGTCTCGTATGATACATGATTTGTGGTAACTACACTACTCCCCCCGAGGCTAGAAGCTCTGGAGGAGTTGGCTAGATGGGTCATGGCACTTGTTCCATCTCAATATCATCGTCCGACACTTCAGGCTTATGCTCTTCCACTTCCTCTTTCTTAACACCTGCACTTGCTTGAGATCCGGTGGTACCGCTCCCTTCAGCTTTCGGCGTTGGTCCGTCTCCTTCGCCATCTTTCTTTTTCTTGTACTCTTCCAATAGACTATAATGCCCAGCATACGGGCCTCGCTTGTTTAATTGGGCAATGTCACTCAGAACCATTCTCAGATATCCTTCTGGTTGTTGAGTGTGGGCTCGCAAGCTTTTCATAGTCCAGTATTCAAACTGTTCGAAAGCGGAGAACAGCATATCCAAGAGTTCATTGCGAGGTAGACGAACGAGTTTCTGAGCAGCTTCTGCTTTCGCTTTCGCTTTATTCGCGGGTTGTGACTATGCACAAGAAATAGCAGGGTAAATCAGCACTTTCAAGAGATTCTCACGATTCGGGCGTTTCGAACTTACGAAGAATGAATCGAATTTCTTGTTCGCGGTGCTCATACCAGCCATGCCTAGGCGTTTTAGTTCCTGGTCATCAGTCGTTAACATTTGCAATCTACGCAACAGGAAGCGGATCGGGATTAGCATGGCAGACCTGTGTCTTAGTGTGGATACAGCAAACGCCCGATAGAGGTCCACCCTTACCTTCGTTTTGGCTCTGCTGCCTTTGCCTGACGTTCTCTTAAGATAGCTCTATATGATGCTGAATCTACGCGAGGT
Organism: Cystobasidium pallidum; assembly: GCA_001599955.1. Lineage (NCBI taxonomy): Eukaryota > Fungi > Basidiomycota > Cystobasidiomycetes > Cystobasidiales > Cystobasidiaceae > Cystobasidium > Cystobasidium pallidum. Next base: position 868,632 of record BCIL01000001.1, read on the forward strand.
GTAAGATTACATTCGTGCTGTTGTACAGGCCAGGGAGCATTGTCAGATTCGTATACTTCGGTTCGGGAGAGCCGATCAGTCGTACATTCACGACTCCAGTTAGTGTCGGCCGACCTGGGAAGACGAGACAAAGCAGGTGGGTGAGCAATGGTCAGACACTTGTGTACGGTTTAGAGTAAACCCACGCCTCTTTTCGGGCACTCCCCCTGCATCGCCATCTGCTCCGCGCTTCACGCGGCCTTTCCCTGGTTCCCAGCCCGCTTCACCGATGGTGACATCGTCCCGCTCTGCGAATATATAGGTGTTCCTGTAATCTCACTCTTAACATCGTTCGCACGAGTAGCAAAACCCTCTCGCGAATGATTCAAGCTCACTGTGTCGCTTTGTTCTGTATCGTCATCGAGTACTCTGTCGGTATAGCTTCCTCTCCTTCTTTATTAGGCGGCAAGAGCATGACAATTCTTTCTTGACCATTAGGCAGAGGTTTCTTGTAAACTCTCAATCTACCCAATTCCTCGTTGTTCGTCTTCACATTCTGCCATTTCTCCAGCAGAAACTTGGGTACTTTGACTAGCCAAACCCTTCTGTCTTTGCCTTGCTCAACGTCGAAATGCTCATCTAGATCCAACGCTAGGTCTACGTCAGGGTTCTCTTCGGGTACTCCAAACCCTGCTGAGGCTGAGGCTGTAGCTGCGTGATGGTCATCATCACTATCGCCATCCATTCTCGGTGCGTTTACAGCTGTCGCCGATCGCGAACAGACTATTAGTCGGTGCAGAGTAGACAGGCAGCGTATTCAAAGACGACTAACATATAGCCAGCAAAGCTAAAAGTAGGCGAGAACGGCAATTGATTGCGAGTCTCTGCCTAGGCTAATGATCTAATACAACAAAAGCTGGTCTCTTTCCATGGAAGGTCCATACATAGCTCGTTTCATTGGTGTAACGTATCGAAGGTAACCTTCCTCCCCAGCTTGTCACTTAATTCTTCTTCTAGAAGATCAATTAAGAACCCTCCATCTCTTGTATAGAACCAGTGTTCGTCTTGCGTTGAATAGTCGTATCTTTTAGGACCACTGCGGAAGGACAAGAAATGACAATAGTAACAACTTCAGCAGGGTGTTTCACAGGGAGTTAGGAAACCAGCAACCTACGATAAAGGACTGCTCAGCCATATCTGTTTATTAGGTGGCTGTTTATTGATGACATAGGTTCCTTTATCCGCTGGCAATTTGACCGTGAGCACCCCAGACTGAACAGAAGCAGGCAAACGACGACCTCTAAGCGTGAGTACAGAAGATATGAAGGTAAAGTGGCTTCCTTGGGAGCTGGCTTACAGAGTATTCGATATCAAAGTCGTCATCAGCTAGTTCTTCCTGTATCGCTTCCAGAGTATCCGTTAGCTGATCCATCGTTTGATCAGCTACTTCATGGTATTCTCGCATTGACAGCTCGCTGTTTATAGACAGCAAGGCAAATACATGAAGTCAACATGTTGAGAATGAGTAGAGAAGGCTTCGGGGTGGGCCAGCCAACGTACGCAATTTCGGGTATAGCCTTTTGCTTCTGCAAAGCACTAGCATGTAGCCGGGCGTTCGGTATAAGGGAGCCAGACTTCGAACTTGCAGTCCAAGCTGATAGAACAGGACGACATGTGCATGATACCTGGTGCCGTGTTGCGGTTCTGTACGATGTACAAGTGGAAAACTCCCGGGATACCTTCCCTGTTGTAGACCTCGCTGATGGCGTGCTTGTGCTTCCGGTTGCAGCTTGAAGGAGGAGAAGATTGCTTGAACCGACCGCGAGCCGTTCTCTACCTTTACCCTTCAACGTAGAGCTTATAGTTCTCGGGAGCATGATCTCTGCTGCGCTACAATGTGGGTTCACGCTTGACGGTCGGCTCCCAAGGAGCAGTGCAACATCACGATTACCTGAAATGCAGAGTCACGCTGCGAGTGTGGCGACATGCCGTATAGCTGCGTGCCTTTGGCCAGCAGTAATAATGTTGCGGGCAATAGAACAGGAGGATGCGTCCCTAACACAATATGCCGAAGTTTGCGTCATCATGGTGCATCACAATAACTAGGGCGGCATAGCGAAATCCTACAGCAGGAAGCCTAGAACAAGACTACCTTTAAAATACAAGTAATAAGGGATTAGGTGAAGAACATGAGCATATGAAGAGTTGCTGTTCGTTTCTCAGCCTCGAACAGCCATCTCCACAATCCGTCAAGACCAACAAGCCATACGAAAGCCACATTCCGATAGCATTCGTCCAGACACAGATGAATCTCCTGCGCCATCTTGCTGCAGTTTTGGCTATTTGATGTTACCACTGTTCAGGACAGTTAAGCAAGACAAAAGAGGGGGTAAATGTGAGCCGTGGATGCAACACTGAAAGCATGCTATATGGCAGGCTATGTAGTAACTTACGCTCCACCGCGTCCATACGAATGTTGATGCTTCGTCTTGGCTTCCTCTGCAACTCTACGTTCGTGAGCTGCGTTCTGTTGATTCGCACATAAGTTGAGTTCAGGAACAGCGGGTCGACGAGTTGCATGGACCACATTTGAGAGTTTATCAGCATCAATCCAGAATCCTCTATTGTTCTCTGATTGGTGACGACGCACCTCCGCTTCGGCATCTTCTTCGATAATCTTACGTTCCCTCAATCTATCGTCTGGGTTCTTGGAGACCGATCTGAAATTACCAGCACCACCTCTACCCGAGTTATGGCCTCTATCCATCGATCTCTCTCTGGATCGCTCCCTGGCTTCCTCTTCTCCTGAATCCGGTTCGTCTCGTGCTCTAGATTGTGATGAAGCTCGGATATTGCCGGCTCCTCCGCGACCAGTGGAGACTGAACGAACAGAGAGCGGGCGCAGAATAGCATGTAATTTAAGCAGTGGCAGCGTTAGTGATTATTACTCCAATTTATAACGTTCTTTTTGCATTGACAAGACTCATGCTTGCCAATGTGAGCGAATGCAGCTTAATGTAGAGATACCTCACCTTTGAAGTCACGGCCTCGCTCGCTATCGGCTGCAGATAAGGGGACGTCCATCAGTATAGGCCCTAGACAGTGGCTTCACCGTCTTCCCCGGCCAGGCCACCGGCATGTTCCTCCGCAACTCCACCAACCGATACCGATACCTGGCTGATCGGTCGACTGGATGGTGGCGAGGGTATAGTCCCTGCTCGACACCCCAAGGCGGGAAAGGATGACTTACGCAGTCCGGAAGGAACTCTCTCCATACCGTCCTCCTCAGGCACACCGCCGCGTCTATCCCTGCTCGAAGGTCTATTCGCGAAGACACCCTTCAGGGCCGAGATGGGGTTGTGGGCATGCTCGTGGGGGGTGGCCGTTGAGCCGGTCATCCTGCTGAAGAAGGAAGAGTTGGCTGTGGAAGATGGCGACGATGCTGCAGACTGGCTATCGAAGGTGCTCCTGTTGGGACTCCGGCTGTGGCTCGATGCCCGGCGTGCTCTGCTCAGTATCTTTGCGAGGCCTGTCGGGCTGTCTCGTACGTGTGAGGAGGAGTCCTGTTGTAGATGGAAAACAAGGTCAGATGCGGTCAGCAGGCAGGAGGGCGAGCGACAATCACTTCTACCTCGTGCACCGTATGCAGCGAGGGCGGGTTGGTGTTGCCTGCGTCCAAGCTGTTGATGCCGGTGCTCTGCAGGCTGCTCCTCGTCGTCGCGGCCATCATGCAATTACGCCCAGATTACTGCCATCACAGAACGGGCGAATACGGTATCAGGTACATTCTCGTCAGATAATGGATTATGCCATTGCTTGGTGTCTCTTATCAGCACGCCCGCTGCCCGATAAGGATGGCCGGCTCACCCTGCTGGCTCTCTCGCGCTTGCAGTTGCCTTGTCCGACGCTGGTCCACTGATAAGGCCGGAAATTCGATGATAATGAGGCCAGCAGTGGGCAGAAATAGATTCGAGCGTGCCTGTTATGCAGACGTCGTAATGGAGGTTATTTCGTACGGTGGCGTGCTTGCATTGGTTACGAGGCTGTCCTTGGTAGCTGCTTTCGTTCTCGTTGGCGTCTTTCTTCTTCCTTCTCCGCCGGCTGCCGGTTAGCGGTTCCGTCGGTGAAGGCAACGGCGGCAATTCAACAGGCTTCCACGACCGCGCCGGAAACTCATACCATGCCCTCATGGCGCAACAGGAATACATTCTGGCGCTTTTCCCGTTTCTTGGCTGTCACCTCCAGACTGTTTGTACGACTGCATGGCTTGCAGTAGATTATGCCCCCTCTTCGGCAAGCCACATCTTAGACATACTTGAGGCTTGGCGAACATTCATTATGCCATGTAATAATGATACTACCTAACCATACAGCAGCAGCAGCAGCAGCTGATACGCTATCGGCCGGATTCAACAGGTCCCGTCATCAGTTTTCGAGGTGAGTGCAAATAACCCATGAACTTTCTTGGTTGCAAATCTGAGATGGACGACAATCACACCAACGGTCAATTGCCGAAATAGAAGGATACGTATTACATGGGAAATAAGAATGAATTATAGGCTGTCGTTACGCTAATCCTACGAGTAGCGTGTTCAGGTATTGATTGACTGATTATAAACTATGCAAAGTGTGACATTGAGAGTAAGACGATAAGCTTTTCCGTTTCTTTTCCATCCTTCAGCTTAGACTGTCCTCTTGACCTCTACATCGGTCGCTGCGGCAGGAGCGGGAGCTTGGCCATAAACAGGTGCATCGGCACCTGCAACGAACGGTGTACCATCTTCATTTCGTCTCAAATCGTTCATTTCGTACTCCTCTGCATCCTGTTTTCTGAACAGGAACCAGAAAGCAACGCCACCTGCAAAGGATAGACCAGCGAACACACCGTAATTGATAACGAGTAGTGGATCTTCGGTCAAAGGTACGAATGCTTGTCCGATAGCTGCTGAAATGGCGTTTGTGAAAAGCCACATTGACGTAACTAGCGATCTCATGTTGGGTGGGGCTTTGTTGAAGGCATATTCCAGTCCAGTGATGCTCGTGAAGATCTCCGAGATACCGATGAGTACGTATTCTGGTGTTTGAACCCAGACATTGATAGGAGAGACGGAATCGCACGATGCAGCGCGGTCACCGCACGGGTGAGTGACATAGATGTAATGTTGGACGATAGCGGCAACTACCATAGAAAGCGAAGCGAAGAAGAAACCACATGTGATTCTCTTAATCGGCGTGAATCTGATGTTCTTGTGGCGGAGATAAGGATAGATAACTTGATCAAAGATGGGAATCATGATAACGAGTGAAATGGGATTCAAGTTGTTGATAAAGTCGTTGGGTACATTGCGCGTCATTGTTCCGGCTTGAACTGTCAGATTGCTTGTCATCTGATTGTAAACAATCCAGAAGAATGGAATGAGGACAAAGACCCAGCATGCCTTGAATCCTCTTCTGACTTCGTCAACCCATTCTATTGAATGAAGCGATGAAGTTAGTCCATGCTTGTCCAGCATAATTGTGGACGTGATACTGTTTCCGTGACTCACGATCATCGAATGTCATCCAAGCAGGCTTCTCTCCGCTCTGAGCCTCAATGTAAGAAGGCTTAGCAACTTTCCAGAAGTCAGGGCTCTTGATATTCTTGAGAGTTTGGCTGAAGTTCCACGACCAAGCCTTGCTGCTTGCGATTCTGAGTAATCTGAAGGCATTAGGAAGTACGGATCCTAGAGGGGGTGTTCTCTTGTAACGTCTGCGTCCCCATAGCATAACTAGAGGGCTGAAGCATAGAACAACGGTAGGAATGGTGAAGGAAAGCCAGAAACCGATGTCTTGCTCGGCATATACCATGCCAATTTGACCTGATAGAGATCCAAGATTGATGAGCAAGTAGAACCACTGTGTTGAAGCACCGAACGAAACCATCAGTATGCAGAAAAGGAAATGCAGACACGCTTCTGCAAGCTCACCATCATGACACGGGCGACGGTTAGTGCGGGGTCGACAATGACTAGATCGCCATTCTTTTGCCTCTTTAGTGATAGATTGTGTGCCGGGATTTGCTCAGCAATGAGGGGGGAAATGTTGGACTTGAATGCTCCTGTGCCAACGCCCATCTGTTCAACATCGTATCAGCAACGGGCAGTTAGTAAAGGGCGGGTACGGATGCAAAGGGGGGAAAAGTAAGTCTTACAATGACGATTGCAGCGATTGTGAGACCATATGAAGCATTCGGACTGGTGGTAAGTATTGAAGGGATGGCAGGGATAATCTGCAAGCATCATGGAAAGAATACGGTGATCAGCTATGGAGAATGGCATTAACTGCTATAACATCTTCGGACAGCCTCACCATGATAATATGACCAATGATTGCAATGCCAATAGCAACGCAGACCGTCTTGTAGCGTCCCCAATATGTATCTGCTACAAAGGCTCCGGCAATAGGGGTAACGTAGATCCAGAAAGTATTGAATGTCGTAATTCCGAATGCCGCTTGTTGACCTTTGCCGAGGGCACCTGGCGTGTTCCAATCTAACCCTTTGATGGCGCCTGTTCTTGATCCAGGTGGAAGCGGCCGTTGGATAAAGTTCGTCAATACCACTTGGAAACCATAGTATGAGAATCTGGTGGCAACAGAGAGATCAGCCCTTCCGATACTTGAAGAGACGCTTTATTGGCGGTGGAAACATGTTTTAAGCTTACCGCTCGCAGAACTCAATCAGAGCGATTGCAAAGATGTTCAAGTTGATACCAGCGGGCACACGTCTTAGTGTAGCTCTTTGCTCATCTGAGGGATAAGCGCCCTCCTGATAGATCCCTCCCACGGTAGTGGTCGTAATTTCTGCTGAGCCGGGCCCATCGGTCGATGAATCCTTCTTTTCCTTCTCACTGCTGGATGCTCGCGACTGTATTCTCGCAATATCCTGGTCTCGCCATACTGCGTCACGATTGGCTTCACTGTATTGCCCAGATGCGCAAGGGTGAAGTTGCCACTTGCGTCAATATCGGCTCTGCCAAAGGAAGTGTGCACCACAATGGATACTTACGCTACGCCCTGGATAGCATGGTCAGACATGTTGAAGTAAAGGTCTATCTTGTGGTCGACCTCGTGTACTTCTCAGCTCAGTTGTGGAGGAAGAAGGGAGAGGAGGAGTAGGGGAAATTCTGTACAGGAGAGAGAAAAACGATCCTTGGGTTAGGGGAAAGTGCCACATGATTACCACAGGTCTCTCACATTTTACTCAGGCTTTGCCCCTTCTCAGGCTGTTTCGGCGGGCGGATCTGCTTTTGCTCTCTGGTAAATTCGGAAGACAGAAAAAAGTTTGTTGCTGAATGAGCGGCGCCTTTCGGCCTGGCGGCACTTTCGCCTTCGTGCTTTCCCCGAATGACCGTGTGACTTTTTTGAACGCGGGCGTGCTACTCCACAGCACCCCGCATGCTCTGCTACTGTGCCGATCATCGAGAACACCACTCACAAAAATCTGGAATCTAACAAAGTCATATGCAGCCACCATGATAGGCTCATAATGCATGCTATACATACACATGCTTTCCTACGCCCGCCAGCGCGATAACCCGCACTCTCTCGTGTGCTTTGTTCGCCTGACCAGCTTGGCGTCAACGCTAGCAGCTGTCGACCTCGCGGTTGCGGCTTTGCCTGGACCGTAGATCCTTCCGAAAACACACTGCTTGTACAATCATTGATGTCACCGTGTTCTACCGGTGGCGGATACATCGGAACGGGTAATATCCGATAGGCCGCCGGGGCTGCCTACTCTTCGGCTTTCGGCACGCCACTCAGTGCTCCTCAACGTTGCCACGCCGATAGCAGTAGTAGTGCTACTGTAAGGCATAAGTAACACTTCATGAACCTCGTATGGGGTCTGCAGGAAGGTCATTAAATTTGATGGAGTCGTCGCTACAATTTGCCACCATCAACCGGATTTCCAGGTTCCACGTGCAAGCCCGCCGCGGCACAATGCAGACCATACGGTATCTCCGAAATCATACCAGCCTTTCCCTTGGGGCCGGCGCGTCAACTGAACGGAGCCCTCAGGTTTCGAGGACAGAGCATGTGCTTGAGACTCTCCACACGAGGTCTGGCATCTCTTATCATCACCTGCCTGCGCTGCCAGTCTTGAACTACCAGTACCAATTCTTTGCGGCTCACCTTCCGATGCCGGTGCCGTGCACGGATTTCCTTACAAGCCATGGTAGTCGTCCGGAGGTTGTACGGTACCAGCAATCACTACTACTGCCTAGGCGCTGCGCTCCCATGTCTATTCTCATCGATAGGGTATTCCTGATTGCGTGCTGGCGGTGCCATGGAAGCAAAGTACACATATGAGAGTATGTGTATGCATGTGCTGTTGAACCCGTTCGGCCCAAAGTGTACCTTAATGTCCAGGTCTGGAATCTACACCGTAGCGAATGTTCTATGTAGACCAGGGTATCTATACTACTTGTCGCCTGGAGAAAACCGCAATGGTATAGCTGAGGGTGCTGCAGGTATTATGCTGCACTGGCTGCATTCCTGCATTGTGTATCGTAGTAGTACCCGGTGGCCGGTCACTCCTGGCAGTAGGTGGACTACCGTTAGCCGTCGCATAGGCCCTTCGATAGTTAGTCAAGCGAGATATATAACGCAGCAAAGCGATACTCGGCAGGACTCGACAATATTCGTTGCAGTATTATAACAGTCCGTAGCTAGTTTTGGTTGCAATTGGGAGTCGCACCCTGAGGCTTTCGGTCATGGTTGCATGAAAGAGGCTGTACGGCCGAGGTTGTAACAAATCTCTGAAAGCATGGCGAAAGCGACTGAATGTCCCGTAAAGTTTCGTAAAGCTTGCAGATCCTTGTGTGCTTTCAGTTCGACTGGCTGCCATGTCACGGCACTTGCATGCTCTAGATTCTGACGCTCGGACTGCACTGGAACGATAATACTACTACCGCGACGAGCATTGATCGCGCGCCGCGTCCTGGTTGATTCCACACTGACTGCATACGCGATGCTGAGACTGGCTACGGCGTCGTCTTGGTATTCGCTGAGCGTCAGTTGTGAGGGATACTGTCCGCTCAGCCTTCGTGCTGCTAAGCTGAGCTACGCTACACCACTCCGACCAGCTTCAGCATAACACACGATACCCGGCTCAGACGAGTCCCGGGCATCGCGGGTGCCGCTCCAGCACGACGTATCTCGAGGGATGCTACCCCTTCGGCCCTCTGAGAACGTCAAATACGCCCCGTCCCCTCTCGCCATGTTCCTTGCAGGAAACACGCAGATCCGACCTTGTGGCGAGCTATAACACGCGACGGCAAGGAGTGCTCTTCAGGATATGCGCAAATCTCCCCCGCACTTTAGACAAGCAGCTAGCGCTTGAGTCCTGTCCTTGAGAAGCACGATGAAAACCTCCCCTCCATCAGAGGTTCACTCTCTGCTCCCTGTTTGGCCAAAGACCCGTCAAATTGGTTCTCCACCTCCGTCTGTGCAGGACTGCGACTATACATGCCAGCCTGTTTGTTGCCTTGTGTGCAGTCAGGTCGATGGTACGTGTCGTATCATTGGAGGCTCATTGGAGGATTGAGTTGGCTCGTGGTCCGAAGCCACAGTTTGCAAGAGGTGGACCGATGTGGAAACTCCTAACCCTAAGCGTTCTTATGGAAGCAGTTCACTACCAGGAGGTTGGATTAAGCATGTACTTGGTTACTCTTAAGGAGCTTGAGAAGTCTTCAGATGAAGTGGGTTAACTATGGGAGCTCGCTACACTTCGAACAAGTGGTCTGGTCCGTCTCCAGGCGGATCGACAGAGACCGCTTCGGCTTCGCAGCGAAAACATATTCAAGGATGCAAATTTAGGCAAGAGTGAACTCGCAGAGTAGTTGCAGTAGGAGGCTATGCCATGTGAACAGGGCAATGTGAGCGCGGGCAAATCCTATCGGGAAATCCCAACCTTCATAAGCTTGCACCTCCTTCATCAAGCTGGATCTTCGGATCGCACGATCCCCGCCAGCGGGCCAATCGCTCTCTACAATGCAAATCTCCTTTTCAGACTGTTCCTGCCTCTTCTGCGTCCCGCTGGCTTGTCGCTTCACAGCATTCGCTTGCATCGCAAAAGAGCTTGATCGCTCCATAGTCCCCTTTCTTCAACGAATTTCTCGCTTGCCGAAGATCTTGAACAAGCCGAAACACCTACCTACGCAGTACCGCTTCCTTATCATCTCGCCGCCCGCGCATCTCCGCAAGGGGAAAGTGCCCGTGGTCCGGTGGATGGTAATTTCTCGTCAAAGTCAGCTTTCGGAAATGCGAAGTTTGCAGGCTTGAAGACTGGTCTCCGTACCCTTTGCAAAAGCGCTTATCTTGGTCCCTCGAGGCGCAAAACAAGCAGATGCCACATGTAAAGCATCGTTATGCGGTTCAGACTACAGCTGTTTTACAGCGGTTAGCTTCTGGCCAATCTGCCCTCCCGACCGATCCACACAGATTCCAATTAGGAGTCAAGTGCCAGAAGGATCGGAGACTAGTCTGCAGGCCCTGACAATCATGAGCAGTTTCTGTTCGTCAGGTTCAGCGATGAATACGACAAGCTGCAACCGGTCATAGTTTATAAGTCTATCCAGACCGGTGCCGTTTTCTTTCTCTACGACCGTTCGCGGGCGAGGAGAAAGGACGGTCAAGCTTACCCTCGTCTAGATGGGTTAAGCATGGAAAGTACTTGGATGCAGTCGCCTTCGATATTAGGGAGAGAGCGCCGTGCTTGTCATGTCTAGAGGCGGAAATTGCGTCAAGAGTCCCGGTCATTTCAATACATGCATAAATCGGGGCAGGGAACTCACAGAGCAGCCACATGTCAGAAGCTTAAGGGTGGAAAACGTTAGGGCTCGGTGGGGAAAGTCGGCAGGGATCGGTTCCCCACGCCTTTGACAGATGATGATCAACGCTCCTCTGGGCAGGCGCAAAAACAGACCGCTAGCTGGCTTTAGACCTCCGTATGTGCAAACTGCTTGTCGGACCAGAGACTCAGTAGTCCGCACGCCTTGTGATCTCTGTCGCGATGCTCCTGCTATCTCTCGTAGTCGACAACTCCAGCTCTTCCGAAAGGCAGTTTGTCACAAATGCGCACCCTTGGGTAGCCGTCCAGTATCTCAAGTAGAACGCCGCTTCAGCACTACCGTAGTGTCCGAAAGGATACTCGCTGTAGTCCAGTCACAAGCATTGTACAAACGGCACGAACGAGTGTTGCAGCTGCCTCATGTTGGATGAAGTGTTAAGTCTGCTTCGGCTGGCATGTTGGTATAGCTCATCATTAGATCGTCAAAAGGGGCACGGGTAGATCACAAAAGCAGTACTCCAGACACTACAGACATAACTCGAGTTGTGGACACATCCACCGTGGGGGGTAGCCCTTTACACTCGATGTCACTTTTCGCGTGGGTACTGCCGTGATTTTGCCCGTGTTCTGGCCCGAATGAACAGGTGCATGGTCTGCAAAACGAAGTTGGACGTCTTCCTGTAGCCTCTCGGCTGGAATTACAGTACGCCGACGCACGGACTTGTAGGGACAGACCGCACATTCCAGAGATACGTTCTCGCTTGACAGACAAGTTCCGATTAGGTAAAGGCAGGAGTGTTGGTCTATAAGGGGTAAGGCGGTCGCAGTCTCGCTGGCCTGAGTTTTGCTTCGGCAACAAATGCGTATGGACGAAAGTTTTTAGGTCTAGACGTGGTGCGACAGCGGGTCAGGCAACGTAGCAAAGTCATGTTTTGGGTCGCTTTCAATCTGGAGGATCTCTTCAGATCTGATGTCGAGTGCACTTTATCTCCTTCATCTTCCATATTATAGTACAGCTCTGTAGCGGTACATTCTCACTTGTCACTCAGCCAATCTTCCTTCTCATCCTAAGCCCTTATCACGCCTTTTTGAAGGCTAGCTCCGCATCAATCTCTTTAAGGCGCTGTTGCCATCTATCCACATCCTTCAGCTTCTCCTTGATAGCCTCTTTCTCCTTGTCGAACGTGAGACGTCTGAAGCGGTTGAGTTGTCAAAAACAAACCTTTGCTGCTAGAATGCAGAAAGACCTACTCGTGTTCAGTACCGATGGTACTGACTTCCCAAGTACCATCTACGCCAGTAAACCTCAACAGCCGCTCATGGTATTTAGTGAGTGATGGTCGATGCGAGATGGTTATAAGGGCTGAAATCCGCAACCATTAGGTCAAATGGGCACAAGTAATCTTGAATGTCTCGAAAACGTACTGATGCCCATGTCTTTGGCATGCTGATACATCTGACCTTCCACATCAGAAGAGACTGCACTCGTACATTCGTCCAGTACGCCGAAATTAGGAAGGTGATAGAAGAGCCTAGCCAGACCCATCTGTCGAGATACCGGTCAGGTATCTGAGTGCAAATCTACTGGCGTGCGGTAGCAAGGTGAGAAGACATACTCTTTGCTTTTCTCCCCCCGAAAGAACATCTTTCCATTCCTTTCTGGTGTCCAAACCGCCTTCGCGGCTCGGTAAATACGATAAATGAACGTACTTCAATACCTCGAGGAGATCTTCATCGGTCTTGCCTTTGGCTTGCATGTCAGGGTAACTATCAGGGTAGATAATCCTAGATGGCAGTCCATATATTAGTATTTCTCCAGTGCAGTCCTTACTCAGTTGAGCTTACTGGTCTCGCAAGCTGCCAAGGCTCAAGTAAGGTCTTTGAGGCAAGAACATGATCTCGCCGGGTACGGGTCGACGGACAATGCCATCGAAAGCAGGCCACAGCTTGGCAAGCACTCTTGCGAAACTGGTCTTTCCGATACCCTGATGAATCTTACCGTCAATATACCTTTTCTTTCCTTTCCAGCATGATCGTAGCTCACATTAGGTCCGGTAATTAGCAAGTGCTCTCCAGGTTTGACCGATACGTTCAGGCTCTTGACTAGTTCTTCGCCTCCTCTAGCCAGACCAGGTGCAGGTGCAACGATAGGTACGTTTTCGAATTCGACCATGTCGACACCTTCGATGACGACTCCGTTGATAGTGCCGAGATCGTAGAAAGGCTTGTCCACAGAAAGTTCTGCTGGCCTTTGTGTACTCTGATATCTCCCGATATCTAGTTCGTGCAATGTGGATAGAAGAGTATAAACTCGCGATGTGTAACCTGCCAGTTCCGCCATGTCCTTATACGATGACATTAGACGACCTCCAGCGTCGGCTAGTGCGAGCAACAAACGCCGGTTTGAAATATAGTTCTGCGTTCGTCTTGCAACTTTATCCTTTGAGACTTGACTCTCGTCCGTTGCACTCGTTGACTTGCTTGTACCGATAGCGGTACTGGGTAAGTTGTCGCCAAAGAATACAGGAATGGATATCAGAAGATAGCCAGCCTATTTTTTTTGGAATGCCTTAGTACGCCACTGTGCATCAGTTAGTTTAGCGGTAGGGAAAGCGCTCACAGCTGACCAGGCGTATTTAATCACGAAATCTTCAATCATTGAGTACCCTATGCGGATCTGTCGAAGTACGATATAAAATCAGCTCCAGCTTAAACAGGGTGTTTAGCCTTCGTCTGACACTCACCTTGAAAATGGAATTGACGTGTCGGACCAAGCGCATATATGCCTTTGAGAGAATGTCTTTCTCCAGTGGTGCCCCGTTGTAAAAGCTATAATGTAACAATCAGTATGTCGCAATACGTCTTCTTGCTTCGGTCGAACCTACGCTATCTCCTCGGCGTTCGTAATCAGCCTCGAGTGAGCTCCTCTGAAATCACCTTCCAGCTTGGCTTCAATAGCAGCCAGTTTACCGAATGCAGGCGTAACTTTCCTCAGTATCCAAGCCGTAGCGAAATAATTTGCGAATAAACCAAAGGTACCCCATTTGCCTATTGATCTAGAAAGTTGGAAGTTGAATAGAACGAGGTCCAGTGTAGGTTTCGATACATTGGAATATAATGCGGCTAAAGAATCGCAGAAGCGGGATATATCGGTTGTTATGAATTGATCTGGAGATTCTATTCTCGTGTCTAGGTTGATGATCTTGTAGAAATTGCGAGATTTGCTGAGGTACAAATCATTTGTGTAGCGGGTCAGTCTAGTACGGAAGGATATTGCGAGCTTGCTTTGAAGGTATCTGATCATGCTATTGGTGTACGTAGATGGTATAGCTAGGAGGAACCAGTACGCTAGACCGCGGAGGAATCCACGTCCATTCGCGGAGACTATGTCACGGACTATCATGCCGTCCAGCTTGGCGACTAGCAGACTGAGGTATGTCCTCAGGAGGAGGAAGGATGTATGTAGAGTTACAAGGAAGACTTCTTTGCTTGTAGATCTGCGGAAAATACACAGATTAGATGGGGTGAGTGCCGGGATTGTGCCTCATACGGTCTCTATGGGAAACGGCTCACCTGGGTATGATGATTTTGAAGATGGCCCGTAGCTGTCGCAGGAACTCTCTGTTCACGGCTACCTTCTTCGCTACCTGGTTAGCGGATTTCCCTGCAGCAGATGCAGCGGCCGGCTGCATTGTGCGTGAAATGCCGGCAACCGATGATGCGGTGGCTGCTGACGGTGCCGAGGCAGAGGCGCCCTGCTGCTGCGACGCTCTCTTACCGCCATCTCTGCTATCTGAGATGAAATCCTTCCTGTGCTGCGCGTACGTAGACTCCTTCACCGGCCGGATGATGACCTTTGCGATCCTTCCAGAGCTGCCTGTCGGGACGAGCAGCTCTCTCGATCCATCTGGCAGGATGCGGTACAGCTCTCGCTGGGCCGCCTCGACCTGCGGAGTGGTCAGCGGGGTGTGGCTGACACTCTTTGAGCGACGTGAGGCTGAGGAGGACGAGGTCGCCTTGGAGGTGCTGGTGTCGCTGTGGCTGTCGACGATCTGACGGCGTAAAGCGACAAGCAGGGCCAGCAGGGCAGCAGCGCCCGAGTAGACTGCAGCATTGCCAGGCAGCTGGCTCGAGCGAGATCTTCCTGACGAGCTTGAAGCCATCGCAGTGTCCCCAGCGAGCTGAAGCTGAAGCGAGAGTTGCGCGTCGTGGTAAACGAGAGACGCAGTAATCCGGCAATTGGAAGCCCGATCATCCACTTCATAAACGAGCAGCAGCCGAGAATAGCTGTACTACATACACCTACCTTCAGGTTTCCCTTGCGTGCTGATGCATGGTCACAAGCCGGCGCGTATTTGCATTGGTACTCATGCGGACTCGTACACGTCAAAAATGTAAGTCACAGTCTCGTCCACTCCAAAATCATCTTGTTCTCAAGCCTCCAGATTCGCAGCATGAACGTCCGACTGATTACAGCAAGTACAAATGCAATACGCACCGGCTTGTGACCATGCATCAGCACGCAAGAGAAACCTGAAGGTATGTCTGCCTCATAGCCCTAAAACGTATGCATATTTGCAATCTTCAGAAGCACGAGGGAGCATGCCCGTATGCCCCAGAAGCTGTTCGCGCAGCTGCGAAGGCAAAGCACAAATGCAAATACGCGCCGGCTTGTGACTATGCATCAGCACGCAAGAGAAACCTGAAGGTAAGTGTGGGATGAACTCGGTCCAGTGCCTCATAGCCCTAAAATGTATGCATATTTGCAATCTTCACAGGCACGAATAAGCATGCCCGTGTGTCCCGGAAGCGGTTCGCACAGCTGCGAAGCCAACGCACAAATGCGCCGGCTTGTGACTATACGTCAGCACGCAATTCAAACATGAAGGTAAGTGTGGGATGAACTCGGTTCAGTGCCTCATAGCCCTAAAACGCATGCATATTTGCAATCTTCAGAGGCACAAAGGAGTATGCCCGTATGCCCTAGAAGCGGTTCGCGCTTGAAGTCCTGCGAACCTGGTGTCGCCCTAGCAAACTAATGGGTTTTTGTGAAATAGCATCGATAAGTATTGTATTGGTAGAAATACCATCGTTGTGTTTTACATGTCGCAGTACCACTTTGTATGGCAATATACCACTTTGTATTATTCGACGTCATAGTATTGAAGGTGATTGCTCCATTAGTGCGAACAAGTGCGAGCACTGCAAGCCGGGTCCGCAGCTGGACGGCGGCCTGATCTTGCCTGTCTCCTCTGCGAACAGGACTGGCCGCACGTCGAGTAGCTCCCTAGCGCTCCCTGGCTGCTAGTGGCGTAAAGTGCAAGCACAAAGTGATGTATGAAGCCAGACATTAGGAATGGGTCTCCGAATCCCACGTTCTGCTTTTTTTTATCGAGTCAGTGGGCCCAAGAGGAGGCTGTTTGTACGACCCATCCTGCGAACTGAACTGTCCGAACGCTGCATCTTTCCTACCCTGATCACCACAATAAACACCAACAACACGTCAAGCAATAAACGATCGCGTCTGTCTTCTCGGTCAACTTGCGAGCACTATAATAGCAGGAGGAGCAACAACAGCACAACGAACGGATCCTTACTGCGCTACACTGCCGGGTCTCGCCCTGGTAGCGCCTGGCAGTCTAGGCTGGACTGCAGCAGACCTACTCGCCAGCCATGGCGAAAGGTGGCAGCTCCAAAGGAAAGCTTGCCTTCAATCAGCAGTTGACGGGTGCGCCCAACGGCGAAATCCTGAAGAGACTGCGTGTAAGAATCAGACGATGCTGCTATCAGGACGTATCCTGATATCGATCAATTGTGCTACCTTGTCCACAGGACCTGCATGAACAGCTGGCTGCCCTCGATCAGGACACGACAGATACAAAATCCCTAGACAAGGTCAAAGACAAGTTGGTCAATGCTAGCTTATTGCTAGGCAAGGACAAAAGTGTCAAGGCATACACTTGCTGCTGTCTCGCGGATTTGCTGCGGCTCTACGCTCCAGACTGCCCTTATGATGAAAAGGCACTGAAGGTGAGGGGGGGATCTCTGTCCCCTGCTCAATCATCATACCATAGTAACTCACCCACAATCGTCATACAATATCATAGGACATTTTCCAATTCTTCATTCGTCAACTCAAGTATCTTACTGGTCCAGCATGCCCGAATTACCCTCAGTATTTCTACCTTCTCGAATCCTTATCAAATGTGAAATCAGCTACCCTCATCCCTGGTCTGCCGGGAGCAGAAGAACTCATGTCAAAAATGGCAAAGCAATTCTTCGATATAGCAAAGTGAGCTCTTTGGCTTTATAACCTGGAGATTCCTCGTCGTATCGCGTCCTTGTTCTGCCCTTCGCCACCTTGGCTTCGCTTGCTTACCCACCCGATGCACAGACCTGACATGCCGAAAAACATACTATCCCATATCGCCGAAGTTCTGGTACAAATCATAGACGAAGCTGATCAACTGCCTTCCGAGCTAGTGGATGTCCTTCTGGCGCAATTCCTACCTAGAAATGTAGAATTGAATCCAACAAGTGCAAGTCTGGCAAGTGAGGTTTGCAATCAAACAGCCGAAAAACTACAACGCTATGTAGCAGAGTACTTTACAGAGGTACTGCTCCCTTCAGAGGAAGATGATGATAATCAAGAGATGGATTCAGAACCTGAAACTAGCAAATCCAATAAAAAGGGCAAGAACGGAAGATCAGGACCATCTTCAAAAGCTGACGATCCGGAGTTTATCCTCACACATGATCTCATCAAGTCTATTGCTCGTACATGTCCTCAACTACTGGCTAATGTTATTCCGCTTGTTGAAGAAGAGCTCCTGGTAAAAGACACGGGTATCAGGATCCTTGCTTCGCAAACTCTGGGAGATGTTTTCTCGGACAAGCCTGCCACTAAGGTCGCATCCCTACCGATGATGCTTGCAAGTGTGGGAAATTCTAAAGCAGCTCTAGTATCGGCGCGAGCAGACCTAGCTAAGAAATACCCCCGGACATGGCAAACATGGTTAGGGAGAAGCAAGGATAAATCCCCTCAGGTCAGGTTAACAATCCTAGAATGTTCGAGAGTCATAATCCAGTATCACCACGAGCTCGGGAGAGAGATTTATGATATTTGGAGAGAAAGATTTACAGATCCAGATGATAAAATTAGAGCAAGCGCTTGTGCTGCTTTTCAAGTTGTAGATTACGAAAGTTCGCTGCATTCATTTGACAAGGCTCTGCTGCTGAGCTTGGCGGACAGGATTCAAGACCGAAAGGTATGTGTGCTTGTTCCCTCTCGGGTCTATCATCGAAGCAGCTGACCAAGTTCCTTGATACATAGCCCGCAGTTCAGAAGGAGGCTCTCAATAGTTTGGGTCGAATGTATAACAATGCTTTCAATGAAATGTGCGCGACCACAATCCTCTGTCCATGTTAACGAATTGACTAGCTGAACGCTTTCGTTCACCACACAGCTCAAATGGCGAAAGCAGCGCAATCGAACGATTCTGCTGGATCCCACAAGAGATCTTGAAGAATTCGCTTCTCCCAGATCGACATCTACAGTATGCGCGCTTGCTGTCCTCTCAACTTCAAGCGAAAAGCTAACTTGAAAACCTGTAGCGCGTCGACGGAGCGTGTCCTCCATGACTTTATATTGCCACTTCCTCCAAGTCCAGAGGAAGAATCATACTATGTTGACAGATTACTTCTTGTCATGCACTACCTCGATATGCCAGGTCGAAAAGCTCTTTTGCGTGCAAGCAGGCTCTACGATAAACGACCTCTCGTTTATGAGACATATCTGGACATATGCGAGACATACAACGTAGGTCTATTCAGGTCTTTATATGTGTTCGTGCGATTTCCGAACTCACTATTGTCGGATCTTCAGGGCGGTAGTGTGGAAGCTGGCGTCGGTGAAGATGAAGCGAGGAGGCGGTTACAGGTTGCGTGTCAAGTGTTGGCTCGTGAGCATGCACAAAACTTGTACGAGAACCTCACATAGCTAAATACGCATTCCCAAATAGCACAATTTCCCGATCCTATCAAAGCCGAAGCCGATCTACACAAGTTCGCCAAGCTGAACGACCATCGAACAATGAAACTTCTCCGAACGTTGATGGATCCCTCATGCGAAGGTCGCACGATATGCAAAAACGTAGAAGAAGTTTTGAAGAGAGTTGAGAAAGCATCTTCAGGAATACTTGATACGTTTGCAATCCTGATTAGACGTTCAGCATTTTTGCTCATAAACCGTTCCACAATACCTCATTTGCTGGAAAGACTTTCAAGAGCTTCGGATTTACCGGATCAACAAATGAACGGTGAAGATGAAGATATGAGAGAGAACGAAAATGCCGACCAACAGGTAAAGAGCTTCGGTGAATTGGCTCAGTTTATTCTTGAAAACATTATCAAGAATTGTCCCGTCCTACTGAAGGCACATGTACCTCAGTTGTGTGAGATTTTGCTCCAGCAGAGGCATGAAGCGATGGTCAATCTTGCTTTGCATGCCTTGAGTTCAGCTGTCATGCATGACCCAATCTCATTTGTTCGGGATAGGTGAGTGGTCTTACTTCGTGCAGCTTAACTCGTATTTCAAGACTGACGCATCGGCAAATCCCTAGTGCCGTGCTTGACAAGGCGTTTGACATGGCCATGGATGGCTCGCCTATGCAAGCAAAGTACGCTGCCACTTTCCTAGCAGCTGTTCCTGATAATGGAGATCAATGTGAAGAGCTCGTCAAGGTAAGGAGGAGATCGATCCGCAACAGTAGCAGATCTGGAATAGCCAGGCTGACACACGGCTTGGTGTGCAGAATCTTGCGGAGGCACTGCCGGTTTCGTCGGGGATCCGGCTGTTAGCACATCTCAATGCCTTGAAGAGACTGGCGAAGTATGCTATCGATGCATTCGAAGTCCGAGCCAAAGAAGTAACAACCTTTGCAACTGGACAGCTTAAGCGGCCTACACTCACTTCGACGCCCAGCAAAGGGTCGAATGTCGTGAGTAAAGGCATTGTCCTTTCGAATAGCAAGGATACCTGAGATTGACGTTAGGTACTTTTTATCCGGGCGGGATGACATGCAGTCCACAGACATCGACATTAAGCCATTCTCAGGACATCAAAATTTCGATGAATGGTGTTCTGATGAAGATTTCTTACCTGAACATGAAGCTTGCTTGCTTGGTATCCAAGTCTTGGCGAACCGAGTGTATGCCCTTGCCGAAAAAGAAGACGCGCTTCAAATCGATGGTGTCGCTCAATTGTTCAAACTCCTTGGCTTCATCCTGGCGAAGACTGGGAAGCCGAGCACATTCAAAACAGGGTAAGCTCTCCTTGAATACGAAGTTTTTATCATTGCTTGATGCGATGCTTACGGCGATTTCAACACTTTCTGGTTTGACAGCCCTGGATTACCTGGTCGACTCCGTCTAGTAGCCGCCACCTCACTGTTAAAGCTGGGTACAAGAGAAGCATATCACAAGATCTTTATGGAATATTTCGAAAATTTCGCATGGACAATGCAAGATCCTTCGTTTCAAGTCAGATCAGGATTAGTACACAAGTTTATACGCTATGCAACACAAGGAAAAATTACAAATCCTAAAATGAATACTGCTCTCTTCTTAACTGCTCATGATCCTGATATTGAGAATAGGCTTATGCCTCAGAAATACATAGTGGAAAGGTTAAAGACCGCTAGACCTGGTATGTCACTCGATCATTCTGTCTTGGCTTTTGATTTCTGCTTGCTTTTCAGAGGAATAATTGACTGGAAGTGATCTTTGGGTTCTATGTAGAAATGCGCCTTCAGCACTTTGAGCTACTACTTGTTCGACTTCTGCACTTGTTAGCGCATCATCCTGACTTTTCGCCGGAGGTTGATGATCTCAAAACGTTTGCAAGGTACGACGACATTTCCCCACAGCAGCTGCTTGAAGCCCTCACACGTCAGCTGACAACGGCTTCTGTTGATTGTTTCAGGTATATCGAGTTTTTCCTAGACTGCGTTCTCACTAAAGAGAACGTAGCTTTACTCTACTACCTGGCTCTGAAATGCAAGACAGTACGCGATTCCAAATCTGCAGAATTCGATACAGTGAGGTGTTCTTTCTTGGCTTCAGAGGGGCAGAATTATTGCATCCTGTACAGTTTTCTGACGGCAATCACTTCGTCATTGCAGAATCTCTATACTCTATCAGAATTGGCTCAATATGTCATCAAATCGAGATGCGCAATGCTGGAATGGCTAGTCGAGAAATATCCGGGTCAAATTAGAATGCCTAGTGATATCTTCAAAGCTTTACCAAGCCCGGAAGTGGCGCTCAAAGTGAGTCGCATCATCCGTGATTGGGAAAGCGACCCAACGACTCGAAGGGTTGAATAGCTAATGTACCGAATAACCTGAACGAAACTAATGCAGATACGCACGAAGGCATACATTTCAAGTGAGGATATTGAGCAAATTGGAATAGTCGGAAAGCCGGTCGATTCGAAAAAGGTAATCATACCAAATTCAACAAATCAATCTATTAGCGTGCTCAAACCGCTGAGATGCGAAATCTTCTTCCTTGTGTGTGTACGAACCAGGTTCGGACGACAAAAAAGACGAGTACGAACGGTATTTCGAAGACGAAAACGCACCTACGCAAAGCCAGTTCTACGTCAGCGGACGAAGCGTTGGGCGATCCGAAGCCGAGTAAAACGAAATCTGCGCGGGTCAAAAGTACGACTAACGACAGTAAAAAAACAAGACCGAGAGCGAGCAAAAATCAAGACAATGGTGAAATGAGTAGGAAGAGGAAGAAAGGATTGAAAGAATGGGAAGATGATACAGAGGATGAGGAGGAGGACGTTGAAGACGTTGATGATGACGATGACGACAGTGGAAGTGAAGTTGGCGAAGAGAATGTCAAGGACAAACAGGACAATTGTCTCCCTAGCGAGAAAGAAGGAAAATTCCGCCCAATGAACTTGCGACAACGACCTGCAAGAACTAGTCTTGCCAATATCTCCACTGCCAGTACTAGTCAGAAACCTCATTCCAGTGGTGAGGGCAAAGCCAAGTTTCAAAAGGAGGATTTTGAATCGAGTGCAGACGAAGGAGACGGTACCGTCGCTGCTAGCACAACTATGGAAGTGGACGACGAACAGGCCAAAGAAGCGGTTCCCTCAACTTCTATCGCTGCGGATACATCGAAAGAGAATGCCAACGGGAAACGGCAAACGCCCAAATCCGCTATCGATGGGCAAGTTGCCAGTGGAAATGAAACCCCCGCTGCGAGTCCTCGAAGTAAACGGCGAAGGAGCAGAAAATCTACATCAGGTCCAGCCAAAGGAGATATCTTTGCGGAGAGTATTGTAACCGAAACGGATCAAGTTCGCAAAGAAAAGGTAAAAGATCAGCTTGAAAAAGCTAACTCTCCATCACCCGGGAAAAGGAGGAGTCGACGTGCGCGTGCCGCAGCTGACTGAGGACGCTTAGGAATGGTACATTACACGAGGAGAAGATAGCTGTTGGTGATTCCGTCTTTGCGATGCTATTTGCCAAGAGTGCAATAGCAAGACTGGGAAGTTGTTGAACAATGGGCCGCTGTTGCCACGAAGAATCGTTGTCATAATAGGACGGGATAGTAATCTGCTCGATCTGGTGGTTGTTGCAATATCCGGAAAGGTATAGCACTGATTCGACTACCGGATACCCGGGAAGCGAACATGTAGCTGCTAAAGGAAGCTCGATCAATGGCCCTAATGTTCGGCCCGATGCCTTCCTGCCGGTCTTTCTTTCGGGCCCTAGCTTTTCCGCTGCTCTTGCCCTGCCACAAAGCTTCAGGAACGTACGCGTTTAGAAGCCTTAACTGGGGATCCGTCATCTGGCTGCGATGTACACTATACCTTGACATGCCCACCACGCCTGTCCCAGGTCGAGTTGATGCTGCCTGATCGATCCGGGGCCTCGTTTTCCCTCCAAACACCGCCGAGCAAAGAGAAAGGCAACGAGCTTGCAAACAATGACAAGCACGCAGAACGTTATACCCAAACCTCGGTTGTCATGTCCGACAAGCTTCCGCCAAAAGCTATGCTCTGACACGCCCTGCTTTGCGAGTGTGACCTATTGACACTACACTGACGACACTGCATGCACGGGGACGAGTGTGCTTTTCTGGGGACCACGACCACCGGACAAGCTGCTGGAATTTTCCAACCGACAGCCCCGTCACCTCGGCGTCATTGCGAGTGCAGCACCGCTCTGCTCGCTGATGTCCAGGTCGGATCAGAGCCATCCGACGCACGCAGATGCCTCAGCTGACACCCGGCTTATCGGCGGACCGCGAGAGTGACACACTTTTCATCTGAATTCGAGTCGACACAGGCTTTGGCTTTGGTGTGACGAGCATGAAGACTTGAAACAGTGCCAGAAGACCCGATCCGATCCGACATTAGCAGGAGACATCGGAACCCATATCGATCCTGCTCTGTTTCGCACTCCACTTGGCAGCAGCACGACCGCTACAACGCAGAAACTGGAGCACCGACATTCACGCCCGGGCAAAACACCACAGCTTGCGCAAACACAGCTGAGACGCGCATCTCATCTGTCCATATCGCCCCCGCAGCAACTCTGTTTGACCGAACAGCCAGTTGCGCAGCAAACATCAAACCTAGCTTCACTACCAGCAGCATCACCCATGGAGAAGCAGAGTGCTGCTGCCACGCTGGCACTCGCTGCTAGCATTCCTCTCCCGTCCTCAGCACCATCAACAGGTGCGTTCCCCACCAACCCACGCCCCCGCTTCAGGATTGGCGGGTCCCCCTCTCCTCCACGACCCTCTCGAACCGCCTCCATGCGCAGGCGGAGCAGCGACGTCTCGACCCCTAGTCAACGAAATCTTCTGTCGTCTGTGGACAAGCAAATGCAAAGCAACGAAGATCCTATGAACACTTCTAACTCCTCACGCAAGAGCAGCAACTCGGGGTCAAGCACATCGAGGGGCCGAAGTCCGGCCTCGTCAGCAACTAGCCCGTATATTTACAGGAGATCAGATTCAGGCTGCTTCTCCGGGTCTGCTCTTTCCGAGCCCACTTCCACTGCCTCAGGCCTGGAGCTTTCGAGAGCTACGTCATGTGCTCACGCAGAGTGTGTCATGGCACCTCCTTGCGAGCGGATGGTGAGCGTCTCTTTCCTCTGCGAACGAGTTCTTGCTGTTTCAATCCAAAAGAAACTAACCTGACTGTTATTGCTCGCGTCGTCAATGCGCACGACGGTATGCACAGATTCAGTTATCGGGAATCCTCTCCTGGCCAGCACAAAATCCCCTCGTACATCTCCAACATCATTATCGGATACCGCAACCGACGCTGCACCCATTCCGCCTCGTCGAGATCTGATGATTCTGGACAATGCGTGTGGAGCGTCTGCTCTCGTTACGAGCCAGCTAACTCACATGCTACCTGTAGAATTGATGGAAGAAGCTCAGTTGATAGCTACTGACTTGTCGGGGAAAGTCGTAGCTGAAGCTACCAGAAGAATAGCAGAATTAAATTGGGCAGATCACGTCTTTACGTTCAAAATGGCACAAGAGGTAAGGTGTTCGCGGATGTTCTCGGAAGAGTCCGCAGTCACTCAATCCGCGTCTGTAGGCGCGCCTTTGTGAAGCTCGTACTGATGTTACCTGCTTTATTTTGGTCGCATACACTTGTCATTCCAGAACATGCTTGGCCTAAACGATGCTAGCCTTACCCACGTTTTCACAAATTTTGGTATACATCTTGCAAAAGACGTAGAAGCGACATTGAAAGGTGAGCTCGAATATTACATGATCAGCCCACTGCGCGTACAGTCCACCCTTACTGAGACCTATGTGCTACTTTCGTCATCAGAGATGAAACGCGTACTCGTACCGGGTGGTATCTGCGCTCTTACAGTCTGGAAACATTTACCGTGGTTGGATATACTAGCGAAAGCGATCACAGAGGAATATCCGAGTAGACAAATGCCTTTTCCGTGTCATGAAGATGCACTTTTATCTCTAACTAGATGGAATCCTTGGCATGATATTGAATGGATCAAGAAAACGGTCGAGGAAGCTGGATTCTTTGATTGTCAAGCAGACGGCAAGACCATCAACGGCGCGTGCGGAGACAGCGAAAGTGATGAGGCTACAAACGATAACAAGGAAGACTGGAGTCAGTACGAGTACGATTCAGGAGAGAGCCTGTCATCATCTAGAAGGAATAGCAAGTCTTGCACTTTATCTCCATCTTCCTTTTTAAATCGTGGATTTCCAGCTACTCCTTCGCTATCTTCCTCACTGACTACTGTTCCGCATCCTGCATCGTGCAGCAAAGCGGAATCTCAGAAAGGCTCACTGATAATTGAAGAAGTAGCCTCAATCCATAGATACACTAAGCATGAATTTATGTCAAATTTCGGTACCTCGGTACTGGATCATCTCATTTCCGCTTCGTGGGGCAAACAGACTATCGAAAAGGAGGAATCTCGGAACGCACTACGACAGGCAGTTTTAAGATATCTAATCAAGCTGTACCCTGATCAATCTGATGAAATTGAACTCGATCTCAAAGCTCTCGTTGTTGTTGTTCGGAAGGACGCCAAGCGGGATATAGCCACTCAGATGTAGTGATTATTTATCTTCCTCACTTCTTTCAGTTCATTTATTGTTCGCCGCTGTCTACCTTCCCGCGTACATACACGGCCGCCTCCAATACCAAGAAACCCAGAACCCCGATATTGTTTCAACAACCCAAAAAAGCATGGCATTTATCAGCTATGCACCCCATTCTACGCCTCCATACACGAATACGAGTTGCAAGGCACCTTTTGCTTTACTCTCATGTCTCCCTCTTAGGCAGCAATCTGTATATTTCAAAGAGAACAGCAAGCTGGAATGATAGGCTCTTATTGGCAATAGATTGTGGGCCGAGCTACGATGCTTGTTTCTATTCCGGCTGTATCCATGAGCGGTCTTGCTGTGCTAGAAGTGATCCTAGATCTATCTGCTATTCAGTGCTGCTTGCAGTTTACTTTAGGTCGACCGGGACCTTGCATTGTATTCCTCGGCACTTTCTTCTTTTGCTTTATTGCAACTACATCAAGGAGAACCACAACTACAGGAATGCGCTACTTCACAAGGACTTTGACCAAGCCTTGCAGTGGAATGGCTACAATAGTATTGGCTACATTGATAAACTTTCACTGCGCTCTTCTCCTTGCTATTTGGCCGATCAACACTTTCATACCGCCTTAACATCGACCATGATCTTAGAGAAGGCTTCCAGATCGACTGACCGATCTCTCGTTGTCGAGGCGTATTCGAGCATTTCAATAACCTGACGAAGAAGTGAGTCAGTTAGTCTGCTGGGACGCCATCAGCGACAAGAAAGCAGCAACGCACATCCTCATCCGATATCTTCTCATTAAGCAGAGTCGCGACGTAACGAATCTCAGCCATCGAGATAGCCTGATTACGGTTCTTATCGTTACTTGAGAAGAACTGCTGGAACATTTTATTGCACTCTTCCTTCTGTCTTGAAGATAATCGATATTTCCCGCTTCCATCGCCTTGCTGCTTCGCCTTGGTTTTCCCTTTTGTTTTATTGCCTTTCTTGCTTCTATAATCGAGTTCTCCATCTTTGCCCTCCTCAGATGGCAAATCACTTAGTGGGGAAGTATCTTTAGCTCTGGATCTCGTGGTGCGTCGTGTGGTAGGTGGGGATGAACCCCTTCCACCAGTGAAAGCATCATCGATCTCATCTTCATCCGCCCAGGGATCCGAATCTTCGTTACCTCGATTAAAAGGGTCATCATCTTCTTCTTCCTCATCACCCGTACTCAGGAAAAGGGGGTCCGAGTCATCGTGCTCCTCATTTTCAATAAGCCCTTCTTTTGCATCGATATTTACAGCTCGCCCTTTACCGCCTCCGGAAGCTACAAAAGTGCCTGCTTTCTTTCCGCCCTTCTTCTCAGCGTTACGAATATAGTTTCTCTCCTGCTCACGATCATTATCTCGTTGAGTGATGAGAATAGCCGCTACTTTGAGAAAGTCTTTCCGCTTGACAGCTTGCAAACCACCTTGTTTTGGATCTTCGAAAGCGGCATTCTCGAATATAGACAGGATGCTCGAGTCATCTCCATCTAGCCCCAGTGACTCGAGAACTGATGGTATGCTATCCAAGAGAATGGATTTGGATTGTTCTCTGGCACTGCCCGATTTAGATGGTGAGGAGCTTGTTCGGGACCGTGATGCCGAAGTCGAACCAGTAATAAAGCCACCACCACCAGTCGCAGTCGTCATATCCTCGTCATCATCGTCGTCTAGTAGGAAACCACCGCCGCCTGAAGCAGCAGTTGCATCCTTCACAAAGCCACCTGCTTGCTCGTCATCATCATCATCTTCGCCGCCAACGAAGAAACCGCCTGGCGCTTGTTCAGGTTCTACATCGGCTTTAGCCTTGCCTTTGCCCTTGTCAATTCTTCTCCTTTTGTTCGCAGGCTCTGAGGCTTTGCTGCTGCGCCCGTTGCTATTGCTATATCCAGCACTTGCTGCTTCGCCTCTCGTCGCCTTCTCGAAAGCCTCGCTGATCTCCAGCACCTGCTTGCGAGTCAGCGAGTCTAGGAAATCCTGTTCATCTTCTGAGCTTGAGCTGGCTTCTGTGGTGGGTGTTGCTGAGCCCCGACGTTCAGGCATGCCGATGTTTAGCGTATGATTGCAAGGGGAGAGATAACCGCCTTTATATCGGTGTTTCATATCCAAGTGGATTTGGTGGCAAAGAAGCTAGCTAACGTGGCTAATCCTACTATTCAGTTGGTGGAGCACATTGTTCGCATGCTTGGGTTCTATCGCTACATTAGCATCTCTCAAATACCTTGTAGAGATTCTCTAGACTAGCTACATGCACGATTGCTTTCGAATCTATCATACTGGTGGGTGGTTGCAGATACCGCATGGCTGGGAAAACGACATGCTTCAATTGCGATACCTGTACATCGTGTTTTTTCTTTTCTGTATCGCTCAGACTATCGGTATCATCCGGAATCAAGGAAGGTAAGGGTTCCGGTGAATTGAAGAAGGCCAACTCGCGCATGATTGAGGAGAAACAGTCTTTCTCCGATGTCCAGTTGACCTCGATGCCTAGCCGCAATAGAACTGATTGCAATGAGTCAGCTTCCTAAAAGTAGTCTACGTAAACGCAAAAACCTGCTCACATAGAGGTAATTTATCGAGGTTCGGCGTCCATCCAGGCAGTATCGACGGTATGGACTCCAGCGTGCCCTGTTCTTTGTCAATGCAAAGCGAGAAATACTCTCCTAACATATCTGACCATTCCATGAACCTATCGTAAACAGCCTGTATGTTTAGGTTAGCATCCTCGTCCCCGAGCGAATCTTGGTGTTTTCTAAACTTACATTCACAATTTTCACTGGATCTAGTCCATTTTCTCCAGCCCCGTGTTCGTACTCCATCGCAATTTCCAATAGCTCTCTAACTTTCGGCGCCGGCTTCAGCTTCAGCTTACCCATATTCGAAAACTGCCGGAGTCCGAGTTGATAGAAGAGTTCCTCTGATAAAGCATTGTGATCCACCAAGAACAGTTTCGTCCCATGCTGCAGCATGGAGCGCCCGCTGAAAATGTCAATCACCCCAACAAATGTATGGGCTTTCATGACATCCTCAATAGCTGTTAGGGACATTATGTCAGCATAGCTGGTTCGGAAGGGCGAAGGCAAGCTAAACCCACCCTGCGATTTATCTTTTATCAGGTCCGCACGCAAGTCCTGTATACTCGTCAGATCACAAGGCGATACCGGGATCTTGGTTCTTCTAGTATATGGAGTCTCTTTAGGTATATGAATAGAAGCAGGCTGATCGCTGCTCCTGTACTTGCTCCGAGTATCTTCGTTATCATCATCACCAGAGGTTTCCTCATAATCTACCGCGGTGTCTAGTACTTCGCGACCATCCGCATCAACGTCCATTATTTCGGAAGCCTTGCGTTTGCCTTTGGCTTTTTCTGACAGATACGAATCACGCGGTTTGATGGATCTGCTAGTACTTGTTGTAAAATTCATAGAATCTAATGTCTGTGCTTTCGCATCTGTTCGAACTAGCTTTTGGGGAGGTAGTCTAGTCACCGTGCTGCCTGGTCGTGCGGATGAAGTGGGTGTTGCTTTCGAGTGCGAAGAAGCATTGAGATGGCTGGTGCCCGGCAGAAGCGTCTGAACATTGAAAGTTCGAGACTGGTTTGCGCTAGAGAGCTTTTTTTGCATCTCTTCGCAAATCAGTTCTATGATATCGTCTTGATCTAGGAAGTGAACCTCGGATTTGGTTGGACTGACGTTCACATCAACTCGACTAGGATGTATATTCAGCGACAGATAAATGAACGGTGAGCCACCTTTTGGGAGAAGGGTTGTGTAAAACGCTTCTAGATTTCGCTTCAGCGCTGAGCAATCAACGAGACGATCTGCAACAGGTCATGTTAGTGCGATAGCCTTTCAGAAGTATAGACAACATTGCCTACGATTTATGAAAAAGATGAAAGTCCCTCTTTTCGCACTATAGTTGGCGCTCGAGACGTATCCTTTGCATTCGAGTTGGTACTCTTCTTTGGAAAAATCAATCTCGTTGAGCTCTCTTCGGATAGTGGAGGAGTAGACTTGACCGATAACATCGAGCGTAGACGACGCAACAGTACTTTGTAGATCGAAAGCTGTAGATCCTGCCTATATGTACAACATCGGCTTAGGCTGATATACAGAAAGGCATCCTGATGATACTTACCTTCTTACATGACATGGCTATCCCAGCATTGTGTATGGCATACTTGGACACCACATCCAGCACTCGAGAATACTCATCCGAAGATGACTTGAGAGCTTTGCGGCGAGTAGGAGTATTATAGAACAGATCCTCTACCTGGGAGTTTGACGGCAATGGCTTTAGCACTGTTAACGGTGGCCAGAGTGGGGTGAACAAGCAATTTACCAAGATCTGAGTACCGTCATTCGCAGCCACAGGTCGCGGTTCCGCATCTTTGGATGCATCGCTCAGGGGGACAAGCTGACCATCCTGGTAGCGCGCTCTAGATGCAATCGATTCGCTCGATGCCAACTCTTGGAATGGGTACAGAGCAACTTACTTGTATCCGCAAGCATCCTCGCGCGTTTTCGTCGTCACGGTCAGGTGAGCGACATGGCTAATGCTAGCCAGAGCTTCTCCGCGGAACCCATACGTCTGAATGCTAGCTAGGTCTTCAAATGTGGTGAGTTTGGAAGTCGTGAAGCGTTCACATAGTAGGGGTAGGTCTGCAAGCTGTATTCCAGATCAATCCTTATATTAGAAATGCGAAGCTCTGGGCCGACGCGTCGAAACCAAGTCGACGGATCACGACGCACTTTGATGCCACTACCGTTGTCCTGTATGCTGAGCTGCTTCAGTCCGCCTTCTTTCACGGCGACCTTGATGCTGGTGCTGCCGGCGTCGATCGAGTTCTCGAGCAGCTCTTTGAGTGCCGAGGAGGGCCGCTGTACGACCTGGACGGCAGCGTCAGCAGTGGTTGCCGGTGTGTCAGCAGTGATCCTTTCTGCGAGCTGCCGTTGCGCGCACCTCTCCTGCGGCAATCCGGTTGATGGTCTCTTCTGTCAGCTTGACGATGCGGCGCGTGACTGCGAGGGCTGCTTCGGCGTTTGCATGTGCTGGACCAGCGACACCAAGTCCGCAAGCTCCATCGGCATCGTTGCTTGTCATCCCAGCAGGGGCAGGCTCGACTGCCATGTCGTCGGCCTGTATCATCGCAGAGCCATAGCCAAGGGCAGAAGTTCAAGATGCAGCAGAACGATCTCATGCAGTGGAAGCACGACAGCAGTGGCCGGCCGACAGCGAGAGCAGTGGTGAAAGGAGGACTAGCTAACAGTTCATTACAGATCAACACATGTGTCCTCGACGGTAAGGAGGGCATCATCCCGTTCCTGACGTTTTCAGGTAATCTAAAAAGTCTGTCCGACGTCTCCAGCTGAAGAGGATCATTTCGCATAGGAATACTATAGCCTGCGCGGATAGGTCTCGCTCTCTTGTTGAGTATTGCACATCCGCTTGCACCAAATAATGGTAGAGCGGATGTGGAAAGTGAGAGAGGGAGATACAATAGCGAGGCAGTACAATGCGGAAGAAAGACAAGAGCGGAGCTGCGCAGACTGAAGGTTGACATTCTCGTAAACTCGTCGAAATGGTGGGAACTTCATTGATCTTGCATGGCGTGCACCGCCGCATCATAGGCAATTGAATAATAGTAATCAGTGCAGATAAACTATCATATGCTCGTTGCTGCATTGCGAGGACCTGCCAGATCTCGTGAATATTGGTGTGGCGAAAGTCAGTCCTTGTACATGTACCGGTCATGATATAGAATGCGAAAGCTGGATTGCTACAGTCCTATCCCATCAAGGCTACATGGAGCCACACTATGCGTCAGCTTGGATGTGCCTGCCCCCGTGAATCTGTATTCGGCGTGTCCCAATCTATGACTGCCTTGCATTGCGTTGCGCGGACAGTCCGCATCATTGCTCTTCTCGATTCGTATCTACAGCGGTACGGGGACAGATCAGAAACGAAACAAGCAGCAGCGCTCACTGGAAGCCGCTCCGCTTGAAGGCGAGATCTCCCATTGGCGGCTCTCCTCGCGGCAAACAGGAGGCCAGACAGTGCAGGCTACAAGGCCATTGAAGAGCTGCAACCGGACAAGCCTGCTAGAAGAGCAGGAGCCAGCTAACCAAGCGACTGGTACAGTACGGCCTGCAGGTTCTTGCAGATCTTCGACCGAGAAGACCGAGAGGACCTTTTTGGCATCGTTCACTTCCACTATTGCATCCAGGTGGGACTGCCACCAGCACAAACGGATCGGTTTGCCGTGACAAACTATACCTCAAAGGGCACAGCTGTAGCAAACGCAGCTTGCTTGCCTTACCTTCACGATCAGTCTCGTGCGCAGAAACACGTATCGAGTATTCGAACCCTCGATAACCATCGGCTGTCCCGGGTTCGTAGTCAGGCAGTGATCACACTTCCAGCAAACGTGACCCGCAAGCTCGCAAAGGGTGAAGTGCGAGCTAGTAAGACTACCTCCATCTGATCCGCCCTCTCACATCATCCCGGTATGTCGTCTTCGGGCCATGCCGGTCCAGTTGCTCCCGTTTCCACGCCGTCCTCCAGTTCGACAACCCTTGCAAGCGGAAATCGTCGACCGATGACTTGGGCAGAGCGTCTAGCGGGCAAAGCATCGTCTTCGTCTTCCTCTTCCTCTTCGTCGACTCCGCGTTCCGACCTGCAGGCTCCAGTTTCGGGAACTAGCAACGGCCGCCCTGCCTCTGCAGCAGTTTCCGCTTCGTCCATGACACAGGCCGGTTCCGCAGATGCCCCAAGCAACGTATCAAACCATACATCAAGTAAGGCCAATCCGCAAAATAATGCGAGAAAGCCCTTGAATAGCCCAAGTCTGCATGTTGCGAATAGTACCAGCCTACCACCTTCCGTCTCTTCAAGTACAACTGGGACATCCAGAGTCGCGACTTCGACTGATTCTGGCTTGAGAGAAACGGATTCAAGCATGGAAAGCAATAAGGCAGAGAGCAGTAGAGGCCGAACACCGTCCACTTCCCGTTCATCTCCTGTTCGCACAGTCGAGACTAAGCAAACTGCAGAAATGGTTTCCGATAATGCTGATAAAGCCAAATCCAACGATTCCGATCCCTCATCGACACCCCTAGAGATAGCAAAAGCATCGCCAGGCCCACCGAAAGTCAACATCTGGCAGGTTAGAAAGGAAGAAGCAGCCAAGAGAGCGGCTGAGCAAGCCAAGTCTAAAAAGGAGCAGGAGGATCTTCAGAAACAAAGGGAACCTCCGGAAGCATCGACATCTAAATCCTCTGGACCGAACATGGGGAAGAACGACATAGGCTCATCTGAGCATACAGATACCATAAAGAACGGAAAGAAAAAGCGCGAGAACCAGAATCAGTCAGCTGGTTCCTCAAACACCTTAGCCGGCACCTCGGGAAATTCAGCTAGTAAAGGCAAAAATAACAGCTCAAAGGCAATGGCGAACAAGCAAGCAACTCGAAGCACATCAGCTACATCCAAACAGACCATTCAACCTGCAAATATCAGCCAGATTTCGACTGCTGAAAACGACCCCAACATGCCGGCGGTCACGCTCGGCCAGCCGTCTGATTGGCCATCGCCTAGCGAAGAGAAACATAGAGAAGATGCTGATAATCAGACCAAGGCATCGCCTGCTGCGGAGGAAAGCGGTGGCGGTTCGCCTGAAGTGATTCAGGCCCTTTCAGATTTCGGAAGCAGTCCTTCTCGAAGCAAGAAACGTAAGTACGCCGTTACTGAGAATGCAGAACCTGGCGAATGGCTGAACAAAATTGCCATTTACGACCGCAGAGACTGGGAAGAGTATTCAGCCTGATATTACCTTCAGCTCTCCATTGCCATCAAGGAAGTCGAGCGATAGCAGCAAAGCTGCCAAAGGCGACGAGCATCTAGCTAAGCAGGGTGGTCCTGATAGTTTTAAATCGAATGCAGCGCCAAGTAAAGCTATGTCTACCGACTCGTCGAAACAGCCTGTTGAAGCACATGCGGCGTCGAACAAGCAGACCCATACCGCCTTATCGCACGAACTTCACTCTGCGACCCTTCCTTCGAGTAGTGCCCAAAATGGTGTGGACACAGGCGTACCCAACATGGCTTCTGTCTCTGTAGCTGACTCCGCTAGATCACCTCCCCGGGACAAGATTCCAATGATCTCACCTTCTCTCCCATCAAAAGGTAACCCCGCTAAGCAGCAAAGTGGAGCCTTATCTCCCTTGCCTGCAAGTCTCCCTGCAAAGCCAATTGGCGCACCTACCGGAGATATACCCCGATCTCGTCTATCCCCTTCCATGCATGGGCATTCGCCTTCAACCTCTGCAGTGCCCATCCGATCGCGACAAAGTCCTGCTACCATTGCGCAAAGCTTGCCGATGAACAATGGACTACCTGCTGGCGGAAATATGCATCCGCCATTGGCAAGTGCACATTCTGATATTGTCGACTCGGCACGCCCGCCAACAAATGGACAAGTTAAGCTTTCCCCTTCTCCGCATCATGGAATGATTCCACCTGGCTCTCCCGGGCAACCGGGCTTCCACCCTTCTGGTGCACCCATGACTCAGTTCCCTGGAAGATTAAAGAGAGGCGGACTGAATGGTAATGCCTCTGGTAGAAACGGAGGAAGAGGCGGTGGCTTAGGCGGTCGAGTCTACAGCCACAATCACAGCAGGAGTCAGCCATCTGGCGCATACGGTCCAGGTCTTACTTCACCTATAATGGGTCAGCAAACACTTTATCATCAGCCACCTCAAGGGTATCCAGGTCACCTGCCGCCTAATATGCACTTTGAGCAAGCTCACATCCAATCTCAGTACAACCCGCAATTCGATCCAATAGCAGCTGGAGTATTCCAACACGGCATGCCAGGATATTATCCTGCTCCGGCCATGTATCCCCTCCCTCATTCTCTTCAGCCCTTGGCGGAAAATTCCTACTACTCTGTTGGAACTCCGTCGCCCCAGCCTTCCAGTCGATCTCCACTTGCTCAACACGGTCGGCCCAATCAGCAAGGCTTCCATATGATGCCGGCAGCACCTCCATCCAGATCAACCGCTCCAAGTGAGGCGAGTCATGTATCCCAGCCTGAATCGCCTATGTCTGTTCCTGGCCTTCCGCAGGGTAACACCCAGGGCGGAGCTCCTGTTTTCATGTCTGCACCTGCTGGATACGGAACGAATGGAGCGATGACACCGAATATGTCATTCGGATCTCCACCGCCGTCGATGCATATGAACACGATGCCCGCACCGTTTTCACCACCCCAGACGTCCCATCCGCAAATGGTGCATGCCCAGCAGAATGTTCCACAGACGATGCTTTCACAAATGGGTCAATCGCAAGTCGCTTCCATGGGAAGCGTACCGCCGCCGGTCTATGCTAGACCCTCTCCTCTGTGCGACTACAGCTTTGTCATGTTCCCGCCTGATGGAACGGCTTTCTGGGTCCTGGGTCAGATAGAATTCTATTTCTCAGCTGATAATTTGGCTCGAGATACTTTCCTTCGCCAATCGGTACGTCTCTACTCTTCATTTCCTCTTTGTGTTGCGGCGCTTTCGATGGTACTGGCTGACGTTATTCGATTCCCCTGTGTTCGTCTATTATCCCACTGTCTACCATTCGTTCTTATTCCGTACGACCCACCCGCAATATATTGTCGCTATTGTCACTGCGATTAGATGGACGAGGAAGGATGGGTAGATATAGCATTGATAGCTTCTTTTAGACGGTTGAACAGTCTAAGCCAGGATATCCATCTGATACGATCGATGATGGAACTTTCTTTCATGTCGGAAGTGAGAGAAATGAAAGTACGTCCCAAGGAATGGAGATCTTGGATTTTACCTGGTGCTAGGAAAGTAAGTTGGCAATACCCCTGAAATGCAACTACAGCAATATCAACAGCCTCCGCAATAGCAACAGCAACAGCAGCAGCAATACATATATGGACAACACCACCCACACGATATGGCAATACATTCAGGACAACAGCAATCGTACTCAGAGCACGGTCAGGAGCAATCACATTAGATGGAAGGAGATGATTGAATGATCAATCCTTCAATCAAGAGATGGATGATTCTCCTTGCAAACAGCTAACAACTGCCATTCTGCTTTATGAGAAAAAACACACCTCAATTCGAGCAAATACGAGCTTGCGCTTCATTCGGGGACTAGTCGAGTCACAAAATAGCACGACTCCCGCAAGCGGTACAAAGGTTCCGATACCTGCTTCAGAGAAAACGAGAGATGGCTCCACAGCTCACACTGTTGCGGACTATCAGGCGTCGGGAGTGCGTCTCGCAGGTAGAGTTGCACCGGTGAGGAATTGTCTAGAGAGCACAGAAAGAATAAAAGACAGTGGAGACCTGGTCATCTGAGGAACCATGAATCAGGCTATCCAACTGCGATGGTCGTGCTTTGTTACATTTCTACCATGAAGCTGCGACAGCCGCAATGCTGCATATCAGCGTTGCATGTTTGAAGAGAGCTATCAAAGCGTTACTGGAGCGAAGGAGATCTAGCGGTCTTATATATCCTATGTCGTGATACCATACACGGATTCACAAGCCATTGGACTGTAGATCTCCTACGCTGTGTATATATATCGTGGATGCGTCGTCATTGTTTTACGCAGTCTGTCAGCTGTACAGCTCTCACCTGTAACCTGTACCGCAGTACTGTACTATCGGTGTCGGAGTCAGGGTAAATGGGGTCAGAGCATCTGAGTTATGGTCGACAGAATAGGAACGGTCAACTGAACCTAACACAGGCACAGGCACAGCATGAGGATCCAAAGTGCAGATGAACAGTTAGGTTAGGTTCTTCGGTTCGGGCCGTGCAGTGATCTGGGAGCGGTTCATTTATCAAGGCACTCACTTCAGCCCCTGTCCGGCATGCCAAACACGCGTGTGTGGCGTTGCCGTTCCGAGGACGCGGCTGCTATCCTTGCGAGCACAGGACATGGCGAATGGGTGCACACGGGGAGTGCATGGCTATGATACATGATACAGGCAGTAGTAGAGCGTGTGATGAATGGAGGGGCAGTATAATTCCAACTCGCCAGTAGTGCAATTCACCGTGCTGCTATCGCCCATCACACGCGATATGCAGCACTCTGTGGTGCTTGCGTGTCATCGCACTCTAACCAACGGCGAGGAAATTGAGCGAGGAATGCGCCAAGTCGTGAAGAGGCGCGGATGGCACGGTGTCGGTGATGTGCAGCAGCAATGCATTACAACGGCCACGCGAGGAGTAGCCTCGCTATTAGCAAATGCTGATGGCGACTACAGTGAATTGTAATGGAACTACAGCTGCTAGCATTTGCAGTAATGCAGTAGTCTCGCTTTGAGTTCGAACACCCTTACGCCCCTCCATGCCCTTTTCCTTTTCGCTCTTGGCTGCCGCACAGACAGCTGCCACGCACAGTACTCGGATCTCGATCGCCTCGCATCGTCGCGTTCTTTGTCTGCAGGAGGGCCTCGGAATTGAATTTGATGGAGTGGTCGGATTGCTTCTCGCTCTCTTCTCTTCCGCTCAACACCACTCTCTTTCTCTGCAATCGTTTCCACTGTCGGCCTCTCTGGATTGACTCCAAGACACCAGACCCATCTCGCCCGCTCTTTACGCCTTCACGCAAGACTTGACACGATAGCAGCCTCGTGAGTATATGCGTCGTGGGATGGCCATTTCCACTGGGCTGATGTGTCTATTCACCGGCCTCAGCATTGAACACACTACACCCTCGCACGAATCACCATGCGCGCATCCTCGCTGCTCGCCGCACTGGCCTCAGTCGCCACCGCCTCGTTGACCCTTGCTGCTGGCCAGCAATCCGGTCGCGCCGACTCGGCCACCCTTCGCATCCTGGCCTCCGACAACAGCAACAGCGTCGAGAAGGACACCCTTGCATCTGCACCCGCTCGATCTCGCCATGCCGCCCGGGACCACCGCGCCCTCGCCCGCAGTGCCAGAGAGAAGAGGAACCCCTCGAAGCCTTCGTCGAGCTTGAAGAAGAGGAAGTCCTCTCGATGCAAGGCTTCTTCCTCGTCGTCCTCTTCCGATGGCGTAGCTGATCTCGAAGGCGGCAAACAGCTATCACAAGACCCTTCGTCATCTGGCTCATCCGGTTCATCCAAGTCCGGCAACACCTCGGGAACAATTGAAGACGAAAAGACGACATCCAGCTCTGGTGGAATGGGAGACCTCGACCTCGACTCTACATCGAGCTTCTTGAAGATTGGCAACATCTATGCTGGTTTCTTGCCTGGTGAGTACTGAGACACGTCGCCTCTCTCCGCGCTAGGCTTCATGCCAATCAAGCTTGCCCTGTGTTCAATCCGCTGATGGTCAATTCCTCCTCTTTTTGTTCGCCCGGTCACAAACTCATGCCATAACAGACGACGGATCTGGAGGTGGCGCTAAAGAATCCATGTCCGACATCAACAAGATTCTACCCGCCAAATCAGCCTTCTACGGTCGATACGCACAAGTCACAAATGGTAAAACGTTTGATGGCAATCAAATCTACTGGGTAATGGATGATATCAAGGATTCGGGCGCCATCTTGCAAGCCTCCGTCATGCCGTATGGTACCTGGTATGGACTTACTGAAAGCGACAACAGCAATGCAGTCGCTATTGCAAAGGTCTGCAATGATATCTACAAGAATTATGGTATTGAAGTTTGGTTGAGATTCGCACATGAGAGTGAGTTGCGCTTATCTCCTCCCTCGTTCCATCTCACTCTCACTGCCATGTAGACACAAAATGGCTGACTTCTTTTCCTTCCCCTCAGTGAACTGGTACCAAGTTGATGGAACCTACTCTGGGGGTGTCGAAGACTTCCAAACTGGATGGAAGGTAGTCGCACAAGCGATTGAAGAACATGCTCCCGAGACAAAGATGTACTGGTCACCCAATGTTGGGTCTGATTCGGATTATGAGAGATACTATCCCAAAGAAGGTCGCGTTGACGTCGTTGGTGTGAGTTTAGATAGGCCCTGACCTTTTATGGAGTATTTGCAAGAACTGTTATGCTGACGAATATGCTGATTCCGTAAAAAACAGTTCGATTGGTACCCACAATCAGCCGATGAATCCTTCCTCGACAAGGCGAAACCCTTCCATGATAAATACGCCGTCAACGGAATCAAGTTCTTCCAAGGTGAAACAGGATTACATTACACCGGATCAGATGAAGAGAAGATGAAATGGGTCAATAGCTTGTCTTCAAAGGAGACTCAGGAGGCCATGCCAAACTATCTCGGATGGGCTTGGTTCAATTATGATAAATTTGAAAATGGTAGACAGGTTGATTTCAAGATTGTTAAACCTGACCAAGGCGCTGGATCTGGTATCAATTCTCAGATTAGATCCTATTTCGCTGCGTAGGAAAATGGCAAGCAATATGTTGCAGGAGGTGGAGCAGAGCTGTTTGGATTTCGGAATGAGAAAAGAGGAGGACGCAGTATCAGTGTTTGAATGCTGCGCGTTTGAGTCACTATTTGAAGGCCCTCTTTTCCTCGCCTACTCGGCTACCATAGCCTGGTCAATTTCCTCCATCCATCCCTCGCTCATGCTCTCTACCTCAAATACTGCATCAAGCCTTACCGGTTCTCTACAGTATCATCTTTTCTTCTTTGTTCAGTTGGGTACAACATTCTCGCGAGCGAGGACACGCAGTTTTCTTTTCTTTCATGTGGGCAAGTATCCGGGGTAGTATACAAAGACCAACTAGGGGTCCTTGTTGACAACAATAGCAACGCAACACCAACAAAACGAACAGAAACGAGGAGCAATCTTTCGATTCCTATTTCAACCTTTCCAATTCACCATGGGCAAAACACAACGATTATCTATGCAGAGATCAACAGACGTATATACACATCACGATGGCTTTCCAGGCGACGACCTGCCCTTTCCTCCTCGCCAGGGATGCTGTGCATTCCTGCCGGAGGGTTCTTCTTATGCAGTCGTATCTTGCGAAAGTTGATTCTACAATCAATCCACGATCTCTTGAAAACGAGTTCAATCCACTCTCCTTCTTTTACCTCTTTTTTATTTCATATTTTCATTTCCTTGACAAGACTGGGTAAAATATAGCTGGACTATATCGTATCGCACTCCGTCATGTATGCAACTAGGGCAAGTCCTTGAATGCATCACAATCGACACTTTGGCGGGAATAGGAACTTCGACAAGCTTGCATGCGAGCTGCTTCTTATGAAAACCTTCCATTCGTATCATTACTTTCTTTTATGTCTTCTCTTCTTTCACTCAAATCACTCTCACGACTTGCTACAGCGTGACGGGATTTCTTTGGAGGAAAGGGGACTTCTTTCTCGCTCGATAGAGTACTACAATGTTGATCGTTGTTTCAAGCAAAGCGGAGGCAGGATGGATGTTTAGGGTAGTGGTTATCACTTTTATAGCCGACCATTCTCATCGTTTAGCTTATAAAAAGGATGGGAAGCTCGGTAAATATCGGACGTAGTCTCCATCATCCTTACCTTTCCACCCTCTCCGTATTTCCCCCTTCTATTATTTCTTGTAGCTATACTCTTCCTTCCCTTTACTATTTATTATGACTTGGCTCCGTCCTGGAACCTATCATGCAATAATCATTCTTTATATGAGTAATAGCTCTCTGATGCTTTAACTTGACTTGGTTTGCTTGCCCAACGTGCAGGCTTCAATTTGCCACATGGATGGTGGGACTCTGCACCACAGTTCGACGCAATCCTTTTAACAACATTACTCTTTTTGCACACACGAACTGTTGCATCCGATAACACAGCGATAAGCACTTGAATCAAAGGCAACCATGGCAGCAAAAGGCGAAGAGTTGAAAGATGTCGTGAGCCTTTTTAGCTTGCTTGCTGTTCCTACCACGTCAGTTCGAGGGGGAGAGAAGGACGTGATCCCTGATGTGATGTTGTGTTATGGTCCCCAAGATCAAGGCAGTCGACATGCCTGATAACCTCCAGCGCGCAGCGATAGAGATAGCGCGCGCAGGTGTGGAAGAGCATTCATTGGAGGTGGGTTTGTTATCATCAGTCTTTTACGCTTGGTGGGGGAAGCTGGGTTCGATGAAGTCCAGTAAACGATTGATTGATTTGTATTCGATCGATCATTCCAATTCCAATATAACAGAAAGACATTGCTCAATACATCAAGAAGGAGTTTGACCGGTAAGGGTTCAGCAACCGTCAATATTAGCATCGCTGATGCTTTCGTGTTTTACTCTGCTGATCTTTGTTTCATCATTGTTTATCCATACCTGCTTGTTGGGACCCGGTTATCGTTCTCCATGTCTGGCTCACGAACCACTCTCCGCTTTTCGACTGGTGAAACTAATCCTTTTTTGCAACAATACTACGACACGTTACCCAATGTCGAAAACACATGAACTTATCTATCGCTCGGTCCTTTTTTCGTTGGTCATCTGAACCCCCCATTCTTCAAATAGACAATACGGCGCGACGTGGCATTGCATTGTTGGCAAGAACTTTGGAAGCTAGTACGTGTTTCGTGCTAATTACATGTCCTTGAGACCTGCTGTTATCCATTTTAGAAAGCTTTCATCTGACCCGGTTGCATTTCCTCGTTTACAGTGTGACTCATGGTAAGGCACAAGAGGAATGAATGGGAGTTCAGCCCGCCTACACGGTAGCAGCATTGAATGTTTTCGCCCTATTCCTGCAGAGTCTGGCAACTTTATCTATTTCTACATGGGTCCTATGGCTATTGTAAGCGTTCCAACAACAATTCCAGATAGAACCTCGTTAGCCATTGGGGGAGACAGTGTTGCTGACCCAAGATTTTTATCTTCTTTGCCCCGTTTTCACGCGCCGTCATATAGCTCCTCTTCAAATCAGGCTAGGGGGCACCGTGAGAAGCAGCACACCCTCGACTGAGGCAAGAGAGGGGAACAGAGTTGTTGTAGTGGATTATTGCACGAGCTTTTGAAGGATAGCATAACGCGCAGAGTCGGTTCTGAAGTCAGGCCCGTTTCCTTTCGGCATGGTTGCCTCCGCGATGATATCAAGTGCTAGGTTTAGCAGTGTTACGAAACTTCTTCATATATTACAATGGTTGCCGAAGATTGTATGCTACTCCATAACTGATGTGGTTCTAGCCAAGTGCTCTCGTCAAAGCTGCAACTCAGTAGTCCTCGTTCGTTTGTCGTACGTCCGGGCGAGCCTAATGTACCTACGCTTCGTGGAACAACCGAGCTGTGTTGAGGCTCGTTCACAGAACAAGGCGAAAGCAGCAGGTGTAGCCATAAAGTTGCAGCCTTAGGCTGATGTATCATTGAGCTTTATCGTTACAAAGGCCAGCTTCGAGAAGACCTGCCTGATCCACCTATTGGGTTATACAAAGTATTTCCTGACAAACTGCAAAGCCTCAAATCGCCCTGCACCAGGCTTAGTCTATACGCGTAACAAGCGGTGCTTTCGGTGGGCTGGCTGAGCGGCCTCTTCGCTGCGTTGCGGCTGCTTTTGGTTGTCTACGGTGCCCCGACAAAAGGCATGTTAGCGAGTGCGATATGTCGATATTTCTCAGTGAATGAGCTTATACATCTCTGAACTTACTGTTGCTGCGTTGTTGGCTTTACAAAGGCATAGTCACACTGAATAGCCTGATCTAGCAACGTTGACCCGGACGCTTCACGGATAGCTTCGTCTGCCTGCGACCTCTTCTCGTATTCAAGAAGCGCGTAGCCCTGTCGTTATAGATTTCGAGTCGAAAATAGAGCGAGGGACAAGCAAGAAGGGAGTTATGATGCAGCATCCTCGTACAAGTCAGCTTTGTGTTAATCCGCGAACACCCGCTTTACCGCGAGTGCGACACCGTAAGCTGACCTTCACGTAACCTGTCCGTCTGTCCAAGTTGAGGTGCAAGTTCTTGATTTCGCCAAACTCGCTGAATTTGTCTTGGATATCTTCTTCCGTTGCCTCCTCATGCACGCCTGTTACGATCACGATCCATCCTTCGACAGCTATAGTGTAGCATGAACGGCAGTAGCAGGAGCAGAAGAGAGGACACTCAGCTCATCGCAATGCTTCTGACAACTCTAAACAGGACCATGGCTTACACTTCGCTGCTACGACCTTCTGCTGATCTTTAGTTTCCGCGGCTGCATTGGAAGAGTCGGGCAGTGTTTCATATTGAGCATTACCATCCTCTCGGGCTGTTGAGGACATGTTTAGTGTCAGTAAGATGATAAAGCCCTCCATTGCGAGTCGCAGCTATGCGCTCTAGCATGGTCCTCTGCAAACTAACCATCTCCTGAGCTCTTGAAGCCACGGCCTTTACGCTTGACTGAGGCGTCTATGGAAGCAAGAGAGGGAGGAGACAGTTGGTCAGTAGCATACACAGCACGGTATATCCTATTTGCAAGGACAACCTGGTTGCGCCGCACTCACCGTTGTCTAGGTCCATGTCCATTCTGAGAAGACTTGGTATGCCACTGTCTTCGGTGTATGCTAGCGGTATGGATTTGACAGCTTGCTATCTAACGAATATAGGCTCGGTGATCGTGAGCAGTCTAGCCTGTAGGCGGATTCTGTAGAAGATAGCAGGGCAGTAGTTTGCCTGGCGAATATAGTTGTCACTAACGCAACGGCAGGCAGTTTGATAACTGATCGCGGCCCCCTGTCGCTGTCTCGGTACACAGTATATATACCAATGCTGGTCTTCTGCCGATGCAACGCTGCAAGAAGTTCGCATACAATGATGCAGTACATGCTCGAGGAGGATTAGCGACATCGCTGGTTTCGTGTATACCTCAAAGACGTCTCGATTTCCGTCAGATCAAGCCGGCCGATTCATACAAGCCGGTCAAAAGATTCCATCAGATAGATACAACTGCTTGTGGACGGATTAAAAGAGATACGATGGCACGCAACACCCAGACTCGCTTGGATGCATTCCTACCGAAGACAGATACATCCCCTCGTCAACCATCCAAAAGCTGGAGGGATGCAATGCCAGAAGCGTCCGATACGCCACTGGAGAAGCATCCACTGCGTGTCTATGTGCTCTGCGGTGTTGTGTAAGCTTGCGACTGTGACTACCGCTGAGGCGAGTACTGATTGCATCCTCCCCATACTCTCATAGTGGATCTGGAAAGTCCACCTTGGCTATTCAATGGGAAGCCCTATACCCGAAGAACTACGTCAGGGTCAACCAAGACAGCCTCGGAGACAGAAGACAATGTGAGAGCTTGACTAGAGAAAGCTTGCAGGAGGTAAGAAAAAGCCGTCCAACTTGAGAGTTCCATCGATAAATGAGCTAAATACTCTTTCCTTGCGGCAGGGCAAGTCTCCGATTATTGATAGACAGAATTTCGACCCTTCGCAACGGTATCACTGGTTGAATATTGGTTATGAGCATGGAGTCGAGGTAGTTGCGCTTGTATTCCGTACGACACGTCGAGTAAGTCCACCGATAGACAACCCTCATACCTAGAAATCGACTCATATTGTCAAGTTCAGGTATGCTCAGACCGACTCTTGCTGCGAACTGGGCATGAGACTATCAAGTCCCCCGAACAAGGCTTACAGATTCTCGCTTCTATGATAGCGATCTTTACCGAGCCTTCTACTGAGGAGGTGAGGGGGATACTTAGACAGCGTTAGGTAGTCCTCGCTAAACATCCCACACCTTCGATGTGACAGGGCTTTCACAAGATTGTCAACATCCCCAACGGTATGCCTCTACATTACACGTTGGCAGATATCAATGCACTCCTGGCCAAAGTGGACGATTCGCCTGCTTTGCCGGCTAAACTACCCCCTCAACCTGCACCGGGACCACCACGCCGGGGAATGTGGAACAGAGGCACCTTGCGTGGTAGAGGCGCATCACGCGGCGCAGGCTCGAGACATGCTCAGACAGGGGATCGCGCGACGCTATGGTCACGAAACTCTTCCTTGCACGCAAGTCGTCCTCCGGCAACCATCAATCAGGTTATTTGTGCAAGTCCGCAGGTGATGCCTAGTACCGGAGCCGGGCAGGCTCGCAACAGACCCAGTCCACCAGCATGTGAAACTAGAAAAACTATAGGGCAACCACACCAACCATACGTTGCTCTCAATAAAGAATACGCTAGCGTGGCCAGCGTTTCAACACGGTCTGCCAAGAAAGC
Source organism: Cystobasidium pallidum (assembly GCA_001599955.1). NCBI lineage: Eukaryota > Fungi > Basidiomycota > Cystobasidiomycetes > Cystobasidiales > Cystobasidiaceae > Cystobasidium > Cystobasidium pallidum. The sequence goes on from BCIL01000001.1 coordinate 913,261, forward strand.
ACCTTCCACAGGCTTCATCGATATTAGCAGTGATGAAGGGACGTAGCACAACAACAAATTAGTTCAATTCACGTCTCCTTCCCATCGCCGTTTGCTATATAAATGTGCGGCTGGGACTGCGTCATCGCACAGATCGATGGTACCCGCTTCCTAAGCTCGGCATGCCATCGACGAATAAGCTTGACCCTGCATGCGGATCCGCACAAGCTGAATGGGGCCTCGGAACAGACGCCTGCAAGAACACATTCAGCGAGCGATTCAGTACAACTCGGTTCCGATGGTCTCACCCCCAAAGCAGCTCGATCAGCAGTAGAAAAGGGCCGCATGTTGAGCTTTGCCGAAAAGACATCTTCCTCCTGAGCATTGCGTATAGATCGCAGTGAATCCTGTGCGTTCGATAAGTCATGCCGCAAGGCCTCGATCAATGATCCTTGCTCAACAAGCCGTTCCCTCGCTCGGCGCGCTACGCTTTCGAAATCAGCTTGTTGTTGAGCCAGCCGAATGTCTGTTTCTTCAGTGTATGGAGCTCCTGTGGGAATAAAACCCAAGACACTGTTAAGCGTCTGTCCTGGTCCATAACGAGCGAGGTTCTCCCTTTCAGCCGCTAGACGTTCGATGTCCATTCTCAATTCTTGGAGTTGCCAGCGCAGGGTATGTGCGATCTATCAAGCGGAAAGCGCACTTAGCTACTATCCACAGTATCAGCTTCTCCATCACATACCTCGTCCGCGTGAAGGGTCTCGTTGACTCCTTCGTCTTGCTCTGCCGAGATACTCTTCTTCCTATTTTTGGTCAATGCGAAGCCCGGTAAGCCGAAAAATCGGTCAAGCTGCGTGTACAAAGTCGCAAGTTCCTTATTCCGACCGTCGATCTGTGCTTTGAAAAGCGATGCCTGTTGCAAGCATAAGTATGGGCTGTCAGATGCGAGATTGAGAAGCTGCCTACAGCCTGTTCCTTTTCTGCCTGCGTGGCTGCCAGTTCCCTTCTTGATGCTTCCAGCTCATTCGCTAACTCCAATAATATTGTAAGAGTCCTCAGCCGATGCTCTGACTGCGACTTCCGTGTCCCCGCTGGTCTAGGCTCCCCTTCGATGTTTGCATACTCGTTATTTCCCTGATAATTCGCTTGCACTTCTGTTTCAGTGTCCGAAATGCCATCATAATCTTGTCGACCGCCTGCGATACCCTGTGCAGCTACGTATGCGACTGAGTAGGCGCTGGATTGCGAGATCTATAGGTGTACAGCCATACCTGCGATATGTTCGCTTGCCACTATCCGCGCTCGCTTAGTGGCGGGCTCATTATTGACCGCTCGGGCTGCAAAGCATCAGCAAGAGTTAGTGTGCATCGTGGGAATACGGCATTAATGCCTACTTGGCGTTGTGAGGCTTGCTATAGCATCTTGCAGTTCATGTTGCTTGTTGTGGGCATCCTGAAGCCTAAGTGCCAGATTGCCATTGAGCAGGCGCAGTGCCTCATTTTCCTCTCCAAGAGCATCCAGAGCACCATTGCCAGTCGCTGTGAGAGCATCCAGGCTTGCAAGCAGGCGAGTCTGCAGTATCGCGTTCTGGCTTGTGAGGTGGCTGATCGAGCTCGAGAGATGTGCAATCTGCTTGCATTGTGTTTGATTAGTGCTTGTCAGTCAGAGTTAGCCCGCTAGCCATTCGTTCTCGGCAATCAGCTTCGTAAAAGCTATGGCATCGTCCTACGCACCTTCTCCTGACCTTCCGACTCCTTCGCTGTTGCAGCAAGCCGATCCGCCTCTATCTGCCGCAGGAGATGGTCGAATGCCTGCAGGCAGGCCTGCGGTGTGCTGCTCAGCTCATCTAATGTGATTGGGATATAGGTGTGCGAACGAAGTTGCTGGAACACGTCTTCGACTAGCATCCTCGCTGTGTGGATGGGAAACAGGCGTTGCGGCCACCAAGCATGCAGTTTCGCAAATGAAGTTCTAAGTCAAGCAGTCCAGACCAACACATTACGATTCCGCACAAGTGACAGTCAGATTGATGTAAATGCAACACATTTATCGCTTTTCTGTAACGTCTCAGCTTGGCCAGCAAGCCGCGAACTGCCCTCGTTCCATTTGCCTTCCCCATATGTAGCTCCTAACGCTTCCTCTTCTGCACAATATCCGGGCGCAGTCACTGCCATGTATTTCTACGATATTTAGCAGCCCCATCACGCCTGTGTCTGCGTTGGGATGGACCCGGAGGCGGTAGTGACACTGACTGGCAAATGCCAGAGTCGGCTTCCACCGACGGGAAGATGCATTCGAGTCCCGCATCGCAGCCATCGACATCGGCACAGGCAGCTCCCTCTCCGCCACAAATCTAGCCGTTACGCTTATCAGTCTTGTGCTCAATCTGCTCATACCTCTGCCTTGTGCTTACCCCTGATGGTGAGCAAAGAAGCCATCCTAAGCAACCTTTCAGATCATCGCTAATCCGTGTTGCGAAAAAGTCAGAGACTGCTCTCGGCAACGTGGACATTCCGGGACATAAGATGTTATCGCTCACTTGGGTGCGCAAGTATCACCGAATGTGCCCCAACACTTTCCGTTCTGGCATACGCCAAAGTCGCAGGCGTCTTGAGCCGTTCCATAGATGGTGCCCGACGGATCGGGACAGCTGGGAGGTACCAATGCTTCAGCTAATCAGCTTCGTTCGCAGTCCAGTGCAGTTCAGGTTCACTAACGCTGCGCCCTTCCAGCCGCAGAAGTAGTTCCCAGACTTGGGGTCGAGCGTGCACACGCCTTGCGAACCTGAAGAAGTACAAAGGCTTTGATCGGGCGTCTACGGAGTATTAGCAACGGTCAGCGAGATACATGCGCAGGTCTTCGGGCTTTCCTAACTGGAGTTGAAGTAGAGAGGCTGTTGCATGGCAGGTCTGCATATACAGCTTGAGTCCCTCTCATAGCTGCAGCGGCCAGGAAGCCGAGAACTTGGAGACGCTTGAGCATGTTCTGAACAGCGAGGTTGCGGGCCAGTTGGCTGTATATGTTACTAGTGGTTGGACACAAATCAAAGCCGGTCATGTTCAGACGAAGGAAGGTCGACCTAGTGACGCCTTTCAAACACGTTTCCACAACGAATATTTGGCGAGCCGAGGGTCGCCAAGGCTCGAACACGCGAACACATCGGGTGCGTGGCGGAAACATCCCTTCATACAGAAGTGTAGGCTATTGAAAGGGGGCGAGAGGCTCTGCACAAACGTCCGAACCTTCCAGAAAACTGCCCTGAGCTTAGTACACAAATGTAGAAGCAGTCCTCGGGAAAATACCACTGTTAGTAGCCACATTGTTTTTTGGACCTATAGCAGTAGGTCTCGTTATATGATACAGTATTTCCAGCAATGCCATGGTGAAACAGAATCAGACGGTGGTCCGAATGCTACAAATGCTCCGCCAGCCTGTGCGAAGTGCGAGTGACGTTTACTCAGAGATAGCTGAAATGGGGAATCGAGTTCAGCGTGCAAATTCAAGAAACCGAGCTTGGATGCGGCTTACGGTTGCCAACCAAAGAAAATGGAGCCGAGTTTCGCTACATCTCGCGCCTGAAGAATTAGACTTGCCGCCCGAATAGAGCGGTTAGGGCGGACCAGAAATTTGCGAGGCAACGCAACTCACTCGTTGACATTGTATTCGACGCTGAGATCGCTTCTTAATTTCTCTGATACCGTCCGGATGGCTCTGTCGGCATCTGTCAATTCCGTTGCTCGTGCATCTTCATCGCTTCTATCGAGGCCTTGACTGCCTTGAACACGTCTAACTTTAGAAGCTGAAGCGGTCCTGTAACGATACCTGTCAAGCTGTGATTCGCATTACGAGCGTACAGCACGTACCATTTCTGTAAAGGATCGTATTTGAATACTTCGAGAATGGTCATTAAAACGGCTGATTTGCTCCGCAAAACTCTGATGGTCTCTTCTGAGCATTTACGGAAAACCCCTTCGACACCAGATATACCGAAGCCATCCACGATATCTGGTGTGAGTCGGAATGGCACAAGTTCAGGCGTCGGTAGTTGCTTGCCCTACAAGACTAACTTAGTTCACTAGCATACTGCCTCTTGACATTCACAAAACTACTTACGGCCTCAAATGCAATTCCAAAGTCGATTGGGACGAGTTCTCCATTGACTGTATCTATCATGATGTTCGAAACGTGACGATCGCCCAGACCCATCACATAGCCAACCATCGACATGGCGGCGGCGCTACGGGTATAATTAAGGCGCATCTGAAACCACCAATGAGGCACATGATGCTTTTCGGTGAAAAAGTGCCTCATGACGGGATGGACTCGCTGTAAGATTTTCTTATATACCTCGATGCGTTCTGTATCTGATGCCTTCTGCCGTTCACCCAACATCTTCCGTGCCTCCAGAATCGGCATGTCATCTGGCCTATACCTGTGGTGCAGAACGCAAGTAATGTCAGCTGCATTCCCTGCTTCACCAACGCGACATACTTTGCGTGAGCTGGTATCAGCCAGTCACCTATAGCTTGGCTATTGGCCACGAATTCGAGGAGACCGCAATCCCCGGTCAGAGGGATAACTTTATACGTCCGTACACCGAGCTGGCGTGCTTTCGTCCTATCGTCACGGGAAAGCAGATCATTGGTCACACCGAAGATTTGCTGCATCACAGCATCTTGCCGAACATCGTCGCCGCCTTTGAACTGTATCACAAACGCTTAGCCTCATAGGAAACACGCAGGAAACATGCCTGACTGTACTTACCAACTGTCGATAAATCATCCCATCTGTACCAATGCAGTCTGTGATCTTCGGCAGATTAACTCCTCCGGCGGTTGTGTACGTGCCTTTGTAGCCGACGATGCACGGCATTTCCACGGGTTTGTACATGCAGGACTTGTCTATGGCCAGCGATACAGTTGTGATGGGTATCGGGAGATTTTTCAGCCGCATGAGCTTCAGCCCGTTTGGCATAGGACGAGTTTTGTCAGCAGAAGGTCTCTGCTTTTCGACCCTCATGGAGGCCCAATCGGCATATGCTTCAATGGCCAGCTCTACTGCTTGGGTAGTTTCTCGCATGCGAGCGTTATGCTGGCGTAAACGCATCAAGGTTTCTCTCATAGGCCCCGGAGTATTGGACGATTCTGTCCCCAACGAGCGACGCTTTTGAGAGCTCGATTGGCTTGCATGACCTGCAGCAGTATTAAAGAGAAAATATAGCTGGAAGAGACTATGGAATGGGTGCTCTGTGGCCAGTCGCTCTACAAGTTTTGTTATAGTGCGTTGAAACTGAGTTCCACCCTGCGCTGGCATCACCGCCAAGCGAGCGGACAATTGGGGTACCAGCTCAATATATCGGTAAGACGGGATGTTCAATATTGATTTGCGAGCATTTGCACAAAAAGGTTCATCATCGGAATTGCCGAGCCAAAGGGAGCACAATCGGAAAACCGCATCGCTGCTATTGTCTGAACCGACGAGCGCATGGCTATACATATGAACTGCGCTTTCCAGCAGAGCTTTCCGAGAGGAACGGAATTGCTGTATAGTATGTCGGTCTTGCTGAGAAATTGCACTTGCAATTCGTCGCCGGCTATGTATTTCCGAAGAGGTGCCTTGACTGGACTTTGATTGTTTCGCGAGTTGCAAAACCTCGCTTTCCTTCTTACGCGTGTACGAGTCCAGTTGATCAATCTCCGCGACCTGTTGCGACATTTCTTGAAACTGATCATCGGCGAAACGGGCGTATTCTAAGGCTACGCAAGCAGCTAGACCGACATCCTGCGAATGTAGATGATTCCAGGCTGGCTCAAAGTACTGCTCGCGGATAGTTGAGGCATCTTCGAGCCGAGCAGTAGCAATCCACGTGCCCTATCATAATACGTTGATTAGCTTTGTTGAGCGCAGGTGTGCACGTGGAGCGCGCAAGCTTACCATTTGAGCTAGCAATTGAGCCTGATACTCCTTCGAGAGGTTCCCTGTATGCTTGTTCAAAAATTGCCGCAAGGTTTCTATGGCAGCTACCGATTCTTTCTGTAGCCATAGCACCGACGCCGTGGCCAAGGCGAGCTCATGATCGACAGCCGTTGCTACACGGCGGCATTTGAGAACTGCATTCAGAGCCGCTTGTTCCCTATTTTTCGACCTTGCAATGGCGCTCAGAGTTAGCAGGGTCGCGCGCTCAGCTGCTCTGGCTTGTAAATCGAGATGAGATGATGCATCATCTAGACTCTTGCGAGCCTCAGCTTCTCGAAAATCCGAGAGCAGAACAATGCGAGTTTCCAGAATCATAGCCGCGGATTCGTATCTACAGAGGTCGAAAGTAAGCTGCGAGACTAATGAGAGGTCGTTGTAAACCCACGTGAATGGTTGGAACGACGCCTGCGTGTCCTCCAGATAATCTGCCAGGCATCGAGATGTATCCTCGCGCCATCGCAGGACCTCGCGCAGAGCCAGTATATTGCGTATGCGTTGTTCATCGACGGCCGGTGTCAAGTCGTTAATGCTTGCCAACGCGATGATTTCGTTTGACATATTCAGCAAACTGGTCTCTTGCTGTCCGATAGACCCCTTGACCACGGTCCCTTTCAAAGCATCATAAACACAATAGTGCGCTCGCAAGCTAGAGTCCTGTGGTATAGGAATATCCCAACTCTGTGTCTTCCAAGCCAAACTTGGTAGAATATCAGATATGCCGATTGATTCGGGACTCGCCCTGAAGAGTTTCATCGACAAATGCCCCAAATCTCCCCGCGCCAGACATTCGTATACTTTCTGTATCTCAACGGCGCTTTCCTGAGTATTCGCAGCCGCTTGGAGGGCAGCACCATGCCAGGACAGGGCCTCTGACCATCTGCCCTCGTGATCCAGGCGTCGCACAAGTCCATCCGGCAAATCGAAAGCAGATATGCTGTAGAAGCCGTCCGGCTCCTGTAGGTGACTATAGATGTTGTACAGAAGGTCTTTCTCCCATACGTGATCGGTTGGTGTAGCATAAATGTGCTCTCTGGATAGCTCAACGCATAGGAGTGCAGCACTGTAATGACGCGCTTCTATCGCTACTTGAGCCAGCTTCAAGTACGGAACTGTCAACCAAATATCCGCAACCGTTGCTGACCTGCCACCAGCAAAGCCTTCTGGGGGAGTGCACGCCCGCAGATTTAGGATGATCTCCAGTACGTCCACTGCACATGGCACACGACGGTCCAGGAGTAGCTCAAAGTATGTCGATAGAGTCTGGCGAGCGACACCCCGCTCGCTGTCGAGGAGAAGGGCTTGCATCAACGCAGGAAGACACCGTTTGGCCAGACCGGCATTGATGGCCAAGATTTCAGAGCATGACGTGTAAAACTTCATTCTCTGGCCAGCTACTCTGGCAAGCAGAGAGGCAAAGCCTTGCTGCCATCTTTCGCGGTCGTATGATAGCTTTAACCAATGGTCTGTGTGAAGCACCTCTTCTAGCTCTACCGCTTCCTTGGGTGCGCTACCGGCGGTAAGTAGGCGTCGGATTTGGGGTGCACTAATCATCTCGAAGTTTGCATTGTGTATCGCTGGGATGTCGCCTGTCGGCATTGACACGATCTTCGAAAGTGTCTCAAATGCGATATGAACCGTTGCCAGGTCTGTATCTTGCAACAGACCGCATAAGTTCATGAGCGTAACTGTTTTCGCTGAATCCTGGCTACTTATTGTACGGCCGTCCGTTTGCATGTTTTTGCTCAAAGCAGGCGGTCGGATCTCGCCGCCACTAGCGAAAAGGAGATCTGCGAACGTCTGCAACACTCCTACTTCCAGACGGATGCGTACCGGTTTCATGTCTGTGCAAGCGAGGATTGACCACAAGACAGATGCAACTCTAGATTGTTCCTGATGATTCCCTTGATCGCCCAGCAGAGGCCGCCGAAGAATTCCCAGCGCGTTTCGGGGAACCAGCTTCTGCCCAAACAAGTCAAGTATTCCTTGTGTCTCTGCCAAAGAGGGGTATGAACCGTGTGTAACGACAGGCCGCGGCCACAAGACGCATAAGCGGTTATAAGATTCAATGAGTCCGGGGCCTTCGTATTTGCGAAGGCCTTCAATCCAGGCTTCGAGATCTCGTAGAAACCCCAGTGCTGCCAATCTCGGGACTTCGGCATCGACCTGAGAGACCTTCAGTGCATTACTGGCCGCCAATGTTATGAAGATAGTTTCGTCCTGTAGTCCAGACTTCTGGGCATCGCGCAAGAGACCCAGCTGCTTGAGTGTCCACATAAACAATTTACTCGCCAAGGGCAATAGATCCTGTTGATGTATCAGAGCCGCCAGTCGATGGAGCGCCATAGTCAATAATGGAGCACTTTGAGATAGTGTGCTTGCGACACACGCCATGCACAGGGCGGCATTGTGCAGAAGTCTGAGCTGCTGTGAGGTGAAAGGAGGTTCTGCCACTCCACAAAAGAGTCGATGTAGGATGCTGTTCAAGATTGCTGTATTATCCAGAGCACCTGCGATAGCCGGATGCGTACGCCTCAGTGAGTATAGAATCGCTTCCAAGCGCACATCGGGCGGGGAAAGGACATTGGGACGAAAAGGATCGACAAGATCTCCAAAGATGTCTTGGAGAAAGTCCTGAAGTACTGTACTTGATGGCCAGCACTTTAGGAAGGTCGATTGAAGTAAGCCAAAGCTATACTCCGCTTCCCAGATAAAGCTGAAAAGGCGCCAGACAACCAAATCCCGCATGCTCCGAAGCATCTCTGGTGCTTGGAGAGTGTTTTGTAATGCTACATCTACTGCCTTAAGTGCGATGTCCTGCTCTGCGAGCTCAAAGTCAGCCGAGCCCGGCTCTCCCGCTGTGAGTTTGTACGCAATGTAGGTTGGAAAGACTCGCGCAAGAGCCGTTGCCTCGTCTAGTCCTGCATACGCACACATGTCCTGGAAGAATCTTGGCCTCGGTCCAGCGAGTACCATTGGGGCGGTCTCGTCGAACCTTGCAGAATACAGAGCTTGCTTGTTTGGGAAACCGAAAGCTGTTGGCTCTGGGATCAACAGAGCTTCTTGAGAGTTGTAAATTTGCTCCGCCAAAGTGAACGGCGCCAGAAACGAATAGAGCGTAGCTGAATCTTGTAAACCGAGTCGCTCGGCGGTGGCACTCAAAGTAGCCGTGACGAACCTGCTAGTTGAGCCTGAAGCATCGAGCGCCGCAAGGACTATGACAGGGTGATATGCATTGGAGCGAAAAAAATCGCTGGCAATCATGATGTTGCTATAAATCAGCAGCGTTGTGATATTGAATTCGAAGTTGTCGCCCTGATGATCGAAACTCTTCCTTTCTGCGGTTCTTGTCCAGACAGCAAAGGACTGCTTCCTCTCTCTGTGTATATACGAGCAGACTCGACCCATTACCGGCGCAAGCTTGAAGCGCACTCGGTAGTCCACGTCGTCTAGCATGTCTATGAGGACTGTGTCTGGTGACACAGCGGCACCGTCCCGACTTGCTTGAAGCTCTGCATCATGCTCGAGCGCAAGGACATTGAGAACTCCTGGGCTGATGAATAGATCTAAGAGGTCGATGTAGGCGTTCCTGACCTTCCAGGGGAGAAGACTGCGCGAGATGAGCTGACTAGCGAACCACGCAGCTAGTCTGCGGGCTTTGTCGACATATGGCATTTCGATAGCTTCTTCTTGTCCCCATTGTGAAGCTGTGACGTACAGGAACTTTACGACGAAGATTTGTAGATCATCAGAATGCGAATATTCGTAGGAAGGTAACAGTTCTGTTCCAATCTTGTCCACAATACCCTCGAGCTCGTTGGAGCCAAGTGAGAGATACCCACTTTGGAGAGCTTCTAGAATATGTGTGCCAATCAGGATGAAGCGCCCGCCCGTATCCTCAAGCAAATCCTTTACCAGCGACCGCATGCGCACGGGTTTGCGATCTGCTTCTCTGAAATATGCTAGCGTGACCAGCATACGCATCGCCGCAGACAAGCACATTTGCGTGGCTACGCTCGTGCCAGAGTCAAGCATTGCGCGCCCAGTCATTTGCTTGGAAGTAGTCACGCGGATTGGTCCAAAGTCCGCATCCTCCAATTTCTGGGAAGTTGTCGCTGTACCGAGATCAAGTATCTGCTGGAAAAGACCGGCCTGGGTGCTGAGAGCCTCCACAAGACCTGGTGTTGCCCAAATGTGACTCAGCCAAGTGTTGACGATAGCCTGTGCATTACACGCTGTGAAGGTAGTGTTAGAAGCAAGCGGTATCCAAAGCTTGTAAGTCTTTCTTACATCTGTATGTGTTGAGCTTTGAGCGTCTTATGCCGGAGAAGGGACCAGCATGTATCAAGACTTCGTACGACTCCTCTGCTTGTGGGATATCAAGACATAGAGGAGTGATTGCAGCCAATAGCGTTGCTTTCTCAGATGTAGTCCATTTGCTCTGGGCAATTCGCGGGAATGCAACTTGCGCCAGCTGTAAGGCCTGAGCAGACACTCGTTCGTTTCGAATGATTTGGTTCGCGTCCAAATGTGCATCATATGCGAGTCCTAGCCAAACGAGGTCGAGCATGGTCCGCAGCCTCTCCAAAGTGATGCCAGACCAATAAAGGTCATCTGCGTCGTCCAAACCCTCCAGGGATTGCTCTATTAGTCGTCGCAAGTGGACGATTAAGCGCACAGCAATAGTGTCGGTGCGCGCCTCCTTCTCGGGGACGACGTCGGATGCCGTTTCCATCTGCTTTGCAGCCCTTTCAGCTTTTGGTACCCTCGCTTGCCAGAACCAGTCTCTCAGAGGTTTCAGGCTTCGCCTTGTCCGCCAGAAGATGGTCAAAGCTCCATCGGGAACAACCACATCAATCATTGGAAGTTGGTCATGCGGAACACCCCGCGATGACAGGGATACAAAGAGCTCGAACAGAGATGCTGCATCGACAGGCTCGACGCTGGCCTTTTGTGCGAAAGATCCAGAGGCTTTCGTGCGTCTGGAAGGCCAATGCCAGTGTCCTATCACACGATTGCATACCTTGCTGGGGATGTTTACATTGTAGCTTCGAACGTCTGAAGCCGCAACTTCTAGCAAGACTCGGAGAAATGCACTCGCAGCCTCGGAAGGAAGTGGTGGACCTTGTACTTCTATGTCCGTAGCGATTTGGACGAGATCCGACGCCATCTTGGGGAAATCCAGAGCTCGCACCGAGTAAAGCTTCCAAACAAGATAGCAAGCCGTTCTCGATGTGTGCGGTTGATGCAGAAGCTTGAGAGTTTTGTCCCATATCTGCAGCCAAAAGCAAGCGGACGTATTATCTCCCAGCACAGGAGGGGTGTCACTGTGACACGGCGGCCTGGCCAGGGTGGCAAGGAGAAGCAATGCCCAATTTTGCACCTCTGGTACTTCATGCGAGAGTAGTTTTTCAACAATATTGCACAGCGGCTTCGGTGTAGGATTAGCACTTCCTGCCTGATCATGATCCTGCCAAAACAGCAAGAGCTGCAACCTGTATACTACCGTCTTGGGCACTGTAGACGTCAGATCAGCAAGTATAGCCTTGTACGGATCCTTCGGCGGCCCCGTCTGACGATGGCGTAAGCTTCCTGTGATTTACAGGGTATCGATGCGAACTTACCTTGAGTCTTTTCGAGAATCTGGTTGGCGTTGGGGGATCGCGAACTGTAGTCGAACGGGAGTTTTCCACCTGCATCGACAAGCACGACGCGCTCAGAGTGAGTACACTCCATGCCAAGCTCTGCTGATAGTCGAATGCGGGACCAGCTTGAAAGACAGATGATGAAAAGCCGTGGGAAGGTGCGGCATGAAGGGTTGCTTGCGAGCACTTGAGGATCAAAGCATTAAGATCCAATGCCTCTGCGCCCCATCTAAGGTCACTGTCGGCCAAAATAGCCGAGTACAGATCCGAAATAAGGATAGTCCGTGGTTCGTCTTCTAGCGCAAGGATATACGGAAAGAGGAGTGTAGCTGCCATGACCAGCTGTTCCTTCGTGGCCACGTTCTTCGTGTGCCAGAGCTTGACAATAGCTGGCCACAGATGGAAGACTGCCTTTTCGATGACTTTCTTATGATTGAACTCCAGCTCCGCAAGTATACAATTCAGTGCCATCGTCATCGACAAGTGCGCTGTCGTCTCGTTTGGAAATGCACCAAAGAATCGAATAAACTTCGAAAGTAAGGCCTCACCGTTTGAGAGGAGAGGAGCCTGAGCAGATCTGAAGAATGCTTCTATACAGGCGCAAATCTCGATGGTGTCTTGTCCAGCGGAGGTATGAGGTCTGTTTTGGCTCGAATCTGCGTTGTCGTCCAGAACACGATACTGAGAGGGGCCCTTTCGTTTCCTGGATCCGTTCGTAGAGGAGTCGTCGGTACCGTCATCCTCCATACACATCGGGGAGTCATCTACAATCTCATGCCCTCTGATGGGATCTCCAAGGATGGCCGCAAAGCATACTGAAACGGCGTGCGTCCATTGTTTTATGTCTAGGTGGTCGAGATGCGGCTTGTAAGCGACGCTCGCCCGCAGCGCTTTGACGTATTCTAGAGCGACAGGTTCGAATAGTTTGCCGCGCACTACGATGACCGAGAGTACATGATTGAAAACAGCTCTGAAAGCCTTACGGGGAATATCTGCAGCTGCTTTTTCAATGATCAGCCGGACAGCTTGTGCAGCATCCTTCAATCGCTTCAACGCAGGTGTCGTAGGTTTAGAGACGTATGCTCTTTGTTCGTCCACAACTATCTGAAAAATGGACTGAAGAAATTTGAGCCACTGCCGGCGGTCCTCATTCATCCATTCGATGTTTCGTTGCAAGGAGAGAAATAGCCGAACATCCTCGAGTCCTTGTGTCCGGTCCTTTAGCTATGAAGCCGGCGAAAGAGTTACATTGGTCAGTCTTGCATAGCGAACTCTTGTCAATCGTGTTATAGAGCGTTTTTACCTTCTCACTAGCGAGGTTGGATAAGGTGTTTGAGAAGGCTTTCGAAGCCATCCTTCAATTGACAATTTCCGCATAACGCCTTCTGGCACTGTCTTTAGACCAACTCCAAGCTCAGTGTAGCTTGTGAAGGTCGTGTAGACGCTGATAATTCAGGGTGCGTATACTCGCTACTACCGTTCGTGCAGGAGAGCGTATTTCTACGACCAGACTGTTGCAAGTCGGTGATCGATTACCGTAAGGCGACTCTCATGTATTTTTCCGGAGATACCGTCACTCAAGCGGTTTGCGACGTTCAAAACCTCTCATAGATCTCCCTCTCGAGTTTCCTGGTCCTGTGGCCCAATGCAGCCTCTGTCCCCAAGCTATGTCATACGTTACAGGTTGACAGTGCGTAATTCTGCTAAAGTAGTCGCCTACAAGCCCTATCACTCCAACACCACTACTTGCGTATCTTCTAGTCGCAGATACTCTGTACTGCTGCGATAGCAGGCAGGACAACGAAGCTAGGCATCACGACCCTTTGCGCAATGCTCATGCCCCGCGGAGAAGCTTCTTCATGAAGGCTTCATTGCTCGGAGCACGTCCTAAAAACTTAGTAAGGGACTCCATCTCTTCTCGCTCACCGCCAGGTTCAAGAATTTCTTTGCGATATCGAAGACCCGCTTCGGGGGACAACGGGTCTTTCTTGAAAACAGTTTCGAACATGTCGACTGCAAAAACAATGTGTTAGCTGATGTCCATAGCAACATCGCTAATCGTTTTACCGGAGAAGCTCTGCGAGTAAAGGTAACCATAGTATCTGAACCGAAAGGCATGTTCAGCGATAGTGTAAATGCTGAATTGGGATTCGACCCCTTACCCAGCGCTTCATTGAGAGGTTGGCTGACTCAGCATAAAGGAAGTAGCAGCTATTCACAGGTCGACTCACTCGTATCCTCCGGTCTGTTAGGATGGGCGCAATCAGAGGGCTATTACAGCAGCTGTTTGTAGTGTCCACTCACTAGATGGGCGAATGAGCTCTGGCCCTCAGGCAGAGCTTCGCCTTCACACAATTTCGTCAAGGCGATCTGTTCGAAACTTTCATGTCAGTTGCTCCTGGTACTGCTTAACAATAACCCATGGAAGAAGACGATTGGCAATTTGGAGTGCAGAGTACATATCGGCGTGATGGGCTGAGGCGAGGTGCCGTTCGCCTATCTATTCGCTTTCTCGTCCATCGCCAATCGTCCGCATCTACCGTGCCGACATGGTCCGTACTTACTTGTTCGCGCAAGTCGTTCCAGAGCTTGGTGTAATCGAGCGCTAAAGTGACGCGGGTCAGTTGTGCCATGTTCTGTTATGAGCCCGCTTACGCGGACTTTCGGCGGATTGCCCGTGTACGCGGAGGTCGAATTTGCCGAAGAAGAGCTGGCGCAGATTAAACAAGCCTTGATTGATGTGCTCCGAATCGATGATCTTGTTGATTAGCTCATCCGGCATTGATTCTCCGGACTCGTAATGTTTTGAAATTTCTTTCAGGACTTTCGGATAGTAGCACCAGTTTTCTGCAAGAGACCTTCGTCAGCCGCTGACTGCCGTAAAGTAGACAACGCCTCCTACCCAACATCTGCGACGGACATTCGACGAAGTCTCGGACGACGCGAGTGCCATCTGAGGGGGACAAGCTCGTTAGACGCTACGATAATACCTTGACAGCCACAAGCTGCCTCTAGCATAGCAACTAGCAAACTGCCCAACCCCGTATATGTGCCCTTTTGCCTTTGCTGTGACCACTCGCAGCGCGGTTTCTCCTCTCCACACCGCAAGTGCGGAATGCGAAGTGGAAGTGTGGCCGCTCGGAAAGTCTCCAACGGCATATACAACGAAGCGCGGGTTTGGGGAAGTGAAGTACTTACGGAAGCGGCCGTATTTCGTCTTCGATAGAACTGCAAACGTGCCTAAGTGACGGTTCCTTCAATTCACGGTTTGAGATACATGACTCACGGCCATGGAAGGCATGTCCCATCTCATGGAAAAACGTGACCGTTTGGGAATGGTCCAATAGGGCTGGCTTACCAGGGGTGGGCTAATGGGGAGAAAGCTCAATGTGTGATCCATATAAGGCGAAACATATTTTTTAAGTAGACTTGCTGTCTTACCTTAGCAAGATTAGCGACCATAGCTGCGATCGGATATTGATGGGAGCCGTCTTCAAGTGTAGTTCCGGGTATCAAACCCCAGACGGCAGCATGACCGTACTCCAAGCGCAAAATATGGTATTGTCAGATTTCCAATTGTAAGCCCAGGAATTGAATCAGGCCCTCACTTTGTTTTCCCGAGGGAAGAGGTCGAGGTAAAGATACCCAAGGAATGTGTTCTCTTGGGTGCCTTGAGCTGCTTTGTCCCAGACAGAGAAAACTGACACATCTTCATTCCAGGTCTTTGTATCTGAAACCTGTACGATCTTCACGCTCAGTATACGCTGATAGATATCCAGGACTTTCTGCACGACATGTTCCACCGGCAAGTATTGCTTCACTATTTCATCGTTCAGCTGATAATTCTTTTCGATATATAAGCGGTTTAAGTAGCGGTAATCCCATGCATAGAAAATATCCTCGAAAGGTATGTTTTGCTCCATACAGTCCTCCTTTTTCAACTGCATAAGCTTATCCATTTCCTTCTCGCCAATCGGTTTTATCTTCTCCAACAGATCGTCAAGGAATACATTAGCAGTTTTTGCGTTCTTCGCCATCTTGGGTTCAATGACAAAATCTGCCCAAGTATCGTAACCGAGTACGGAGGCTGCTTCCTTGCGCAGCTCCATGATCTCCTTAAAGAGCGGTGTGTTGATAGTTGAACGGTTCTCGAAACTGATGTAAGCCTTCTTGCGAGTGTTTGGGTTTTTCGCATTATTAAGAAGGGGCAGGATGTCCGGTGTTTTGTGGGTTACTTTGTATTTGGTCTCACCGCCTTCTTCTTGAGTCGCATAGCCGCTTATGACTGCTTCAGGAATGCCGTCCAACTCCTTCTGATTGAAGAGAAGAAAGCCGTTCTCTTCGTCACAGTTCTTGTGGAACTCAATGCAGAGTTGAGCAATCTTCGTTTTCAAATCCTTGAATTTAGCTTGTTTATCTTCTGGAAGGGCGAGCCCAGCCCTTCTTTTGTCTCGCAAGAAACGGTCGAGCAACCTTTGTGAAGCAGCATCAAGAGTATTGGGAGGTGTGTTCTGCTGGGCATGCTTCAAAGCTTCGTAAATATCCTTCCGCATGGAGCTTTCGATACCGAAATCCTTCATAGATATGCCAATTTAGTAGGCAAATCTATGATTTAGAATTGGTGACCTACACTGATCTTCTTCGATGCGTCAGTTGCAGCGTCCCTCACGCTCTTGTCGGTAGAGACGGACTGCATGAATATGGCTGGATCGGATGTACTCTCGAACGCATCTTCGTCGTGCGAAAGCGGTAACACCACGCTTTCAAAAGTACATTCGGCTGGCTTCAAGCTTGCAACCTTGTCTTCTACCTTGCGTGCCCGGCTGATGAGCTTGTCCGTGAGCTCCGCTATGGTTTGCGCGGTATAACGGAAGTCGTGTGGCGCTACTGGCGGATTCTGCAATGCCGTGCTAGCTGAGCATGAGGGGACATTCAGCCGGATACAAATCAGTACGTACAAGTCCAGAGGTATCGGTCATCCCTGCAAAAAGCGAAATTGCACGGTAATTTGGGCAAACGCTGTGGGCTGCACAAACGTCGAAGCTCGATTTGAAGTGGATCCGAGGTCGGACTGAAGACAGGCTGGATGCAGAGACTGAAAGAACTCGAACCAGCGAGTTAGAGAATACGCTTCCCTTGCGCATTCACGCTTGAAGATATGACAGACAATCTTGCGCCGTACCGCTCTCGATGAGTATGCCACAGCGTTAGTTCTGATACTTTCCTGAACTTCGAGCACCTGATAGCCTAGTAGCAGCAGTCGGCTTGGAATCGACACGAAGGCACCCAATGTGAAACGTTGATGCCGCAGTAATGAGTGGGACAGCAGCAGAGCCCTACTTTACTAAAACACTGGTGGCGCGGGCAGACAAGGCATGATCGGCTTCGCTTGATACCCCTCTACAATAGGCAGACTACCAGCCGAAGCGGGCAAGCCTGTCATAGCGGTTCAGCACACATCATGATCGTAAGTTCGCACGGTTCGGCCCTGTATGACTCTACGCCTTTTGTGAATATGCCGTGGTGAGACATCGTTCAAGCGAGAGCCTGCTACTTGTGGTAGAATAGCGGCGAAGGCACGAGTCTGGCTACTGTTTCACCGATGTAGCTCAGCTGTCCATGCTATGTGCTGATAATCTGTGTAAGCCGCCTTTCGGCCTGCCGGATTCCACATGCGGCATTCTGTCCTGGGACCGACATTTTGAGCCGGAAGACGGTTATGACACTAAGCTGAATCGATCTATCGACAGCACTTTGTGCTGGTCCTCAATAGACAAGGAAAGACAAGATTAGCGAAATACTTTGAGCCGTATGACGACGATGAAAAGGTCCGCATCCGGGGCGAAGTCCATCGCATAATAGCACCGAGGGATTCTAAGTATCAAAGCAACTTTGTGGAGGTACGAGGAGAACGTGCAAAAAGCTTCAGAAATAGATAACTGAGGCGCGCTTGTCTTCAGTACCGAAGCCAAAAGTTGGTTTATCGCCGTTACGCTGGCCTGTTCTTCGCCGTCTGCGTCGATTCCCACGATAACGAGCTCGCCTACCTGGAAGCAATTCATCTATTCGTGGAGATCCTCGGTACGTTGTATATGGAGCCTGACTTTCGACTATGTGTTAAATCAGACCTCCTCTAGATTCCTTTTTTGGCAATGTGTGTGAACTTGATCTCCTGTTCAACTTCCATAAGGTGAGAGGTCGCCTTTTACAGCATGTAGCATCTCCTCGTATTATACTAACGCCTGGACCGTTTCGTAAGGTGTACGCGGTGTTAGACGAAGTTTTTCTGGCAGGAGAAATCGAGGAAACCTCAAAAGGCGTGATACTAGGCAGACTCGAGTACCTCGAGTCGCTGCCCTAAGAATTTTGGCAACGTGCAAGCTTTCCCAGTCCTTCTGCAATACTTTGTCGTTGTACTAGTACTACAAAAGCCGCATTGCTTCAACTTTTGTACAACTCGCATGTTGCGCTGGCTACGACGCTTTTGGGGAAGGGCGACCCGGTGAAGATGAGACGACCACACGCCCTAGAACAGAACCTAATCTGCCTTCTTCCAGTTGAGCTCACCTGCAGCTTTACCGAGCGCCCAAGTAGTCCAGCTGAATAGGAAGAGGGGATAATCAATACAAGCACTCTTGTTGAAGATGCCGCACTACGATTGAAGAAAGTCAGGATACCCCCAGCCATTCACAGCCTTGCTCGCCTTACAGTAGATTCCCACAGCCATTCGCCATTTGGCTGTTGACGACTCATGATGAGGCGGCAACCCCGTTTGATAGGCTCTTGCTCTGGATACTTGGCGGTCAGAAGAGCAATGACAGCCCAAGCTGTATTGATGACGGTCGAATGATCGAGTCCGACCCATTCGCCGGTCTGGCAAGCCTGTGGGTTGATGCTCAGTAGCAGTCCTTGAACTCTGATCAAGCGAATGGACCGACCTCATAACTCTCACTCCACCCACCATCGGCCATCTGCTTCCCTAAGAGGAAAGTGCAAGCCCGCTGTACTCTTCCGGAATTCTCGTATGTCTCTCCGTTGAGCGCAAGCGATTCTAGCGCAAACATGGTGGCATACGTGAAGCATACTCCCCAGCTACCGTACCAGCTGCCATCGGGACGTTGTGAGGCGTAGATATACTTGATAGCTTTTGAGATGGTACGCCTAAATGACGCGTCAGACCTGGTGCGTGCAACTTCGCTCTTTCGCTATAACCCACTTGACATCGGCAGTTCGGTAATCCGGATACAGACGACTGAATGTCCTTAATGCCGTTACGCATGCTGTGGTGCACTCCGGGTAGTTGTATTCGATCATGATGTTGCCCTATAGCTACAGGTCAGTTATTGCACCGGAGACGAAAGTCGATTCATAGGAGCTAGTGAACGCACGAAAACTTCTGCGGGGTTTATCAGCTCCATATACTTCGTACCACGGATCAGTTCATAAGACGCAAATCCCCCATCCGTATTCTGCAAGGAAAGGATAATGTCCACGGCCCAGGTCATTCTCTCCCTCGAAACAGGCTTAGGTGTGCATCTTGAAGGGGACATAAGCGAGGGATAAGTACCAAGTTATTCACGATGTGAGTAAGACAAAAGACTCACTCAAGGCTTTGAAGGTGTATGACCGCCTTTAGAGCTTCCGCAGTACAATCGCTGACTGTGTAGTGTTGCTCTCGAGTACTGAAAGGCCATGCACCTTTGCTGGGATGCCGATGCGCTTCTTCTACCCAAGGGGTGTTCTCCTGATGTTGCGTATCGTCCAGCCATGCTAGCAGCATCCTAGTAGAATCCCGATTCTCCGGTAGTTTCGCAAGACCTGTTTCATACAACATTTGTCCGATGAAGCTAGCGTCCCATGTTTGCGAACCATTGGTACCGCACATAAGCATCCCGCGTGGAGACTGCCAAAAGAAGTCTCGTACGGTCTCGAGGTGATTCTTGAACCCCTTACTCTCGGGACCTTCTTCCACCCAACTGCATGAATGTCGCATGTGAGCAAGGCTATTGAGGCTCGAACAAATGTACGTACCGGCAAAGCATGTTCATAGCTTTCGAGACTGGTCCAATGGTCTGACAGTTGGTGTTCTCGTCGTCCATACACAGCAGCTTGTAGGCTTCGCGAATACCAGCCTCACGAACCATGCTCGGACACAGATACCGCTCCCAGGCCCCGATTCCTACATACATTGCATGGAGCAACTTCGAATGGGGGCAGTACAAATCGACCTTTGCGCATTTGTTGCGACAGGATGCCCAATTGATGGAAGTGTACGGTTCGGGATATATTTCCTGCACCATCATAGACAGTCAGAAACAGTCACTCCCACTTGTGCATAGTAGATTCACCTCTCGCAAGGACTGGGTAAGATCGTTCAAAGGTACGTGGAAGCGTTTCCCATACAGGTATCCCATGGGAATGTACACTGCTCTCGTATGGGTCCACCACCTCCATGGATGTACAGGTATCCATTTCGGCAGAAGCCACAGCTCCGGAGGGATGGCATTCATACCGTCCCATTCGTAAACACCCAGAACCGATAACCAGGCTTTGGCCCATGACGGAGATCCGGTAGCGCCGCCCAAGGCATGTAGAGTTGCTCTTGCTTTGATCATCATGGGGACGTCCTTATCTACTCCGAGAATACGGAGGGTAACGTAGTTTAGCACTGTTCCGAAGACTGTTGAGCGACCATGATCGTGTCTGTTGCGTAACGTTTCCAGTCAGTAATCAATCGTTCTACAGAAACCATGTAGCTTACAATCCCCAGCCGCAGTCGTCCTGTCCTCCCGTTCTCTGAACATTGGCCAAGTATCTAGCGATCTCGATCCTCCATTCGTCTGGAATTGGTGTATGCGTGGCGTAAAGAGTGATAATCATGCCAGGTATCTGGTATAGACGTGCACCGCTCAGCAATGCACCTGTATCCACTGCTTGAGGTAAGTAAGTACCAGGAAGAGCGGGCCGCCATACTCGGCAGCCCAGTGTCCATCCGCACTTTGTATTTGTTTGAGGAATTCGTAGCCATTCTTTGCGGCTTGAAAGGGATCCCCTTGCGGATCCTGAAGAGGCGGAGTGTCCTGTTTTAAGAAACATTAGACCTCTTGATACGGCACTTCGGCGGTAGTTTACGCCACCCACGGTTGGCAGCCCTAGCCAATATTTCTCTTCATTCGTTTGATATTCACGTGGCTGTTGTTTGACGGTCAGAGGACTCGGTGCCCCGCTGCACAGAGGTATCCTCAATCTCAGCATCCTTCAGGGTTCGGGAAGCTTTGCCTCGGCTCACAGGCTACCTTCTTGTCCTTCTGCGGGTTGGTACGACCAGATATGTCGTCCATGATCAGTCGACTCTAAGCGCCAGCGCGTTAGGTCCGTGTGGCCAAGCGGGCCGTCTATGCTGGTTGTAACCGGCATGGCGTGGGCTCCTAGTGCCTTAAGCGACTGTCAATATCATGTAGGTGTCGACAGCATGTGTTTTGTTACTGGAATAGGGGAGGAACAGAAGCGAGTAATAATAGTACGAGCAAGAGCATAGCTGATCGGAAATTAAAGTCCGACAAGTCCGTACCAAGAGCTCTTTACCATATATCAAGCGAAGTCCGCCTCTTTGTCATGCCTACCGACGCTCACATCGCCCGCATAAGAAGTCGTCGTGACAAGGGCAAGGGTGCAGCCAGCCCTCCCCAGCGCAGGATCACGCTGTTGGTTCTGCTGGCCGATACACCTATAGAGAGCGTCAGGGTCAAGTTAGGGTATGAGAGCTACCATGACGTCTTCTGTTCATTGTTCCAGCGCTCTCTAGACACTGTGGATGATGCCTCGGTCGAGATTCTCGTAAAAAGCTATGATGTCGTCAATGAACCCTGGGAATATCCAACAGCTCAAGATTTGGCCACCGCCTCAGGCGTCCTTATCACCGGCAGCGGTGGGTGCATAGTTCATGCCGATGGCGCGACTTCGTACCAGCCCTTGGCTTACAGTCTATAATCCGTTAGCTGCTTCTGCATATGAAGATATACCCTGGATCAACCATCTTGTCGAGTTCACCAGTAGTATTCCGATCCAGAATCCTCAGCTCAAGCTGGTCGGCATCTGCTATGGGCACCAAATCATTGCGAGAGCTTTTGGGGGCAAGGTCGAGAAGAATGCTCAAGGATGGGAGCTCGGTGTGCGCACCGTCGAATTGACGGATCTCGGAAAAAGGCTTCTCAAGGCTGACCATGACGCCAAAAATACGGTTGTTAGTGATTGTGCCATAAAGCCCTCATATCTGACCTGCTGAAGCATTGTTTTTGGTAGGCAATACATCAGGTACATCAGGATCACGTCCCTTCGCTACCATCAGACAAGTTCGGACTGCTTGGCAGCACACCTATATGTGCCGTTCAAGGCATGGTTTCGCCCCCTGATCCAGCTTCACTACAAGACGTGCAGATCTTCACCGTCCAAGGGCATCCAGAATTCTCGCCAGATCTCGTTCTGGAGATTATTGATGCAAGAGAAGCGAAAGGCATCCTTACGAAAGAGTTCGCGGATCAGAGCAGGAAGGATGCAAGGCTACATGACGAAGGTGTAGCTTTAGGCGTCATCGTCCTGACAATACTGGGGTTGTAGGGTTTCAGCTTCAAAATATTCTTCAGCATTTAGGAACGTACACGGCCTTAGATGCGAGTGCGCCGACAAACAGCTTGCGATGCTAAAGTTTGCCGCCATAAATACAGACCATGCGGGGTGTTAGGCCCGACTACAGTACCTTGGATTGTACCCCATAGGCACGTATGGTCATCCAACGAGCCCTCTTTTCCATAGCGCGAAAGATAGCCTTTACAGCTCTGCACGTGCCCGGTTTCTGAAGGATCGAAGGATGCAGCTTCGTGATCAGGCTTCACTTTAGGCCGACAGCAGGTAAAATGCGGATACCATGGCTGGGCAGCATTTTACTGCCCGCTGTCATTGGAGCCGTGCAGGTGCTGGCTATCTCACAACGAGATGCAGGCCTACATGACTGGCATTTGGAGCTTGTCGGCATGCCCACAGTTGAGATAGGAACCACTCCACGATTTCACTATCCTGCAGGGCCAAGCAATACCGCTTCCAGCAGCCTCGTTTATGTTGCGACGCAGAAGAATATCCTAGCTGCTCTTGACCCCAAGAGTGGTATGATTGGTAAGTTCTTGGAGAAGAAAGAACCGCCTTTGCAAGGGCGCTAGGAAACGGCGTTGACGCTGTGAACTATCTGCAATCTATCTTCTTTCCTCGGCAAACATAGTGTGGAGACATCAATTTCCAGACTCTCAGCCTATCCTAGCTTACAAATTACACGGGGACTGTGAGCTTCCTATCGTAGTTTTACACAGTAACGCAACCTGATCGACTTACCATGTGAATAGCAATACTTGCGATAACAGGCCCAGGAGGTGCCCAAGCACACCTATTCTCGGCAACATCTGGACACTCGAAATGGTCGCTCGAACTACATTCCCCCACCGATGGTCTGTTGCCTGAGCCAGCCTCACTGGCTACGGACGGTGTTTTCTATCAAGTCTCTGACGACCCCGCCGCCGGGGTTGACATCCTTTGCGTCAGCAATGGACACACGCTGAGACGCATCAACGGAATGAATGGCCAGATTGCTTGGTCATGGACTCTCGACAATGCCACAGAGTGAGCTCGCTATAGTCTAAGCTTCCTTTCGCAAAGCTCAGTGCGTTTTGTATCTGTCAAATCACTAGACCGACCATGCAGCTCCATGCTGTCCTGCCTCCTATGACTAAAGCAGACAGTATCCAAGTTCTTGCAATCAAAAGAATAACAGGAAGCTATACGCTACTCTTCAGCACATTCTCGCGTACTGGTACCGTAATTCGCAAGCCAACTGTCATCAAGAACACGGCATTCGAATCTCTCGAGAGCCTGCTGCTTTTTGACCCATTACCGGGAACAGTAGAGAACCGTGCGGTCTACCTTGACCTCAAAGGAGATATCAAGTCGATTTTCTTCTTCCGTGACGATACACAAGATCCCATACAAACAGGTTATAAAACACAGGGCAAGTATCTTAGATTGGTACAGATTGGCTTGCAACATAAGGGCATCTTCGTCGGTCAACGAGCAGATGGTACTTCAACCATTTTGCAAGTGGAGACCGATGGCTCGATAAAGGCTCTACACGAGTATCGCGACGCGGTAGAGAATGGCCTGTATAGCGGGTTCGTAGATCGTGAAGGCGTTACACACGTCAGTCGATACTCGATCTCCACGGTTCTGGGTGTGAGTACTTCCCCTTCCCATCGCTTCCTACATGGAGAACTAAGACTGGCAGCGTTAGCTGGCACGCATGGCTACCTTTACAGTCGAGGCCACAGATCATAATGATGCAGGCGTCGTCTTTGATTCCACTTTCCCTTATGCTCCCAAGCCGAATGGGCAACTTTTGCATGTAAGTGGCGTCAAACAGACCACCTTCTCAGCTAGACACTCACGTGTCACATTATTAGGTGGCGGCTGAGATCGCCCCTCGCACAAGCCCCAATCTGCTGTTCCGCCTGTGCCTCACCACAGCAGCCGGTTCGTTCCAAGGTTGGCTGGGCGGAGGCATGCAATGGTCACGCGAGGAAGGATTGGCTCACTTGTCATACAATAATGGCGAGCCCAGCATTTCGTTCCTCGTTGTGCCATCAACCGCGCATACTGCTGCCGCTTCAGCCATCAACCCTGCAATCGCCAGCGTTAAGGGGCTACTAACACAGCCTCTGCAGCTTCTGGGGCTCCTTCCCGGTGGGAAAGATGTATCAGCCTATATTGGTCGCGACTGGCTAGGTGATGCCTTTGGTTATCGAAAGCTGGTAGTTGTCGGTACAGAGTTTGGCAAATTGCTGGCTCTGGATCTAGGGAGTGGGGGAAAGATAGTATGGGAGGCTTACGCTGTGCCTGTCGGTGCAAAATCTGGCCTGACGAGTGTAGAATGGAAAAAGCTGGCTGTCTTCGACAAGCGCGCAGATGGTCGAGTCTTGCTGGCTGCCATCGCTGAGTCGGTTGACGTAGAGGTGCGTCTTCCCCCTGCTTGGAGCGATGAAAGTTGATGCTCATCTGCATCACCAGAACAAATCACGCATTAGGGCGTTTTATCTCGATGGTCTGACTGGCAAGCCCATTGCGCGATCAGGCAGCGAAGCCGTCCTCTCAGAAGGCCCTGTCGCAAACGTGCTCATCAACCGAGGGTCGTTCGACCCCGCTTTCCTGCTCATCTCGAAAGACAGCTCCTCGATCATGGAGGAGTCTCCCCCCTCGAGCATCGCTCTTGCGACATCCGGTCATACTACTCCACCTCATCTATCTTACATCGACATGAGTCATGCGGACCGCATCCAAGGCTGGCATGCTCTCCTCTCTTCTGGATCCAATGTAGGGAATTCTAGCACGGCCTATCACAACGCTTCAAGTACTGAATTAGCCTGCTTCCAGCCTGTCAAGGCTGATCCATCGTGGAGGTATCTTCTTCCGGAAGGCTCGAGGATTGTCGGACACGCCTTTCAAACAAATGGTAGGACGTGACGCCTATCATGGCGTTTTCTAAGTGCTGAGGGTTTGGCTAGCAGGCAAAGTCGCTTCTATAGGGCGAGTTTTGGGTGACCGAAGCACATTGTACAAGTATATCAACCCACATCTGATAGCCATCGCAACACTTCAAGATGCTCAAGCTTCGCTCTTCATTCATCTGATAGACACTGTCACAGGCACTTTGGTTTGGGAAAGCCAGCATGACGGAGATGTCGAGGTTTCGGCACCTTTGGCGATCTCTCTGACCGAGAATTGGCTTACGTATTCCTACTCGGACAAAGGTCTTGAAGGCAAACAAACAAAAGTTGTTTCGGTTGAGTTCTTCGACAGCTCCCCGCAGGAGGTGAAGGCATCGTAAGTGGAGAATTACTTGATGCGCCGCCAATTGCTCTAAACCGAATAATTCGCACCCTAGCGAAACTTTCTCAAGCTACGAAGAACACCAACTCCTTGTACTGTCGAAAGCATACATTTTCCCTGGTCAAATTATCAGCATGTCGACTTCCCAAACGAAGCACGGTGTCACCACAAAAGCATTACTGGGTAACTCTTTGTTTACTTCAGCATGACGACCATTGGACTGATGAAAGATCGCCTTTGTAGTCACTACATTAACGGATCAGATTGTCGCTATTCCTCGACGATACCTCGACCCTAGGCGCCCAATGCAAAAGCCAACAAAAGCAGAGATGGAAGAGTATCTCATTCCGTATGAGCCTGTCTTACCAGTCGAACCTAAATGGATCGTTTCACACCGCTATCGTATCGCTGGTGCGAGAGGCGTTCTGTCGAGTTCAACGATCTTAGAGTCCACGAGCCAAATCTTGGCGTATGGAATGGACCTATTCGGCAGCTCAGTATCGCCGAGCGGTCGATTCGATGTCCTGAGTCGAGACTTTAACAAGGCTCAATTGATCGGAACGACATTGGGCCTTATGGCTGCCATCGCAGTGTTGAGACCTATAGTACGTACCGCAAGACCTGGCAGAATACCTGGGCGGAGGTGGTCTTGTACATCCGGAGCTCATAATGTATTTTCTCTTCTACAGGTCAACCGGAAGGCATTGACGGAACGTTGGTACCCAGCGTAACCTGCAGAATGTAATACTAGTTTGATGTGGCCGCGGCGGCTGGAGCAACGACTAAAGCAAGAGCATAGGCGTTGGGCCACTGACAGACATATTTGCTGTGAGGCAACAGCTGTATCATTCGAGAATATATTGACAATCTGTGTGGCATTAAGGTGGGATGTTCTGAGGAAACTGACCAAGTGACAACTACGCGGCGCAAGGCTACCAGAGCCTGGCCGCTACCCTTCTAACTGATAACTACCCATTACGAACATATCCAGCTTTCCATTTGACATCGATCCTTATCGCGCCTGGGCGTGCTTTCTACTTACGACACTAGACGCTGCGCTTTTTGAGAAGCGAGCTGGTGGGGGCCGGGTTTGTCGAAGGATTGGCTCCAATGCAGACTCCCCATCCGATCTGCAGGTTCATGCAATCCGAATCGATAGCTGGATTGTAGGTATATAGCTGCTCTAGGGTAAGATTGAGATCCTTTGACCAGTCCAGGAGTCCTAAGCACACTTCGCCTGAGACGACTGTATGATAGCGCGTGCAACCTTGTTCAACAGTGAATGTACCAGGAGCCCTGAGGTAAAGAACAAAAGAAGAGGTGAGTTTCGTATTCACAATAACTTTGCAAGTATCAACCATGTCAAGCTTACGCGTTTGTAGGGGTCGTTAATTTGTGTTCCGAAACTTTTGTCTTTGTCTTTTCGGATGATTTCGACTTGGATTTGATATGAGTCTGCTTAAGAGAAGCTTTCTGGGTAATTTCAGGTTGGAAGACGCTTGAAACGGATTCTGTGCTCTCTGGTGCTGGGGCAATCCAAGCTTCCGAGATAGGAGTGCTCTCAGCCTCGACTGAGGAAGAGGAGGGTGAAGACGAGGACGACGGTGAGGATGAGGCGACAGGCGCTAGTTGTTCAGCTTCAGCGGAGGATGGCGCCGAAGGAGATTGCGAATCGGACTTGATGTCGTCTTTCTTGGTGCCGATGATGTTGTTCGCTAGTAATGGGTTAGGTGCCTTGACGTTCGCATTGCTTGAGTCGATGGAAGCAGCTGGTGCGGCGACTGATGTCGATGTGGGTGGTGTCCATGGTTGAGACTGATCTTTAGAGGATACTGAACGAAGGAGTAGATAATCAGAATAAGTTTACTGTCATAAATCATGTCGACTTTAACTAAATGACTTACGGGATGAGCTCGAAGCAGCATCATTCGCTGAGGAGGGGGATGTAGGAGCAGACCATTGTTCTTGTTGCTCGTCGCTGTTGCCTCCTTCAGCGTACTCCTCATCATCATCATATTCCGAGCAATCCCAATCTTCCTCTTGATCACCATCGCGCTCCATGAGGGATGCTTCCCTTCTGACACGCATCTGAACAGGTAACGGCACGGTATTCCCTCGACCGCTTATGCCAAAAGGCGGAGCGACATCGCGTTCTCCTAGGCCGTAAGCCAAATTACCGACGACTGCCATACCAGCAGAGGTTCTCTTTCGATATTGAAACTTTGATTCTGCATTTCGACGGAACACTGGTCCCTGTCTGGCTGATAGACCGCCTGTTGCTGGTGATCCCGTTGGAGCGGAAGCCTCATCTAGGCGTGGACCCGGACGCCAGATGGGTCGAAGCTGTGCACGTGCGTCCGCTGCTCGTGAGGCTTCTTCTGTGTTGCTGTTATATCCTGTGGCGGCTGGTAAGGGAGCGGGAATGGCGGAAGTGAGAGTCGCCGAGGTAGAAAGAAGGATGAGGGAAAGGGCAAAGCTGGTAATGGATGACTTCATGGTTGTATAGCTTTGGCTTTTAAGAGTTCAGACGGGACTATCTCTGGAGGTGGTTAGAGGCTTGGACGCGTTTGATGGCCAATTGGTCGAATGACTTGAACTCGAGCGACGTACAATCAGCTTGACGAGCAGCCGTGTCTTGTATATATTTAACTTGTTAAAGAATGTGGGTGGGAAGCGGTTATCCCAAAGTGTGAGTGAACTGAGTCCTTGTTCTGGCTGAAGTTCTTTGAAAGAATGTGTGGTGTGTTTGCGGAGCAAGCAATGTAAGGAGAAGGATCAAGTATGTAGGAAAAAAACCAAGAGAAAGATGGAAGAAGGGAAAGAAAGATGAACCCAAGAGAATGCGCGAGATGGAAAGATAGAGCAAATCAAAGATACCCGGATGCGGAAGACTTCATTCAAAACAAAACATAATTAGCCAAGCAGGCAAAGCGCAATGTCCAAGGTGTCTATGTGAGGTAGGTCGAGCGAAAACGCGTCCATATGAGGCTATCTCGGAAGGCATTCTGTCGAGGAATACCTTCCCATAGCAGTATATGCGTATAACGAGATATGATATGCAAAGTTAGCTTTACGCGTAGGCCATGCTTGAGGAGTCTACCGTATGTAGCTCGGCATTCTGCTGTTGCGTTGCTTTGTCGTGTAAATTGACTTTCCCCGCAAATCTAGTACTTCGAAAGGCATGTTGTGTGCTATGAAATGCTTCTGCTGAAATCCATTGACGCCAACCAGACGAAGCAAGTAATACAAGAGTTGGCAGGAATGTAACGCGAGCGAGGTGAACGATCCTGCTGCAAACGACGCGCCTAATATTTCTTGGGACCCGCAAGACGCGTCGCCTGCTGCTGGACCGACGGATAACCTCACGACTTGCGTACGGGAGATCACGGTTTTGTTAATTCGATGCTACACGTTGGCAGAGAACAACAACTGCCCGATATGGGCCTTACGAAAACCTTTCCCGATCCGACTATGCGTGTAGATGTCTAAACGCGCCATTGCCGTGGGCGCGATCGAGCAAAGCTACTCTGCCTTCCCTCTATCTCCAGGCCTTCAAATACTCTGGTAACCTCTTCTTCCTTCCTAATATCCCCATGGTCTACATCTGCAGGGTGCCTTAGTAACGACAAGTCTGCACCTCCATGTCACAGGCTGCAAGAAGGGAGATAACTGGTAATCAGGATGACAGATTATGAAAGCCACAGCATAGCGGACACGCTACTTGGTAAGCACCCTAAAAATCCTACCGTGCCATCTCGTTTACAACAACCCAAAGCAAGACATCTCAGACAGACCTGAATTGGCATATGCAGCACTTCTTTGAGCCGCGCCGAACCGCAAAGTCATGGAGGCCTGGTGTTAACATGGTACACCGCAAGAATAGAGCATTCAGGGCAAAGCGAAATCTTTCGTATTAGTATGTGAATTGCATTTGTCTTGTAGTGTTAGCGACTCTGTCGCAACTAAATGATAGCGGGTAGAGGTATGAAGTAAGGGTATCATATCAAGGGTAGCTTATAAAATAAGGGGATAAATCCGCAATCGCAGGGTATAACCAGCACCACTTGCGCGCGGATCATCAATGTAAGTCAAGAAAAGGTCCTCCCTAATGAGTATCGTGCACCGCAGAGTGCTAGATAAAGCATATATGAAAATGAAGATAATAATGAAAAAGAAGAAAGCGAAGGGAGGGGAGGGGAAGGCTGGGAAGCCTTCCATTGTGAATTTGGTATGTTTTTCTTCGAATATTGCAGGTCGGAGTTGAGTGAGATGCTCTTGCGATATGTCCCCTGGTAAGCCCGTACACAAGGGACAACCTGAGGGAACTTGTTCCCTCCACTGAGGAGTCAGAGTGCAACCCATGACCCATGCGTATGGTTTACTTTGACGAGACGCCCGTGTTGAGAGGTTCTTCGCCGCTGTAACCCACGCAGTAGGAAGTCCCGATCCAGAGATTGTAGCATAGATCGTCGATAGCTGGGTTGAGGCAGTGTAGCTGATCCAGCGTTAGGCCTAGATCCTTGTTCTCCTCGACCAGCTTCAAGCAAACATCGCCTGTCTTCACTTCGTGATATCTTGCACAGCCTTCTTCGGCAGTGTATGTACCATCAGCGCTGTTCACACCACAGAAGAGTCAGCCGTCATCCTGGTGATCTGTTGTTTGCTTCCTGTCATTGTTCGTGCACGTGACCTCATCTGCCAAGCCGAAGCAGGGCGAAAGAAGGGGACCAAACAAGCATGGAGGGTAGATGCAGAGAAACTCACATGTTTTCGGGTGTTGCGACGGTGGTGGTGGTGGTAGACTTGGGCGCAGGTGTGGGAATGCTGTCGGCCTGCTTGCGTGGGGGAGCAGCTTCCTGTTCCTGCTGCTTTTCCTGTTCCTTTTGCTGTTCTGCAGGCCGCTGCTGCTGTTCTGCTGGCTGCTGCTGTTGTGGTACTCCCGGAGTAGCAGCAGGAGGAGGAGGAGTCGTAGTATTCTGTTCCTCCGCCTTTGCAGCCTTGACTTCACCCTGTTGCTGCGCAGGTTCAAACACTGGTCCATCGTTGCCTTCGTGCTCGTTATCGTTGTCGTCGCCATCATCTTCACCTTCCTGGTCGTCGTACGCTACATACTCTTCGTCGTCGCCGCAGTCCCATGGCCCCTCTGCCCTCTTTACGAGCATCGCAGACGAGTCCATGGCGACAATGTCCGGGAGAGCGGCACGGGCATTCAGCAGGGATCGGTCGAACGACTCGGGTGCAGCGAACGAGAATGCGAGTGCTGTTGCAGCTGAAGAGGCGAAGAGTGCGCTGTACGAGATGATGCTGGAGGTGCGCATGCTGAGGGAGTGGTCTGTGTCTATGTGGGAATAGGGATGCGGATGGCTGCTGTATGCTGGTCCTGCCTGGATACTGCTGGTGTGAGCGGGATGTACTGGTGAACGGAATGGACTGATGAAGGAGTGTGTGTGTGTGTCAGAGAGTGTGTGGGTCTTGAAGCCTCGGGCGCAGGTTTGGATGGAGTAGACAAGTAGACAAGAATTGCAGCGAGGGAAACGTGCATGAGTGGCGCTCTGTCCTTCTCCCGGAACAAAAGAGGCAACAAGGGCAGACAATGACAGACAGAACAGAAACCAACGACTGCATCACTACTGCACACAATCACTCCTGCCCTCTCTGGCTGCCATGCACCTATCAGCATCGCCATCATCACGACTCGTCATCCTGCACGCTCGCTTCTCAGTAAACAGGCAAGTCCCCAGTGATCGGAAGTATTCGCCACCGTGCGAATCACCGGAAGGCGGTCACGGCAGAACCGTCGCTGGAATTCGGCACGCCCGGTCGGTCTTCGGCCTTGCAATTCTCATCCAGTGCTGCGGAAGTAGCATGATATCGGGTAGCTTTTCACCACGGATGCGTCGTTTGGTATAGTAATCTAACGCACACATTCCAAGCCGGCGGCAGTCAAGTGCCTAAACTAAAATAACAAACGGATCTCGCGGTATCGTCGAGAATTGACCGGATACTGGGGTATATAACCACTAACTTCGAAATAACAGAATAGAATACTTAAGGGAATTTGCAATACTAACTGAATATAGCTACCGGAGCGTGCGCGCAGGGAAAATCCCCTCCTCTCAGCTTCGTCTTCAGGCTGACCTTCGTCTAAGAGGGCAATCCTCATCTCCCACAACCATAGGTGCTTCCTCCACAACTGCACCGGCCAATCCAACGCAGTAGCTATAGCCTAGCCACAAGTTAGAACATATCGAATCGAGCATTGGATTGGCTTGGTAGAAGGAGTCCAGGGTTAGGCCGGTAACGTATTGATGCTCCTGAACGACCGAGAGGCAGAAGTCTCCTTTCTTGATCAATTGATAGCGTATGCAGCCATCTTCGACCGTCTTGGTCTGAGGAGCACTGCGGGCACACACAAGTATCGGTCAATGAATGGTACGAGGAATTTACCTATCCTTCGACTTACACACTAGCTGGAGTAGCT
Source organism: Cystobasidium pallidum (assembly GCA_001599955.1). NCBI lineage: Eukaryota > Fungi > Basidiomycota > Cystobasidiomycetes > Cystobasidiales > Cystobasidiaceae > Cystobasidium > Cystobasidium pallidum. The sequence continues at coordinate 945,262 of BCIL01000001.1, forward strand.
AGACCAATGCAGTACGCCAATCCAGGAACAAGATTCGTGCACTCCCCATCAACGCTGGGGTTCATGCTGTAGAAGAGGTCCAGCGAAGTATCGAAGTCAGGGTGAGCTTCTAGAATAGCATTGCAGGTATCTCCTTCTTCGACTGCATAGTAAGCTGTGCAGCCTGCATCTTCCGTATACGTATCGGGGGCGGTTACATAGCTAAAAATACAGTGAAGCATGATGTGCGACGAAACAAGGGTTGTCAGCATATAGTAGTGTTCGACCTGACCATGATTCACAGGGCAGCCATTCCAATCCGGTACAAAACGGGTCGATGCGCACGAGGCGTTCAGGACTTACGCATTATCAGATGTATCGATACCAGGGTTGGTATTCGGTAGGTCCACATCATCAATAGGCGCAATGGTCGGAGGAGGTGTATATCTGGGTTTTAGGGCATGTTTCCCTCCTGGTATACCTACATCGGCGCTGTTCAAGCGCCTTCGCAGATCTACATTGTGTCTGTATGCTCGTCTTTGGTATGGCATGTCTGGCTGAGTGGCTGCTACCAGTAGAGGTGCTAGTACTGCTACTGTGACCGCTGTGGCGCAGGCTGCTAGTGCCAGTCTGTGCATGTTTAATGCAAGCCTGAAGGTGGAGGTGGAGGGGTTGCACTGTCGACTATGGATAGTCAAAGGAGAGGTCTCGTCGAGTAGGTTTCTTGCTTGAGTCGATGTAAAGGAATGTGGTTGTCAATTGCGGATGCCTGGGCGTATGTGTAAGAAGGTGGTACAGAACAGCAAGGTAGTAAAGCAAGAACAGGTTGTAACAATGTGAACAAGAAGAACAGACAGAACAGAACGTGGTCCAAGCAGTGGCCACCTTTCCCTTTACATTTCCCACATCTCCAATCTTGGGAAGGAAATGAACCGTGCGAAGGAAAAGGGCATCATGCAAACCAACTTAAGGGGAATGCAGGACCGCCGGGCCCGGGAGCCCCATTCTTTGTGCTTCGCGATATATGCATGCTGAGTAGCAAGCTAGTATTGCCAGGACCAATTGATCACCCCTGCCCGTCAGGCAGTATAAGATGTGTGTAGTTGTAGGAGTTCCATCAGCGACTCTCTTCTCTCCTCTCGACAAGGTGCAATGTGGCAATTAAGAAAGCGGCTCCCCGCTTTGTTAGGCTACTAGGCTTACAATAGGACAAGTAGGACAAGAGGAGTCCCCTTAAACAAAGGAAGCCAAACAATGTATGAGCAGAGTGGGTCTATTCTCAAATAGGTCCCTACACTGGTAGCTGTACGAAAAGTCTACTGTACGTTGCCAGAAATCGGAACGGCTATTCTGCATGATGCTTGCTGTCCCGAACACCGGCATGATCGGATTTCGAGCGAGCGCACGCAGGTGCAAGCTCGTATTCGATAGTTAGATCAACTGCATACCACCTGACGCCAAAACTGCGAGTTTATTAATGAGAGCACAGCTGCCATCTGAGGATATAAGTAACAAAATAAGCTACTGACGCCGCGTTAAAGCGCCAACTGTCTCGGAGTCGCTTGCAAGACTTGACGCCCAGGGTCAAGTCAACCGCAAAGCTGGTACGTAGTAGCGTCAAGCGAGAGGTATATCAGGACAACCATAGCCGCAGCGCCTGCGACATGCCAGTTTCTTGTGGCGGATAATGGGGCAAGAGCAGCAGATGAGTTTGGCTGTTCTTGATATGTCTCCCTTCCTGCCTTCCCTCCCGCCCCTCATCCTTCGCGTTCGTGATTCACAAGAGAAGAAGTTCTTCCTCACGGTAGGTGGAGGGAGCAAGTACTGTGCAACGAAAAAGCTGACTTGCACCTGCGCACAGATCGCAAATCACGCGTCGTAGAAATCTAACAGTGCAGGAGATCACATTATGGCTGGTATACGAATGTACCTTTCTTACACTGCACTGCCAATGCATGCAAGCTGACGCCTCGGCCACGGAGGCTCTCATCCATGGTGGCACCGACGATAACGGGAGACTGCCCATGGTCACTGGCAAAGCGCTCAATAGCGCGTATCAGTGGCTCGCGTCGACGCGAGTACCGCCGCTCGGTTTCTCGGCCAGTCCATGACCAGCTAGTGGCTTCGTAGACCGACTTCAGCGATATGCCAGCTAGTCCTTCTGAGTATTCGCGCCATGCATCGGCGACCAAGGTAAGGCTCTTGCTCATGTGGCTTGGCGGCGGACCTGATGCTAATGTATTCTTAGACATCGGCCGGATGGATCTGCCCTGTAGGTGGATATACGAGCTGAGAGCTCCGGTCATTGATCATGGAGGTCACTGAGCCGGCTGAGGCTAGGGTAGTTGTTAAAGCTGGGGCGTGTGTAGGCGACAGGGTGGAAGTCACCGCCTGCCCGACTGTGGTACTTGTAACTGCTGGTGCCTTGTCGTTGTGGAAAGTAGTAAGAGACACCATTGGTGAAACCGGAGTATCACCGCTCGGTGCCGCCCAGCTCTAAGTTATCTGTAGGGTGAGTTTGCCCGTGGCGAAATCGAGAAGCACCTGGTTGCTGGTTGTAGTTGCTTCACGTAGGGCAGCCATCGAGGCCATTATCTCACTCTGCGTTTGACGCAGACCCTTGAACTCGGCTTCTATGGTCGCCAGAGTTGGCGCAAGATTTGGGAGGGTTCCTTGAAATGGATTGCTCTGATCTGTGCAAGCAGTGGCAGATCCTATTGATTCTCGAAGCGAGCTGACCCAGTGCCCATATGTACCAAGAAACTTCTCGGGATACTGATCATGCGTTTGCTCTTCCTCATGTTTATGAGCAGCAAGGATGATCTGAACGGCGTCGTCACGTGGGTGGGGTGCGTTGTTTCCGTCGAGCCTCCGCTGGCGTTCCCACACCGCAACAAGCCCATCCATATATCGAGCGACAGATCTACGGACAACAGTATTTGCACCTGTTGTTGATGTCGAGGATGGGCCGGGCTCTAAAGTCTTGCCTTTCCTTGATTGATACACCGGACGGTTCACAACGCATGCCTGAAGAAAGCTGGCAATCTTATCCGGTGTAACAAAATAGCTGAAAGGCTTCTGGATTAGTCACTGCAACGTATACAGAAGTGTCGCTACTTTTCTCACCAGTCTCGACCCTCGAAGGCCATATGTTAGCACCAGACGTTCCACTCCTTCTCCAGGTCGGCATATTGACATTTAGTGTTCTTGGGCGTCACAGCCTTGTTGACTTTGTAAGTACCTTCAACAGTCCCGGAGACCTTTCATATGCCGTCTGATGCCAACGCTGTGCGCCTTTCTGCCACTTTGATGCCTTCATCCTCTGTATTTGCAGTTGTGTCCGCAACGTGATCGGTTTTGGCAACAGCTACACGCGTACCCTGCTGCACGCAACGCCTTTTGCGATGTCTCATGGGCGCCATGTCAATCTGCAGCACGTCTAGGTCGCTTTGCTTGAATATATGTCTGTATTGCCGCACTTCAACCAAGGCAGAAGCCTGCGGAGCCTCACCATACATCGGCTGCAAACACCCGGTTCTGGCAATCCAGGAATATACGTGCCACTCAAACGAAGGTGGCGGAAATGGCCTTCTCTCTGTGCCCGTTTTCGAAGATTCACTAATTCGTGTAGAAGAATCTTGTCTTGACTATCGGGGTATGCAAATCAAACTTCCTTGTAAAAGGCCGTTTTTAATGTAAGTCGCGGGATACTTTCGAAAGATGCAACGATATATAGCCCAAAGTACGTCAGTTCCACGTAATTCATATGCATGGAAGGCTGAGGCGACACACCCGTCAAGCATTGTGTGATTGTGCAAAGCCGACATAGAAGCAGTTCCCTGGAATTATGTCAACCAGCAGTTCAGGCTTTGCAGAGTAATATCGATGTTGCTCGCTACTCCGGGTATCCTCATCATTACAGTCCCTCTTTCTAGGACCCTCACACGTTACACTCAAGATCTGGGACGTAGCTGCGGCTTCAGACGGCCCGGGGCCGTCGAACCTGGGCATCTGGTAATGCAAAACAGTCAAGTCGAAGCGCTGCAGGTGGCACGTTGGAAGCAGGAAAAGATGCCGAATGCTTAGATGAACCAGAGCAATCTAACTGGATACGATAGACCTATATCAAGTCGACCAGCTATGCAGGGCAGGCCACGCATTCGGGATGACCTTATGCCCGATGACTGATTTCGTAAATGCAGAACTCTAACGGCCTGTATTGCTCCTTGCTCGATGCAGAACTAAAGTAACACCGTTATTATACAAAGCTCTATTAACTACAAATCACAGGTAACCTCTCGAGGTCCTGTCTTAAGAGTTTGCTCTCTCGTGGCAAAGTCCGCCTGCCCGGTAGGTCACTCGGCGCGGGGTGGGTGGCTACTCCTTACACCGAGGTAGACTTGAACACCTCAGCCAGTAATTTGTCGAGGCTTGTTTGGCGCGAAACTGCGGGGTGTCAGGCAGGTAAGTGATGAGGACTTCCTGCAAGCCATAGTGTTCTGCAAGCCGCGGAAAGCATGTGGGACACAGTCTTCAGGGTGTAAGAAGAGCGCATCTCAGCATACGTGATCTGCAATAGAGCTTGAATCCTAAACATACTCTAACGTTTCCCACCACCATACATGGCGGTTGCGTGAGCATAGTGGTGATGGCCGCGAGAAGATTGACGGCCCCGCGCTGCTTTAAGGCTTTCCAACGGTGGAGGATCGCCGAGCCTTCTTGGGTGTTCTCCGCATCCATCACTCGGATCAAGATTCCAGTGAAGAGGAGGGGGAAATAGATGTGGGGGATGGGAAGGAGAGGTGGCAGGGCGTAGCCAAGAACAATGATGGTCCCAGCATCTGCTACTCCGAATGGATCTGGAGCTTGCGCTTGCGCCTGGGGCTCAGGCTGGGGTTGGGGTTGTGGCTGTGGCTGTGGCTGGGGCTGGGGCTGGGGGCCGGGGGCTCCTCGATCGGCTTCTTCTGGCTGAGCAGCGGTATTATCCACCTGCGATAAGGAGGGAGCACACGGCACGGCGGCACAAGTACAGGACGTTAGCACAATGGTAGCAGCACAGGACATGTCTTGCGACATCATGCCATCAGACTTATACATACTGGGACCGATGTAGAGGCTGCGGCTGCAGCTCGCCTCGAGGCTCGGTTTGAACTGCACGTGACCCCTCCTCTCGTCAGCCGGCACTCTACAGCGATGATGCGGTGATAAGAAGACTGCAAAGCTCACGGCATGTTGCTTGTCACGTGACAATAGACGATGAGGACAAACGAGTACACATCTGGTACTTTGAATGGATATGGAGCTTGCGCCTGGGGCTGGAGCTCGGGGTGGCCAGGTGTTCCTTGATCGGCTTCTGCTGGTCGAGCAGCATCTACATCGGCACCAGTATGTACAAGACTGATGGCATGATGTCGCAAGAGTTGTCCTGTGATGCTATCGTTGTTTTAACATCCTGTACTTGAGGGAGCACACGGCAAACCAAGTACAGGATGTTAACACAACGATAGCAGCACAGGACAGCTCTGGCGATATCGTGCTATCAGACTTATACATACTGGGGCCGATGTAGATGCTGCGGCTAAGCTCGCTTCGAGGCTTGGTTTGACCTGCATGATGCCCTCCTCTCGTCAGCCGGCACTCCTGCAGCGATGACAGCGGGGACAAGGAGACTGAAGCTCACGGCATGCTGCTTGTCTCTTGACGCTAGACGACCAGAACGAGTACAATGAGATATCCACTTTCGTGTTGGCAACTCGAAGAAGAACACTAGACACTGACCAGCCGAACTGCAATCAGCTTCTTCTCACCTCACCTCACCGAAGCCCCTGTTCGACATCAACTGGCAGGCTTTAACTCATCTGATCCGAATACTGCAGTGCAAGTCGCAAAGACAAGGGCGACGGAGCAACAACGTCATATCCATGCCTAGCAGCACTCGCTTTCCCCTACTATGGATGTCCACCCTTGACGGCTGACCAGCATACTCGTGCTTCATCCTGGAGCGGTCAACGAGCTGGCCAAGGGCAAAATGGTTCAGATTGCTTTCGCCCCGTCAGGCGTGCTTTCTCGGCAAGCACTACATCTAGTATCAGTCGTCGCGTCCCCACGTGTACGCCAGCCTGCAAATGCCAGTCATCTGCATCTGCATCTGCATCTGCAGCGCAGCAACCGCTTCAACAACGATTGCGTTCTATGCCGTGGAACTGCAATTAGTGATGCTACATCTGGATAATCCTGGATCGTATGGCTGGACCGTACGATGCCCTACTGTAGACTGCGGGCTTCTCACAGCCTCGTTCAGCTTTATTCGTCACCTCTACTGACCAATCTCCGAGAAAGCATGCCTTCTAATCTCGTCTGGGCGTGAGCACCGGAGGCCCTATCAGCCTATCAGCCGCTTCTTGGTCGAGGTTGCCGGTGATGCGAGAAATCCAGTCCAGTTAGATCGTCGAGGAGGTTGCGATATCGACTTGGTTCCTGTCGATGTAGGATCGAGCGCCTGACCTCTTGCAAAGTAATACTCTTTGGGACTGTAGCGCACGCTAGCTCTCTAGTCACACCCAACCTGAAACTGAACAAGCATTTGATCTGACTGCCAAGGCTACTAGCCATACCTCCCAAGTAGTAGATGCATCTTGGTCACAAGTCAGAGCCGTTGTGGCCGCCGAGGCAAGGGCAGTTCTGTCCTTCAGTCATTTCTTCGACCCATTGCCAAAGACAGCTTGATTGATGATGCCGACTGGCAGATCATAGAGTGGGGGGATATAGTCCTCTTCGCGCCCAGGCATACTTTGTCTAATACTGTAAGGTGGGTAGCTGGCGCTGGGAGTTGACGCGCTTGGTTCACTCTTGAAGAAGGGGTGTATCTTGCCTTGAGTATCAGTTATGCAAGTCATGCTCGACAATGCAGGTGTATTGTACAGGTTGAGGGAAAAGTAGGCAACGTAGACATAGACTACGCAAACCATGATCCAGGAAGGAACAAGGAGCGCCCATTGCCTTTTCAAAATGGGGAAGCAGAATTAGGGATCAGTTTTGCCTGTCACTGCTCGTAGTGTTACATACCTATTAGGGTACCATTCTATGCCCAATGCTCTAATATACCTATCAGGCGTGAATGACCAGAAGAGAAACAAGTACCAAGCGATAAGAGAGCCGACATAAATTACGAAACCATACTTCTCAGAGGCTTTTTGAGGTAATGCAGCATGCGAACGGTGTACCCTGTGCTCGTCTCCTGCCGCAGAGGATGCTGTTAATGACCGAAACGGTTCTGCTGGCGGGATCTCGGCATTCGAGGGAGAGAGAAGTGTCGAAGTGACCGGTGTGGTGTCGCCGAGAGCTGTGGAGCGAACACGCAGAGGAACAGAAGAGGTTCTCCTATGACGTTGATGTAGCTGCTGTCCTGATGCATAGTTGTTCATGTCGCCTTTGCTTTGACATACTGTCTTGCAATCAGCATGAGTTAAAGGACGTGATCAAATGGTGGCTAGCTTTCAGACGCTTGACCGGCAAAGCACGAGGTATGCATTATAAGATGATCAATGTGAAGAGCACAATTACTCTCTCTGCATAATGTAATCAACATAGGCATATGTATTTAGGTCTCAACGCTATCATAGCCAAGATTCAAGAGTCCCTTGGACGATGCAAGCTATTTCTTAACTGTAGAAGGGAATAGCATTGGTGAACGAACAGCAGCCTGGAACTATAGATACAACCGTGCCTAATCCATAGGCCTTCTTCCAGCGGTGAAATGAGCGCCTTCTTCTGATGTAGTTGCTTTTACCCGCGCAATATGTTCAGGACTAGCCTAGAGCTACGCGGCATTGGATACGAGAACGGTATTTAAAGACAGTGATTATGGCAGCCTGCCAATCCAGCACAGTTCACAAGCGGACAGTTCCCCGTACGTGTCGTTGGAAGAGGTGATATTGTTATCCCATCTAGGGCATTGAAATCGTGACGTGAAAGGCCAGATACTCATTTGGCAAGAAAGCAGAAGGTGACCGAGTTTTGGAATAAAGTCGAAAAAGGAAGCGGAGAGGTCCTTGGTCCAATTGTGAGGTGAAGAAATAGACTACAAGAATCCATACTCGACTTGGAAGATACCATCCGCTCCGTTGGACAGGGCATCGAAGAGACCTTTAGACAGGTCGACCTGCTGATATTCGCAAGTTGGGCACAAGTCCGCAACTTTCAAGCCATGACCAGGTCAGCAAGGTAAGACCTCATATCTAAGCGGCCTATATCTGCCAGCGACTGACCTTCGGCTACCAGTGTCTTGCCTGTGGCCTTGTTCGTGAGACTGATTTTCTTTCCACATCTGGCACCTCCGTTATATAGCCCAGGGTAGAGAGCGACGATGTATTCGGATTCGCCCCTCTTCTTACCGCATGCCCCGGCATTGCCATGTTGGCTGGTTAATGAAAGGAAACCCAGCGACTGGTTAGGCACAGTTTCTGCGATTTTAACGGAAGAAGGTCGGCGGGACCTTACAAGTAATACGAAGCTTTCCCGGAATAGTCCGACTTTCTACCTACATCCTTTCCATGATTATCGTTATGCTTAACAGGCTCTTCCACTTTAGCTTCCACGATTGGAGCCTCCGCTTTGGCATCGGTCTTTACATCAACTTTAAGATTGTTCGCCTGCGGCGTGGCATTCCCTTGTTGCGCTTCTTTCTTTGGCTCCTCTGCGACGGGCTTCTGATCTTTATCTTGGACTGGCTGGATTTTGGGCTCTTCGGCCGGCTTTTGTTCGTTATCTTTGACTGCTTCTGTCTTTGGCTTATCGACGGGCTTTTCCGTTTCTTTAATAGGCTGCTCATTTGGCTGATTAGCTGGAGAAGTGACAGGTGCAGACGATACGCAGCTGATTTTAGCATAGTAGAAGAGTGTAGAGAATCAGCATTGGTGTGCTTAAACTTGAAAAAGCCAACCAAGGAAGTAGGAGTTGACTCACTAAGCCACATTGATCTTCAAGTTCTTGCATCCAGAATTGACAGAAGGATTGTTCTTGTAGAATGTCTTGAGAAGGTCATTATCCTTGGAACCGATGAGTTTGTAGCAACTGTCACCGCCAGCTGCAGTAGCGAATTTGGTCTTTTTAAGAGCAGGAGGACTTAGTCGGGTAAAATGATATATAGGCGTGAATGGCGACTCACGCATCCTTCACTACCCTTGAGAGATCCTTCGGCGCTGCCAAACAGGGAAGAAAGATCAGCCTCTTGCCTTTATAACGTGGGCAAAACGGAAATTGTCGGCCCTTACAGATTGTCTGGGTCCTTCAAATTGACAAATCCGATTTCACCTCCGATTGGAGAGACGTTTCCCTGATCGCGATCCTCTTCCTCGCAGCCTTCCTCCTCTTCTTCGCCTGCATTTTCATCGCATTCCTCGGCGTTCCCATCGTTTTCGTCGTCATCCTCACATTCTTCTGCAGCATCCTCGTCATCGTCGTCCTCTTCGCATTCTTCATCGTCCGCTTCCACCGCTGTGGTGGTCATTTTATTGTCGCCTCCTTCGCCACGTCTGATAATGGTAGCGTGTTTGGCCGGGACGACTACACCTTGATGCATGAGCCTGAGGGCGTTTGCCACAAGGTACGGAGACTGCGAGGTAGTAGATGAAGAGGATGATCCGCTTTGCTCTATGCGTGCGTCGAGTACGTCGCCAAGAGTAGAAATGGTACTGTTCGAAACGGTCGAATCTACCTTGTCCTGGCTAGGCACAAAGGTGGTGGCGTTCCTCCCTGCGAAGGTAGATGCAGATGATGCAGATCCTGAGCCTGGCGAGAGTTCGACAGGGTCTCGGCGGGTAAGACGTTGCATACGCGAGTCGCTGCTAACGGCATTGCTGTTCTGTGCAAGTGCTGAGAGAAACGGAGCGACGACGAAACCGAGGGTCAATGCAGGGGTATAGATCTTCATGGTTAATGCAGCCTAACGGGGAGCAAGTCAGAGTGTATGACTGAGCAGGCTGAGGTGTCTCCGAGAACGTTGGGTTGATGTCTTGCTTGCTGTGTGGACGTTGCTGGAGGGTCGATGGATCACGGACAATAGCAGTTCCAGACTGCTGTTGACGAGAGTGTGCGAGCGTGGAGAGAAGGATCAGCCAGCCACTATGCGCAGTGAAGGATGGGTGATGGTTAGTAAAGTGTATGCAGTAGGTGGAGAGCAGACACGCAGACAGAAGAAAAGAAGTGAAGAGAGACGCCGAATCAAATGAGGATCGTTGTCATTGTCACCCTCTGTGATGGCCCCTCCTCGTGGGAGGCCAATGCATGAACCAAAAGGACAACAAGACCCAACGTCCAGGATGACTCATCAGTCAGCCACAAGACAGCACGCGTTCTGATTTGCATTGCAGACAGACAGGCCAGACGGGTGGTGCGCCTGTCTTGGACCTGCTGCGATAAGGAGCTTTTCGCTTGCGGAGAGTCCAGCTTGAAGAGGCAAGAACCATCAGAGATGCAGATTGGGTGGAAGCCCGCATGCCCGCAGCTGTAGCACCTGTTGTCTATAGCGGGGTCTAGCACAAGTGCGATTGTATGCGTAAGAAAGGCAGGCTGATTGTGCGGCGGAACTTGGATGATGGTGATTCCCCCGGTGGCGAAAAGTTGCTGGCGACCGCAACCTCCGCCTATCTCCAATCGACCTCGTACATTGCGCTACAGCCGTATAACCAGGATAACGCATTCTTACCCTCTGGAAGGCCTATCTGGACAGACTGCCGTACTTTCGTCATCTGAAGCTCGCGAAGAAAGTCAGATAAGCCTGGTTGACCGGTACTCAGCGTGCTGGCATATCCGACATAGATTGGCAAAAGTGACCCAAACCGCTTATCATACTCGAATCCGTCTGGCATCCTATCGAGGTAGAACTACTCACCATGGCTATATCGAGCACTGTGCGACCATACCTCCCGAGTCATGCCATTCACACCAAAAGCTGACTTGCATTAATCCGACAAAGCCAGGGGAGGGTATCACAATCCAAATGCTATACTTTGCGTCAGCAAGGACAGCTATTGATAAATCATCAGAGTCTATCCTTCTCCCCGATTCCCACTTTCCAGCCAGCAAATTGAAGGAATACCTCGTGAGGCAATACAAAGGAAATACTGAAATGGTAACAGTACTTGCCAAGAGCGCTATCAGCGTTAATGAGGAGATAATCTACGAAGATGATGGTGACGATCTTAAACTAAGAAATGGAGATGTCGTCGCTGTGATACCGCCTGTTTCAGGTGGATGAAAGCTAGACCTCTATCGGCGAGATGGTGTACAGCTTCAAAAGCCGGATTTTATGAGCTTACAGGGCAGGCCCAAAGCACAACTCAGACCGTACTCGAAAGTACAGCGGAATGGGCTTTGTTTGATGCGACGGGCTAGAAGTTGGTCACAGATCCGTTTCTCGGTCGAATACTACACATGACGAACGGGAGCAAGGGTGCCCATCATTGTCGCCATAACGTCTGTCCTGCTTGTCATCGTCGGGCTTAACGTTCGATTGTGCGCAAGTCAAGTGCAAAGACCAATCACCACGACACAAGATCGAAGGTAATGGTCACTTTATCCGCTTTTAGCCGTGTTGACAGATAGTCAAGCTCCGAAAAATTATTAAACGTATTGTACAAGTAGTTTGTCTCCAATCCGAGCGCTAGTGATGACAACATTATCGACTCATGAGCTACACGAAAGACATCTGATGACAACTTCCGACTAAAACTAAGGTGTCGCGCTAACTATGTATGTACAAACTACCCACACTTCGGTACCGCACTAGCGTTTCTTACTCGTGTCAGCTCTAGAGATAGCTCTCAGCACGTTTAAAGCGTCCATGCCAGTTCTCTTGTTCTGGGTCACTCCTTGCCCAACTCCAGCTGCACCTTCCAGGAGAGCCCTCGTAGTACTTTGGGCATCCTCATGTTCGTTCTTTCCCTTTGATATACCGGCACCAGCAGTACATCCAACACCAGCAGCTGATCCACCTATTGTACCACGTCGCGTAATGTGCAATAGTGTTGCTTGTGTCTTAGCAATATGTTGCGTGATGAAGGAATCCGCTAGTTTGAGGAATTGGTTGATTCGATAGCTATTTTGAGTCAATGATGCTGCTTGATGCCTTATTTCGTCATAATCAACAGGATACTCATCTTGTACGCTCACTATACTCGAATCTTGCGTTTCTGCAGTAGGAGTGACAGCAGATTTACGTCGTGTAGATGAACCAGAGGGTTTCGACTGAATCAGGTTCTTGCCATACTCTAGCATATCTGATCTGTTCTTGAATCGAGGGATCGGCAGCGACCAATTCGGTTGCAAGAGATCCTGGTTGTCGCTCGGATCTATCAGTGCTGATGCTACGGCAGGCGAGGGCGGTAGCGGGGTCATGAGTTTTGTAATGCGTTCCGTCATAGTTTTGTACTGATTGATACGAGCATTCCGAGCTTTATCCTCCTCTTGCAACCTCTCTATCCACGCTTGGCAAGACTCAAGTTTAGCTTGGTTGGCTTCGTTTTCTGGATTAGACGGGAGCCTGGCCGCAAGAACATCCTGCATGTATGATAGCAAGTATCCAGGCGAATCCCATTTCGGTCGAACAATGACAACTTTGTCAGAAGCATAGGCAGCCAGAAAGATCAGGATGAAGGCTCACCTGATGAGGATCGGCAACTTGCCAACTTAAATCTAACCGCTTTTCCACAAGGTCCGCGATCAGGCTGTCTATAACTCCGCTAACAGCGGCCCGAACTTCTGACGAAGCTGTACGGGACTGCACTTGACTTGCTTCCTTCAACCTGTGTGCTGACCAAGTTACAAGCGTCCGAAAGCGTACAGCCGGTGGATCATCTGCTTTTATGTGCTTGTAAAGCGTGTCTGACGGTAACGATGGGTGCGGCATTGCTATGCCATGGAGGACCAGCAGTAACTAACTCAGCATTTCACGAATTCTTTGAATGGTTTTAGGAGCTCACCTTCTAATCCATTACCAATGCTACTACCTCTCCTCCCGCGCATATCACTCGAAGATCTTCGGGCAGATCCTGGTGTTCCTGGCGGCATGCCATATCCCAATCCAGCCCTCATTGCTAAATTGCGCTGTATAGCAGGCGTTTCCTGCGTGTTAACAGGCACGTGTATACTTGATGTCGAACGTCCTGGTGTCCCAGGATCAGGTGGTTGCAGATGTGGGGCGTCTTCCAGATCCTCCCTGCTCAGTTCGGCAATTCTCCCCTTCTTGAGCTTGCCCTTCGACGGTCCTCTTGACGACATTGTTGATGTTGAGCGTTGATCTATCGAATGGGTGCCAGCTACGTCTGCCTCAGTCTCCTCTTCTGCACTTTCTTCTGCTTTCCGCTTGCCTTTGCGATCTATTACCGCTTCTCCTGACCTTGCTGATGCCGGAATCGAGGCTGTACTCGACGTCGTTGCATGCTTCGTTCCGTTTTGCCGCACTTCTTTCAGACTCTTGAGTAGATTGGCTGAAGTGGATGTATGGGCGCTGGTTTCTCTGGTGGGAGCGGCCTGTAGCCTGTTGGTCTGGCTTTGCTGCTGCTTCGCTGAACCTGTTCGTTCCGGTCTTGGCGCCTGAGGTGGAGCTACCTGCAAACTTGATTCTGATGATGTCTGCTTGGACGTCGAAGGCGCTGATGTTGGTGGTGCGGGGTCCACGCGCGTGAATGCAAAGTTATCGGAATCATCAGATTGATCTGAAGGCGGAGGAGACAGTGCTCTCTGTCAGAGAAAGGACAAGATACGTTTGTTCGTTAGTCCATTCATATAGTCTTGCCGTCTATCGAGCGAACTAACTCACCCTTGGTTTCGGTTGTGGAGGCCCGCCACGGGCGCTTTTGAGCTTCTTTGACTTGGAGGGCGGATATTGGCTGGTATTCGCGGACTTGTTCTGACTCGTCGAAGGCTGCCGCCTGCCAGCCGCATCGCAATCTGTTTCAGGGGGCGTTAAGTGTGTACTACCAACGGTATTGGCTGCAGTATTGCTTGACGGCGCTCTGCGCTTCTTTGATCCGTCCGACCGGACTCCGTTAGCAGACGTAACTGCCGCAGACTTTGCCAATTCTGCACGTCTGCCACGAGTATCTCCTGATGACGGGCCTGCTGTTGGTGCCTGTTGCGACCCCACCCCTTCACCTGATAAGCGCGTAGACCGACGTGGGCTCGCAGTAGAAGCGTCCGTGATCTCTGACTTTGTCGCCTTTCCTTGTCTCCTGGTTGAAGAAGTTGCAGATGTGCTCCTGCTTCCGCCCCGTCGGCCTGCCTGTGCCATCAAGCTGGTTTCCGGTTCCTCGTGATCTTGTGGACCTTCGCGATCTTCGTCGCTGGATCCCTGCAGCAATGCAGGATCCGTAGCTATCGACTTCCGTTTGGATTTGAGATGCACATTCTGCTTGTTTGCAACAGCTTTCGCGTGTCCTGCTACCGTAGTTGCTGACCTGCTCGTGGCAGGTGGCATGTCCGAACACCTGCCCGCTTGGGCAGGCGCAAGTGCGAGCAAAGTGTGCGTATGTTGGGCCAAAACTCTGTAGCGACAGAAATGGGCTGATCCCTCCTGATGACACCCGGTATGCCTGCTTTCGCCCTGCTGCAGTGCCCTTCCTGGTGCGTGTTGATTGTGCTTTGTCGATTGTGTCGATTGGAACAGAGAAGCGGGCAATCAATCAAAACAAGATGGAACCGTGTCCATGACTTTTAGCACCCAGGCACAGCTAATGGACGGAATCGTAACAGAAGTGTTGGTCGAGTTCGTGGTCTTTGCAGCCAGCCTGCACATCCATCAGCCTCGACTTGGTTCTGCTCAACCGGGCACTTAGCCAATACCTAGATGTGGTCACACACTACAAGCTTAAGAGCAAGCAATGGGGTGTTCTATCTTCAGCTGATGGGGAATCATTCTAATACACTAGTTCCCTCAAGCAACACCCTTCAAGGCTTCTGCTTGTATGACAGCCCTGAGGGCGAGAGTAGCTAGCTAATTCAGGCTGATTTACAACGACAGACTCATAGTGAACACGTGCTCTCACCCAATACTATTCGACTGACTGACTGCACTCTACCTAACACTCTACATTTGCTAACATATGATAAGTACATATCTAAAAGGCGATTGACGCTAAGTTGCGCTGCAGAATCGTATCTTGAACGGTGACAACCACGACTCGGAGAAGGTTGGTATCGACGGCAGTAGTGTACGCACAGTACACATCTTTTTGTTTATTGCGATTGGTGGCCAGAAACGTTTGCTTGAAAAACTGTTTCCCTGCATTGATATCTCCATTGGCTCCTGTGTACTCTGTCGTTTTTGGGGAATTAGCCAGGCACTCTGGTATCTAAATTTGATTCATGCAGACTCACCTGGCCAATAATCAGATAAAGGGCTTCGCAGCATTTTCTCCATAAAGATATCGAGCTTATTCAGGAATCTGGCCATGAGCAAGTTTGATGTAAGTCGGTGTGGACCTAATCAGGCCAACTCTGATAAGTGAACCTACAGGATCATCGATGATTTGATGAACCATTTAGAGTTGCAAATGGAATCGAAGAGCATTAAAGCTTCTCGCGTTTGATTCTGAATCAGTGCAGAGCAAGTCAGACCCTCTCTATATATATTCATAGCGGAAAACCTACTGAATCACGGTCTTCGATAAGGCCTTGATCATAGCCAGACAAAGCAACTAGGAACAGTACCGCAGTCACATTCTGTAGAGATGGTCAGAACGGAAAATTGCCCGAACACTTTTATTTGGGCTTACTTCGAAACAGTGTATCCATTTCCGCCTCTCGCTGCGCTGTCCACCGACATCAAACATCCGATAGGTCATACCCTTATGCGGGAAGACCGTTTCCGTTATGCCTGTTGTTTTCCCTCGAACTCGGAAGATCTGTACAGACAGGGAAATCTGTCAACCGCTTTTAAGTCAGGAGGCAGACAGGGAAACCTACGTCATCAAGTGAAGGTTGGTATGCCGGTACAAAAAATCGCTCAAGGTCGTTGTAAAAGCTGTGTGCGCAAAGGGAGGTTACTAGAGCCCTCCCACACGATTTCATCTCAACGAACTATGAAAGACTGTCCGGCAGTATAATCTCGTTGGTTCTCGTGACGATACTCTGCATATTCTCATCGGCCCAAAGACGCTGCATAGGCCATTTGTATTCAAGTGGAAATTCCTGCCCTTCAGAAAGCATTGGGACTTCCTCAAAAAGGTGGAGGTGTTCCTGAGACAACATCCATTCAACATCTGTCCCGCCTTCGAAATAGTAGAGTGGACATACCCGATTCGCTGGGTCCGCTAGCTTCAGCCCAAGCTCTTGCATACCCTCCAGCAACAAGCGCATTGCTTCCCAAAGATTAAAGAAGACCTGCCGACGGTAACCTTCCATTTCCATGGCGGTGAAGCCAATGTCGTGGATCACTTTCATTTGCTATGTGAGGAGAAGCTTCCATGAATGCAGCTCACTATATAGGATGTCATCGATCAATGCTTACCTTGAGAATTGTCGTCTTGCCCGATTCTCCTGCTCCCAGCAGCAGAATCTTTATCTGACTAGCCAGGCTTCGCTCATAATCTCGAAGCTCCTTGTCTAGCGCTCGGCTCCGCCTTTCTATTTCAGCCGATGCTACATCTCCACCGTCCTTCTCTCGTGTTTCTTCGGCTGAGCCGCAATTGCCCATAAGAAGCCGCCAACGTGACTTTCACCTGGATTATTCCTGTCGGAACGGCTTCGACAGCTTTGACTGAACGAAGCGGAACCTCAGGCGGTTATTGCTTCGAAACACCTAATGAGCCTGCAGCTTGTGATTGTTATGTTCTGGGGTTGTCTTCGTTCTTTTTATCAGCGGTGACGCCTTTTGAAGTGCCACCTGTCCCGGCCGCAGCCCTCCGCTTGACTGTCACTCCCGTTAAAGCCGCTACGTTCGTTATCGTGTCTAGAGATTCACCGCCGTAGTATAACGATGTACGGTACTTGCTGCGTCCTGTGGTTTGAATGACTTGCCTTCTTGCTAATGTATCACTTTCACCAGTGTTCCAATATTTATCGGCTTCCTTCCGGGCACCGCAAGTTTGGAAGTTCGGCTTCCGGTGTCTATCCCAAATACTTTCATGCATGCATCTAGCTTAACCAGTCACAGTGGGTTCTACGAAATCTCTATCTCACTGAATAGAGCTGTTGTGCTGAATTTTAGCAGACTGGTAGCTCAAGCACTAGCGTATCGTAGGAAGATTTCTTCCTTGCCGTACAATTGATACTTGTTTAACACGGTTGCCGATAGTTGGAAATTTTTCGCGGTGACCCGCATGGAAAGTATATGGTAGCAATTCAATAATTGGGTACCATAAGGCAACGAAAGCTCAAGGCTCTCGGGTCCGCCACTCGACCGGGTAGCCTTGTGGTAAAGAACTCTTTGATTGTTAGGTTTTTACGGTACTTGCTATGTAACATTCTATTGTAAGCTCGGCGACGGTTCTAACAACAAAGTCCTCTGAACCCCGTGGGCTCAAGCTCACAACACAGAGCGAGCCTTAGCAATTGACGTAGCAACGCCAAGACTAAGGTGTCATTGCAGGCTTATCGTCAACGAACAGCTCGAAGCAATAACGAGCCGGTCACTAAACCGCGCGACAATCAGACTATAGATGTATAAACAGTGAGGTGCATAGATATGTCAGGGGCGTGTCCACGGTATACGATAGCAAGCAACGAAAATAGTATTGCAAGGGCTACTCGCGTAGCCTGGCGTGCTGCTAATAGATACTGTCCGTCCGCTTCCTAACCAAACAATGATACCTTTCAAAAATAGCGTTCTATAGAGTACGTGTTGCGGTGTGCGGTCGGTCGTAGGAAATTGATAATGCGCTGGTTCGGTAGGATCGTATATATGCTTTTACGGAACATGCGTTGCCAGAAACCAAGAGGCTGAAGCCATTTAGGGAACGGGTAGAGATTCTAGTAAGGATGAAGATATGTAAATATCATGTAACTAACATGTAGATAACATGTAGATCTACTCTGCATGATGAGAAAATAAATTTATAAGGAAGGAATGCAAATGTCCATAAAAACTAATATATGCTACGTGCAGCAGAAAGGTGCAATCGGCACACCTGGCAAAGGTGAAGCTACTTAACCCCTGGAAGATGTGGTGCTAGGAGGATAGCCATAAGATCTTGAGGAGGTCGATGTGGAGCGGGCGCGAGAAGAACTGCCTGTTGGTGTGTTTCTAGACGAGCTTGAAGAAGAGTATCCTCCCTCATTTCTGGACGAAGAAGTCATGTAACCTCCGTTGCCGCTGCCTTGGCCGTTGCGACTGGTGGGGCCGCCGTAATTGGAGGTTGTTCTCCAAGTGTCGTCGTCATCAACTTGGGCGCCGTGGCTGTCAATGAAGTCTTGAATGAGGGTCGGGATGGGTTGGGTGGTTCCGCCGCATTGGCCAACATTGGACCAGTAGAAGTAGTGGTCTTGTTCAGGGGTAGTGCCATATGATTGTGGCTCGGCACCTGGCAAGCAAGGTGTCTGATCCTCATCGTGCCAGCAGACCTTCATATTAGGGTTGCCGGTGGAGGAGTTCCGGCCCCAGTACAAGAAGCTTGTTCCGGCATGAGCATAGTTGGGTCCGGCCGGGATGAACTCGGAGTACTCGTCATCACCGAACACTCCGCGCTCGCCCGCTTCACCGTTGAATCGCTGGTTATACCAGTCGGCACCATCTTGGTTGAAAACACGTGGGGATCCTGTCATAAAATACAGTGAGCAGGATTTCCTGGTAGAAATTGCACCGGATCCACTAACCGTATGCGTGCGAGTACCAGCAATGTCCCTGGATGTTGAGGTCAACAGAGGCAATTTGCGAAAGCATACCACCCTGCGAATCGACAAGCCTTGTTAGCAGATGAAAGCAGTCTTTCCCGACTGTGCATAAGAGCTTACGAAGCCGTGTCCAGCAATGGAGAAGACAAGCCCTTGGTTGTAGTATGCATCCAAGATCGTTTGCCAGTCGTTGGTCTCGGCCTTAACTTCCATGTAGGCTTGAGCAGCCTGTCTGTTGACTGTGCAGGTACCGCAAGCCTCCGAGAGGTTCAAAGCATCCCAACCAACGATATCGTCGGTAAGGTTTTGTTCAATGTCGTAGTTGCCCTTAAAGATGATCAAAGCCTTGTTCATTTCCTGGAGATTTGGAAGTTCATGTGGAGAGGGTTCAGCCGAGCCTGTGAGAGGAGTATACAGGCATAGGAAGGCTTACGGGAATGATAGCAGTGAAACCTTCAGCGCCAGAGGGCGTTGGGCCGAAGGTCGAAATGACCTCCCATGGAGGAAAGGTAGAGTCAGGGAAATTGCTTCGCATAGCCTCCTCGGTAAAGGTTTGCTCGGGACATAATGCCTACAAGGGGGAAAGACGAGTTAGTGCTATGTTTCTCGATAGAGACTGAAAAGGTTTTCTTACGTCGTAGTCGCCATAGCTGATTACAGTGTATGTAGGCGGAGTAAAAATTGGTTTCCACGGAGGAATAGATAGCCAATCATCCAAAAAGACAGGTTGTGATCGGAGACATTGGGGTAAATGGAAAGGCGCAGCTGCGTCAGATGGGCTGCCAAGCGAGATTCGCGGGAAATGTGAAATCGAGGCAACTCACGCTGCCATGGAGAGAAGTCCACTGCGAGACGGAACGAAGTGGAAGAAGCGGAAAAGGTAGTCCTTGGTCAGTATGCTTTGCAGTATCTATGCCAGCCGTCATCGTAGAATCTGACAGATGCCGTTTCGATCGCATGCGCGGTGCACTTACTGGTATCTGCAGGAGTGAGGCGAATAGTGATGGTCAGATACGTTCGCAAGTACAACGAGCTATAGTGAATAGCTTACCTGTTGTGCCAGTAGGCGTCCGGTGTCATGTAACGAGAGCTATCATTGTACTGAGCTTGAACTCCCGCCACGATGGCCACACCGGCAACAATGACCGCCTTGCGAGCGAGCGTCATGTTGAAAAAGTTGGGAAGCTTGAAGGATTGGAAAGAGGAAAGCTGGATTGGGGAGGGCGAATAGGTGAGAAGAAGAGGTGAGGGTAGACAAATAGTTTGACTGAAAGCAGAGATGTAGAGTAGTAGCTCCTGGTGCAACTGCTGTCCCGGTTGGGAAAAAAGGATGGGGTGAAGCTTCCAAAAAGTTTGGCCAAGCGTGATGCTCGTCAGCCGAAGATCTTGCTCACCGCTTGGAAGAACCCGCCTGGGAGAAATTATCCCAGTGGCTGTATGGTGCAGGTCAGCTTGAATCGACCCCTTTTGTGTCCCCGGTCACGTGTTTTTTGGCCTGCCGGAAAAGGTCACTACTTTTTTTGAAGAGGA